>JBCNJP010000024.1:23402963-23466746 GCA_039602395.1 Deinandra increscens subsp. villosa | reverse complement strand
GGCCTAGTTAAGCATTAGTTACTAAGTTAACACTTATAACGTAACTAACGGGGTTTGTCTAACGGAAGTTAACCTTGAAATTCTCGGATGTCACATTTAAACAAGGATTTAAATATAAGTTTGATGGTTTGACTATTCATGCTTATTTTAATGATATGTTTTATTTCGAAGCTAAACCTAGACATGGTATATACGAAATAAATGTTCAAACAAACGACCAAATCTATCAAGTTTCTAAAAGAAACAAAACTGATAGTATTGATTCCTCGTTATGGCATTATAGACTTGGTCATATAAGCAAGGCTCGCATCAAGAAGCTACAAAATACAGGGATTCTTGAATCCACAAATGCAGACTGTAAGGATCCGATCTATCCCTCACGTGGTACTAATCCTAATGATTACGTGCGGAATCCGTAATCAAGAGGTGATTCGATAATGTAAACCAATAATGAACAAGTAACGATGCAAGAAACAATTAAGGGTTACCGAATGAAGATCACACGAACACAAGAGCACTTGAAAACACCGAATTCTAGAGGCTAGAATTCGTAAACACTTTGATAAACTTCGAGATTCACCAACAACCCTAACACCAATGAAAGACAAAGTATTTATAGGCCAAGGTTTGAGTGGAGAACAAGTCTCCTAAAACCCTAAAGGGTTCGGCCTACATGGGAGCCCACTCGAAACCATTTAGCCCATCAAAACTAAACACAAGTGTTAATCCAACCCATTACAATGTACCCAAAAACCTATAACTAACTAATGCAAAAGCCTTAATAAAATCTAGGTCTTTACAATCTTCCCCTAGGCTTTAGCATTAGTTGATTCCAATCACATCCTGAAATGTCTTGAATGATTCACCGTAAGCGGTGAATACCAGAGTTTTTCTTCAATTATCCGAGCTACACCCTTGGTGTAGACCTTGGCCAGCTCCTCCTCCTCTGCAGTATGAGCAATCTGATGCTTGCTAAGCACTCGAATATCAACTTCATAAAACCTCAACAGATCATGTACCTCCATTACTGTCATTGTAGTAGATTCACGCATTATCTTAGCAGTTCCAGAATAGCTACAATAAGCCCAAGATTTGAAATCAGAAAGGCAACCCTCAGGATGCTTCATTGGCAGTGGGATTTGCTTGGTCTTATTGGTAGGTGGATATCTCTTGTGACAATATATCTTCTTGTCAGGGCCCCATACTCCTCTGAAATGCTTCATCTTTGCATACTGATGTGGAAAATCTGTAAACACCTTGAATCCACTTTTCACAGCTTTATCTAATTTCTTCCAGAAATGATCAGCATAATCATTGTTAGGTGGATTAAAGAATGGTGCATTGTGCAGAGAAATCAGATCCACATTGGTCCAAGAGTAGAATTGGGTCCAGTCTTTATAGTACTCCAAAGGATTGGTACCCGCTCTTCTGACCACATACATGTGCTTCTCATCATCATACATCCAGCTTTTCACAGGTTGAGTAATTCCTCGTTTATCATGAAAATGTTTACCCAGCTGGATGAGATATCGTTCAGGAGGATAAGCAAAAGTAGATGCTTCCCATAAATGGTCTCTGTTAGCAGCGGGAGTAGTCATGAAATCTACTTCTCTAGCATCTATCTCAGGCTCTTCTTCCACAGGTGGGTTACTATCAGTTGGAGCCCCAGAACTGTCTCCATTACCTTTTCCACCACCTGATCCTCCTTGTGGATCTTGATCTTTTTGCTTTGTACTTTTCTTGGAGCTACTTGGCCTTTTCCCTCTTAGTTCAGCAACTTGTTTCTGCAATTCTCCAATTAAGATAGTGAAATCATCATTCACTTTCTTCTGATTCTTCAGAGTAGCTTCATGTTCTTTCTGTGTATCAACAAGTTGTGAAATCACTTCAGACTGATGTACAGTGGTAGCTGTCAACCTCTTGATTTCAGCTTTCAGTTCTTTCTCCAATCTGTACTCAGGAGTTTCAATTGCCTTTCCCTTGTCAGCTAGGGAAGGTCCAGATGAAGACTGTCCTTGAGAAGAGGACTGTCTTGAGGGAACAACTCTGGGAGGATTGGTTCTTGGATCCCTTCTTCTCACAGGGTTGGTTGGGTCACTTGTAAAAGCATCTTTCATCAGTTGGGCTGCATGAACAGGCTGTGAAGTCAAATCTTCATTCAGAAAGGTACTCAGGGGAGGTTCCTCAGTAGTCTTCTGTTTCTTGGATACATGGACTTCAGGCTCTTCCATTCCTTCATCAACAGGCATACACCTCATATTTTTCTTTCCATGTTTTTGCTTTATCTTTAAAATTATTTAATTCTAGTTGAGTTCGAGAATGATAAAGATTTGCATTCATAAATTTAGTCTCAAAATCTTTCATGCAATTGTATATATCAACACAGTGAGAGTTTGAGCAACTACTTACCTCTTTTGAGTTTGCTTCTGAACCTGGAGTGATGTTGACCATGAATGCATGATGTTCCTTTTTCATTGCCTCCTTCTCTGCCTCTTCCTCTGCAAGCTGTGCAATGTAAGCATGACTCAAACTTAGGTCTTCAATTTGAGTAGACCAATCATATCCACCAGGAGTGCTTTGAACAACTAAAGCCTTATCATCTGCAGCAGCATCCCTTTTCTGTTTCTGCTTATCATCAGTCTTCGTATCCCTTTCAATTCTTGGTTTGGGACACTCTCTAGCATAATGCCCATATTCACTGCAGTTGTAGCACCTCAAATTTGATTTCGATCAAAAGAACTAGGTTTTCGGCCAAGAGACAGCAAGTTTTCGATCAGATGGATCGAAATGGATGACGAAAACCAGGGTCGAAAACCTGTAAACAACAGGTATTCGATCAGACAAATGGTTTTCGGTCAAGACCGAAATCGATGACCAGCCGAAAACCACAGGAGTCGACCGAAATGAGGTTTTCGATCAGGCAGAATACCCAACCGAAAAGCTATCGGTGACTCGAAAACGAGTGTTTTCGATTGAGCTGCGGATCGAAAAGGTAATGGCTCGAAACTCAGGCTCGAAAACCCGAAGAATGAGCCGAAAACCAACTCGAAAACCCACAGAATCGATCGAAAACCAGGCACTTTGAACGCTGACTGAAAAATCAGTCAACGAGCACCCTTTTTCTCGGTAGAAAACCAGTAAGTTGGGCCGAAAAGGGTCAAGAAACCCTAGAAAACCTCCTGAAACAGCACGAAAACCCTCTGTAATGCTCGAAAACCTCCTGAGAATCAGAAGGCAGCCGTCGAACACTTGTATACCTGCAAAACACGAAAGAAAATCTTTCAAAAACCACTGAAAACACAGAAAAACAGTCCGTTAGTCAATGACAACTCGAATCTAGTATCACGAGAGCCGCGAAACACGTGTTTCTTGGCTCTGATACCAATTGTAAGGATCCGATCTATCCCTCACGTGGTACTAATCCTAATGATTACGTGCGGAATCCGTAATCAAGAGGTGATTCGATAATGTAAACCAATAATGAACAAGTAACGATGCAAGAAACAATTAAGGGTTACCGAATGAAGATCACACGAACACAAGAGCACTTGAAAACACCGAATTATAGAGGCTAGAATTCGTAAACACTTTGATAAACTTCGAGATTCACCAACAACCCTAACACCAATGAAAGACAAAGTATTTATAGGCCAAGGTTTGAGTGGAGAACAAGTCTCCTAAAACCCTAAAGGGTTCGGCCTACATGGGAGCCCACTCGAAAGCATTTAGCCCATCAAAACTAAACACAAGTGTTAATCCAACCCATTACAATGTACCCAAAAACCTATAACTAACTAATGCAAAAGCCTTAATAAAATCTAGGTCTTTACACAGACTCCTTCAATGAATGCAAATCGTGGTTATCTGGAAAATTGACCATGTCACCGTTCACAAATGTTGGCGATCGGGCTGGTGGACCTTTGGGACTAATACATACTGATGTATGTGGACCCTTAAGGACCACCATGAGATATCAAGAAAGGTACTTCGTAACCTTCATAGATGATTATAGCAGATTTGCCTATACTTATCTAATGAAGCATAAACATGAAACATTTGAGAAGTTCAAAGAATTTCAAAACGAAGTACAAAATCAGTTACATTGAACTAGTAAAATACTTCGATCTGATAGAGGCGGTGAATACCTAAGCACCGAATTCCTCGATCTTCTAAAGGCCTGTGGAATTATTTCACAACCCATTCCTCCTGGAACTACACAATTAAATGGTGCAAGTGAAAGGAGAAATCGAACCTTGCTAAACATGGTTCGATCGATGATGTGTAGGACCAACTTCCCACACTCCTTCAGGGGTTATGCCCTTTTGACAGCCACTTGCTTAATTAATTTGGCACCGACCAAGAAATTAGATAAAACACCATATGAGATATGGCATGGCTCTAAGCCTAAATTATCCTACCTCAGGATATGGGGTTGTGATGCTTATGTCACAAATGATTCTGACAATAAGCTCGATCCCCGAGGCGAAAAAGTAACTTTCGTCGGTTACTACGGTAACTCTGGTTATTATTTCTACCAACCAGATGCAAATTATATTTCCATCAAAAGGAAAGGTAAGTTCTTCGAAGAAGAATTTCTGAAATGAGGAACAAATAGTAACCAAGAGGATCTTGAAGAAGTTCAAGAAACACAAGTACCTGAGGGAGTCGCTGCGTCTGATCGACAAGAAATTGTTGGACCATTAGACATAGACACAAGCATTCGCAGAAGCAGTAGAATACGATGGGAACCAGATATATATCTTGGATATCTAATTGCACCGATAGTATTATTAGTATAGGATTCATCTGATGAACCTCCTAACTACAAAGCTGCTGTTTCAGACTCTGAATCTGAAAAATGGTTAGAAGCCATGAATGCTGACATACAATCCATGCATGGTATTCAAGTATGGGACTTGATAGAGCTGCCTCCAGGTTCACGGGCCGTAGGCAGCAAATGGATCTTCTAGAAGAAGACCGACATGCATGGAATTGTGCAAATCTATAAAGCACGTCTTGTTGCGAAAGGTTTCACTCAAACCCAAGGGATTGACTATGAAGAAACCTTTTCGCCCGTTGCTATGATCAAATCGATCAGGATATTACTTGCCATAGCCGCATATTATGACTACGAGATATGGAAAATGGATGTCAAAACAGCATTCCTAAATGGACTCCTCGAAGAGGATGTCTATATGGTACATCCTGAAGGTTTTGTCGATCCCAAATATCCTAATAGAATTTGCAAACTGAATAAGTCCATTTATGGACTTAAACAGGCATCTCGGAGCTGGAATCTCCGGTTTGATGGGAAAATCAAAGAGTTTGGTTTTGCTAAAAACGAAGATGAGCCCTGTGTTACAGAAAGACAAATGGGAGCACCATATCATTTCTCATATTGTATGTGGATGATATACTGAATTGTTTAGTTAATTAAATAAATGGTTAATTAATTAAGTAATTGTATTTATTTAAATTATGAATTTAAATAAATTATATAATTAATTTATTGAGTTGATAAATAAGAGGTTTAAAGAAAATGGTTTATTTAAGAGGATAATTGAGATTAAAACGAATTTGAGGTTTATCCAAATCGTTTAAGATCTGTTATAAATAGATAACTGATTTGAGGGTTTTAGGTTAATCCAGTTGCAACCAAAACAAACCTAAAACTCTCTTTCTCTCTCCCTCTCAATCTCGGCCCCCTCCCCTTGTCGGGTTTTCGACCGCCAGGCACCAACTGCCGCCGGCCTCCGCCGCCTCCGCTCACCCAGCCACCGTACGCCGCCGCCGATCACATCCGCCATGTGCCGCCACTTCGCCGGCGTGCCAAAGCCACTCTAACCACCGCAGCCGCCTCTGCCGGAAAAGCCACCGCCGTCGCCGCCACTCACGGCGGTTCGCCGTCGCTGCCACTGCCAACCACCACTGCTGTCGCTCGTGGCCTAGTCCACTCCACCCGGTGAAGCTGTCAACGGATTTCGTCGGCTCCCTGCCTGCGGCGATCAGAGCACCACCACCGCCGGCTACCGCGTCGCCGCCGTTGATGTCCGTTGAGCACGGGGTTTCTAACCCCGGTTCCGGTTTGTGTTTCGGGACGTTTCTGCCATTATCGGAATTCATGGATCAAGATCCACCGGTCACCAAGTTTCTTAATGACGAAGAAACTTATCCGGTCAACTCGGTAGAAGACTTGACGATGAAGTTTGACTCTACGGTTTCGTTCAACACTAGCGACAGCTTGTTGAATCCCGGTGTCTGGAACGATTCTTCGGATCCGGCTAAGGTATATCTAATTTATTTAGATATTTATTTTTGTCATTGTATTTATTTTCGTGTAAGCGTGTCATGGTGATTTGATCCTGTAGCGGTTTTACGGTTTTCGCGTTTTAATAAAATTTATGTTTCTGCTGCATTAATCTGTAATATATATTTGGGGTTTTTACATATATCCCCTTATTAAGCTTCTTTATTACATATATACCCAACCATAATTATTAATTACATATATCCCGTTTTGCTAATAAAATTACCTATATACCCTTGTAATTTAAAAAAATAATAATAATAATAAATGAAGATATACGCACAAAAATACGGCGACTCTTCAGACTCCAATTCAGTCGAGTTCCCTCCCTCCTGCGACGTTTCTTCCTTCTTCTCCGATTCCATCTCCGATTCCATCTCCGATCCCTTTGATTCAGACGCTGCCTCCACCCTTGATCATCGACGAGTTCTTGGAGAGAAGGTTTCGGAGGTACAGTTTTTCCCCTGGTAGGATTTTTCGTGATTAATGGTTCGATTTCTCCTGAGGTCGGATTTTAGTTAACACTTTTAGTTAATCAGAGGTCCGATTATGGTCCAGTACATTGTCGATTTTTCGTGATTAATGGGTGTTAGCAACAACAACGGTAGGTCGAATTAGGGTTTGGTTAACACTGGTGTGTTGCAAAGAAGCAGGTCCGATTTTTGTCCTATACAGGGTCGATTCTTTGTCCCAGGTCTGATATTTTCTTTCTTCAATATAGGGCAATCGAATTGATATATGGGTTAACACATGAATTAGCAACAACATCATTGATTTTATTTTTTTTATATATGGGTTTAAATTTTGTTAGAGTTAAAGACATGAATTGTTTTTTTTTGCTTCTGCCAATCAATTGGTCCCATTAACGATTTTGTTTTCTTTGTTTTGGTTTATGGTTGTTAGGTTGATTTATTATGGAAGAAGAAAATATTGATGCAACCGGAAACCAATCATCCAAGTACAAGATAAAATTAAGATACGGAGGATATTTTCGGTTAGCTAAAAACTCATCGACAAAACGATATTGTTTCGGCTTTCAAAAATGCATTTATATTGACACGCATGTATACAATTTTGATAATTTGATTGAAGAAGTTGTCACTCATTATCCTTCAAATAGAGAACTTACTTTGTCGCTTTATTGCATTGACAAATATACCACTGAGTATGTATCTTTTATGAAGATTGATTCCCATGACAAGTTTCAATTGATGCTTAATATGTATCATGTGAATAAAGAATCCACCGTTTATGTGACGACAAATACTGATGTTGAGAGAAGTTCGATGCAACAAAGGTAAATGTTTGTTCTTTTAGTAGAATTAGTTTCACGATTAGTTAGTTTTTTATGAGATTCCATATCTTTTTGCAGGGGACAAGATGATGTTGGCGAAGAGCATGATGGGGAACAATCTGAATATTCTTTAAGTGATGAGAGTTATCATAGTTCCTATAGTACAGATGCTGAAATTGATGATGAAGAACATGGTGGGGAAAAACATCTTAAAAAGGATAGTCGAATTATTAAAGTGAACTCCACATTTGAGAATGTGATTGAATTTAGAAGAGCGTTGGCCCATTATGCAATCACGAATGAATTTGCATACTTCACTGAGAAAAGTGAACCCACACGAGTTACAGCAAGGTGTGTCGACCTAGGATGCAAATGGAGAATACACGCTTCTCTCCAGCAAGACGGAATTACATTTGAGGTAAGTGTTAAATAAAATCAAGTATGTTTTAGTACTGTGGTTAAACTCAAAATTCATATAAAAACATGTAGGTTAAAACACTTGTAGAACCACATTCTTGCACTCGAAGTAGAAAAGGAGCTAATAAGGTGGCAAGTCAAGGATGGATTGCAGGTGTGCTTAAAGATAAACTTAAATCCGATGGGGACGTCTCACCTATAGTACTCCAGAAGTGGATTATGAAAAATTATAACGTTGATGTGCCGTACATGAGAGTCTTTCGAGGGAAAGAGCAAGCTTATAATGATATGTATGGGAAGTGGGAAGACTCATTCCTGCAGATGAATGATTTTAAAGAGGAGCTATTAAAACGAAACCCGGGAAGTGTCGTTGAGGTTGACTACGAGATAAAAGGTGACAAGAAACTATTTTTACGTTTTTTTATTTCATTAGCAGCTTGCTTGAAGGGATTTCTTGATGGATGTCGTCCCTATATTGCTTTAGATGCGTGTCATCTAAAAGGGAAGTTTAATGGTGTGCTAGTTGCTGCTACCAATGTGGATGGTAATAATTCTATTTTTCCGGTCGCTTATGGTGTACTTGAGTCAGAAAATAAAAATTCCTGGATATGGTTTCTTGAATTACTTAAGAAAGCAATCGGTGCACCTAATGGACTAGTTATATCATCAGACATGCAAAAGGGCCTAGAGGTTGCTATTACACAGGTTTATCCTGCATCTGAGCATAGAGAATGTGTTAGACACTTGTATAGTAACTTTAAGAGACATTTTCGTGGTGAATTCTTTTCTAAAAGTTTATGGAGAGCTGCTGGAACCTATAGTATAACCGAGCATGAAAAGGTATTAAATGATATTGCTGAAGCATGTCAGGATGCACGTACTTATCTTGATGAGAATCATAAGAGGATATGGAGTCGTTGCAAGTTTGGGACAACGGCAAAGTGTGATTATATGACTAACAATGTTTCAGAGGCATTTAATTCTTGGATAGGTGATGCACGTTATAAACCGGTAATTGACCTACTTGATTGCATTAGAGAGAAGATTATGATACGGCTAGATAAGAAGAGGAGACTTCTAAAAACTTGGAAGGGTACATTGGTTCCTAGAACTAAGAGGTATCTCAACAAAATCTCGAAGGTTAGTGTCCATATTTTTATGATTTGTTATATATATTTCATATTATATTTTTTAGTTAATTTAATATACATATATGTTTTTTATGTAGAATTTGGGTATCTATGAAGTTTGTAGAAGTGGAGAAAATCGAGCTGAAGTGAAATATATGGACAGGCGTTGGGATGTTTCACTTGATGACAAAACATGTACATGTCGGGTTTGGCAGGTTAGAGGTGTTCCATGTATACATGCAACGGCTTTTATTACTTTCACAAGGGATGAAAATTGGGACAACTTTGTTGATTCATATTTTACTATTGAGAAGTTTAAATTAGCTTATGCTTTAGAAGTTGCCCCTATGCCTGCAAGGGATCAATGGGTACATATGGATATTGGGGAGAAGATATATCCACCTGCAATTAAACGTCCCCCTGGAAGACCGAGAAAGAATAGGATCAAACCAAATGATGAGCCTAAGAAGAGACAAAAATGTGGGCGTTGCGGTGAATATGGGCATCGTCAAAAAACATGCAAAAATGCAGCATCTCAAGATGAAGAATCAACAAGTAAAAGGGGACGAGAAAATAATTAATCTAAGTTGAGAGATTGAATTCTTGATATTTCATATGTACTTTTGGCACTTTGTATTTTCATATGTACTTGCTTAAGACGTGGTGAATTTTTGGCACTTTGTAATTTGATATGCACGTGTTTAAAACACGCCAATTTTGGGTGATTCTTGTTTTGAAATGAAATCTTGAATTTGTATTTTTTTAAAGATGTTTTTCAAGTCATTTAATAAGTTAATTTTAGTGAGATTTGTAAATATGTAATGTAGAAGGTGAAATATGTAATTTATGTTTTTCTTAGACAAATATGTAATATATATAAGGTGAAAATGGGGCATTTTTGGTTTTGTTAGATAAAAATGTAATTGATCATATTAGAAGGGGACATATGTAAATATTCATTAAGGGTATTATAGTCATTTAATAATTTTTTTTTAATAAATTGGGTAAATATGTAATATATATGGTTTAAGAAGGGGATATATGTAATTAAAATTTAGGCTTGGGTAAATATGTAATAAAATGACTTAGGAAGGGTATATGTGTAAAAGCCCCTATATATTTATTCAGTTTAATAAGTATATATAATTGTGTAAAACCCTAAAATAATAACTATAATCGAGCAATCCATACGATTGCTAAAAGAATATGGATAAATGAAGTTAATTATCATACTTAATATGACACACAAATTGAACATAAAGTTCATAACATGATTATGTATGTTCTAGTTGCGACAGGGGAGTATGGTTCGAAATGGAAGCTTGCACTAGGATTCAATATAGTAATTTTATTAAGAGTCGCACTGCTTCTGTGACACCTCGTCCGAAAACCTAGGTCAAACCTCATTACTTTGACTTTTAGTTAAGTATTAATGTGCCTTAACCGATCTGATTTCTGTTTAAACTGTTAATTACTGTGCCTGACCGTTAACTGATGACGTAAACCTAATCCCGCGTTTGAACTAGAAGCGTATACCCGTGAATTTCATAGAGATTCCATGGATTAATCATGGAATTTCAATAACAAGAAAAATAAATATAAAATGTATTTTAATATTTTATCCGGAACTGGTGTCGTACACTTGTATAACCGACACGACAAACTGATAAGCGATCGTATGTTAAAAACTATTCGGTTTTAAACAATCTGGACGGTCGAGCTTAAAACTGTTACGAACTGACAAACTGAGAACGTTAACCGTAACCGTGTGAAAAACTGAAAACTATATCTGATTTCCGAAAAACTGATGTAACCGATTTGAACTATTGTTTTTAAGAAATAAAAACATCACAGACTGAAATCGTTGTCAAGACTTAAGCCTAAACCCCAACCGATCACCCAATCGGGCCCGACTTGGCCCAATAGGCCCAATGAGCCAAAAATAATGAAACCGAGCCTGAAACCTTGACCTGTTACATAATCATGATAAACCGAATGATCGTGGCAATCCGTAAACCCAACCAATACACAATAGGCCCGGACCACGAACCGGTGCCACGTTTGGACCCGTATGGCCCAAAACCGACAATCGGACCCAAACACATTTTTCCCTGAATTATTAGGCCCACTATAAATCCCAAGCCCAACGTATAAATTTAATGATGTTGGCCCATTAACTTTTTATTTTTATAAAAGATGACACCACCTTTAATTTTTATAAAATTTGTCATATACTTGTAAAATCTTTATAAATGGAATGAATTATAAAACTTGTGGATTATTTCACCTCAAATATTTACAAGTTTTATAAACCTTCACAACACTTAAATTTCTTTTATAAAAACATGACAAGTTTATAAAAAGTAGTCACCTACATGTATTATTTCTATATAAAACTTATTAGATATTTAGAAAATAAATGGTGTGAGTATGATGTGAACACATCACTCTCATTTTCACCACAAGCTTCACCAACCCTCACCTTACTTTTCTCCTCCTTTTCCCTTTTTCACGGTTCCTCATCACCACCATCTTTTCTTTTCTTTTTCTTTTCAACCAAGACAATCACACATATATATATATATATAAATATATATATATAAAAGAATGAAGGAGTAAAACAACACACCACCGTGAACCACCATCTCCAATACTCTTCCTCTCGGTGAAACAACCACAACCCAAAACCACCACCGCCACCTTTATCCTCCACCCTCCTTTCCCTTCTTTTCTGCCGTGAACCCCAGCCCAACCACCATCACCTTCAGCCATCGCAGCCACCATCTACGACAACCCTTCCTCCTCTCCTCCCGACACAACACAGCAACCACCTCCAGCAACCACCTCCACGACTGCTGCAGCTGCTACTGCCGAGAGCTACTGTTGCTGCCGCCGAGAGCTGCTGCTGCTACTGCCGAGAGCTGCTGTTGCCGTCGCCGAGAGCTGCTCCTGCCGTCGCCGAGAGCTGCTGCTGCTGCGGTGCCCCTGCTGCCGCTGCTGTTCACTGCAGCGAACCGCCACCAGCCATCTCTCTTTCTCTCGGTTTCACCCTCTCACTCATTGTGAGTCTATTAAACCATTCTCGATTATCTTTTTTATACGTTTTAAACGTCCCAAACGATCCCCGAGTCTTGACAACAAATCCTTTAAAACCTTAAGTTTTTATAAAGATCAAGGTCATCTAATCGACTCATATATTTTTCCTTGATTTTCTTAAACCCTAGTGTTGTAAGGTTTGAAAATGTGAAATATTATGTTATTATTTGATGATTTAAATCCAAGGAAATTAAGTTTTATAACTTGCTAAACGAATCATGGTCATCATATGAATTTCTAACATAATAATGTAGTGTTTTACTTAAAATAAAAACCCATTGTTAAACTCACTAGTTAGATGATTTAATTTGATCATATGATGATTTGATGATGTTTAATGTATGATGCATGGTTTATGATCATGTTATGTTATGTTATAAAATACTAGAATTGCAAATTGTGATTTTTATAGTTAATCATCTTGGTTATGGGTTGATATATGCAAATGACAATTATTCATGGACTAAATATGGTATTAGCGACACTTTTGAACTAGATGGACATTAGAATATGTTACTCTAACTTGGGACATAAAATGATAACTTAGAAACATTTAAATGAATTTTCATGTTTAAATATTTAAGTTAGTAAATTTATAAAAATTACTTGGATTTTAAAACCATAAAATCTCTCCATGAAACTTAATATATAAAATGGACACATTTTATAAAAATATGATTTCTAATAAAACAAGACTTAAAATGCTTGTTTAGGATTTTATAGAAAACGAAATGGATAAAAATATATATAAATATATTTTATATCAAAAATGATAAAAGAACATATTTATGTCACTTGACATAAAAAGTATAAATCTTGGATTTTACACAAAAAGTGAAAATGTTTTATCTTGAGAATATTCTATAAAAAGTCTTTAAATTTAAAACTCTAACTTTATTTGATAAATAAAGTTATTTAGAAATGATTTTATAAAATTAAAATCAAAAGACTTATAGAAACTATGAAAAATATATTTTTGATTATTTTAAATAAATCAAAATAATCAAAACGTTTTAACCAGATCAAATGTTTATTTTTAAAGGTTTGGAATTGAAACGAAATCTTTAAACGATTTAAAATGTTTTACGACGTAATAAATCGTAAATAATTATTTTCAGCAAATAATTATCCTTATGAATTTAGAAACCCTAGTTTGAGTTAAAATCATTTTGGTTTGTTAATATAATTATTTTAATAATAATTATATTTACATTAACTCAAAACCCTAATTTTCAAAACATGAGTTTAATATTAAAATAACCTCTAATATTTACCTACTTGTGTTTAATTATTAAATCTTTAACTTGTAATAATTTGATAAATTATTCCAACAAGTTAGAATAGTTATTTCGATAATAGTTATCAACCCTAGTTATATATATTATAACTTAACGCGATTAATTATCCAATCGATCGAGCGAACATAATAAATATTATTATTTAAAACAATATTCAAGACTCGATTGAACTGGTCTTCATGATACGTGATCACATGTTCAATTCTTGTATTCAAATTACATAAATGCTTTCATACGTGAACATTAGCATTTACTGATTTTAAACTGATTAACTGACGGGTTTTCAAATGCTACAAACGGGATTATACGTCAAGACTTGACCGGTATCATTTGGGTAACGTTCGTTACTCAAATGATTATGTGGACCCTTATGCATGTTGTCTTATGTTTTATTAGGGCTTTACTTGCTAGTTGTCACTCGGCAATTCATCATTACCGCTCAATCAAGTGAGTTTCACGGCCCCTTTTCTTTACAACTGTTTTACACTTATGGGGGAGAAATCATGAACTGATAAAATGCTTTTTACTTAATGTTATGGTTTACCTGTTAGCCGTATGACTACATGTTCCATTCTGTATCCCAAACAACTGGTACTTTATCGTTATCAACGTTAGTACAACTGAATCCCACTATTAATTGAATTCGATTAGTTCTGCTCGAAACGATAACTAGTGAATAGATCTATTTGGGTTGACAACCCTGCCCAGATTGGTAGCTCCAATCCTGACTTCGTACATTGTCAAGGGGTACACGTCAGTTATTCTCGCCTGTTCGGTATTCTTGGGATAGAATGCCATGAGTGGGTAATCCGTTAGTATTCGAATTTGAGGTTCATGGTAGGATCTTACAACCACGACAGTAAACCAACGTAACATTTAAGTATGCTGTAAACTGTTATCCCAACATGCCGTAAACTGTTATTCCAACATACCGTAAACTGTTATTCCAACATACCGTAAACTGTTATTCCAACATGCTGTAAACTGTTTTCACAAACTTACCATAGAATCATAAACCTGTGAACCTCACCAACTTTATGTTGACCTTTTAAAACTCATGATTTCTCAGGTATCTAAGCTTATCATGGAAGACGTGCAAATGGGGCTTCACTGTAACTTTCGACCCTGCTTTACCGGAGTCGTAGTCCCGACCTATCTTAAATAAACTGCTTTACGATTTCAATATCAAACTAAGACTTTTATTCAAATGTAAGACAATATCATTTCACCACGACTTTCCGCTGCAACATAAATGGTATTATGTTTTAAATGACGTTTGAATTTAGTAGAAGTTGTTCTGTATATCTGCGACTATGATTCCGTCTCGCTCACACCCAAATCCGTTGACCGGGGTGTGACAGCTTCATCGGGCAGATGCCACTGGAAAGTGGTTTGCTCTGCAATTGTAATCCAGGTGTACAAGACTAGTTAAGCAAAGGAGAGTCGAAACGCAAAAGATGACCAATAATCCAGAAAGATTCACCGACTTTCTCACTGGGAACTAAGACGACCATTGATTTGGATAGGTAAACTTCAGCAATGATCTGAGAATTCTCAACCAACTTTTCAGAAAGAAGCAAAATGGGCATTCAGATTGGACATATGGTTTTTCATTCCTAAGGAAAAAATCGGGTTTTTAAAATGTTGATGCCCATCTTAATTAGAACCCACATCTGACCCTTATTAGGAAATTCATGTTAGGATAATTTCATCACAATTCAGACATTTGGAAGTAATAGTTTATTTGGTTAAACCGTGTATGTCCCTTTTTGTGGAAGTACACAAGGGATATGTGCAATCGTAGAGGGAGTAGCATTAACCAGCTTTATCATGGGCAAAGTTGATAGGACCGGTCAGACGTCATAAACCCGGATCCTGTTAAAAAAACATGCTTGAAGATGCTTAGATTGGATGACAAGAATCTATGATAAAAAATAAGAAATATGATAAAGCAAACTATTTCATTGATAGTGGAATGATTACAACAAACCAAATGTTACATCTCTCATTAGAAATCCATGAGCATCTTGGGTTGAGCTCAAGCCCAAGATGAGACTCTCTCTCTCTAGAAGTGATTTGCTCACACCTCTCAAAGAATTATCATCCTTTATAATGGAGCATAACTCCTCTATTTATAGGAGAGCCATTGTGCCTCACTAATATAACATCCCGAAATCACCTATATGAATCTAATATAATTTATTGGTGTACGTTGTGTGAAGGGTTGGATATGTATAGTTACAATAACGCCCTGTTCGGGATTAGAAAAGTGATAAAACTTGTTACTAAGTTATGTTCTAGTGGGTAGTAAATATCACTTGAAAGATGTGGCCGGGTTTATTGAGTAAATTAAGAAGTTAAGCAAAAATGGTAAACGACCAAAGAGGAGGGGTTGGTTATGTAATTTGGGGTTTAAATAAAAAATTTTAAAAATATAAAAAAGATAAAAAAATTTGGAAATCCCCCTTCGAAACCCAGATCGCGAACCAGAAGAGAAGGGAGGGAGAAAAGGAAGGTTCTTGAACAAAATCACCTCAAATCTTAGTGTTATTGAGAGATTTGGAAAGGGAAGGCTGAAATTCGAGTAAAGGGGGTGTCTAGATTGCGTTTCCATCATCAATTTCTATTTTCCTACGTCAATTACATGTTCTTCATGATAGGAGAAATTATGAATTCCACGTAGAGCTTAAATTATCATAAGAGATCAGGTGTATATGTGTTTTAGTGCGCAGATGAAACCTATATTCACCTTGCATGCTTGGGATTAGGTGTTTATCTAGTGAGGTTGTGATGGGGGGTTAAAACCATCACAAGGGAATGGAAAATTATGAAGGAGGGGAGATTGGGTTTGGATAATTAGATAATATGAAGCATTGATTTTTGTAATGGATTAGTTAGTCTCCATCATATATGTGAATTGGTAACCTTATAGGATGGGTTAAATTGGAAGAGGGATTGCTACATGCTAGTGGGATGGTAACTATGCTCATATGTAATTGTTAAGATGGCATGCGTATTTGTATGAGGGTGAACTTACATAGTTATTCGAACAACCATGATAATGTAGGTGGATTAAGTGAAGGCTCAAGTCAACAATGCGAACGGAAAGCAAAGTCTTCAACACTTGAGGTAACGTAAGAAGTGTGTAGATTACTCATGTTAGAATATGGGTGTTCGTACCTTACTAGTGTTACAAACTTTGTTGTTTAGAAATGTACAAATTGAATTGTTAAGGAATGTGGGTGGGAATAACCACCCTAGAACTAGATGCAAGATTGAGATGTGGAAATGACCTGTTTGGTAAGAAATGGGATATATAGTTCAACAAGTATGACATTCGGGTAAGATGGGAATTGTATTAAATACAGTCACAAGTATGCACCTTGTGGTGAAAGCTAGGCAATGTGTTCAGTAATGTGAACCAATAAGAGGTAATAAGTAGGGTAAGAGGTAACATATGTTTTTGTTTGCATTTTACTGTAACAGGTCAAACGGGTTGAGTCTCAGAATTGGATTCTCAAGCATCTAATCCAAATATTAGATTGTGAAAAAAAGTAAGTGTGGTTGTTTTCTTGACTAAATGTGAAATTTTGAAGCAATGTGGCTTGATTGAATGGTTGTGGCAAAAAAAATTGGAAATCTGCTAAAAATTTGGCTAAGTTTAAAAACAGGGGAAAATGAAGCTGATCCCTGGAAACTACATTCCAGGCGTATCGTTTGGAAGTGAACACAAAAAAGTGGATACGCTTGCTATAGTAGGCATATCGCCTGAAATTTATGAAATTCTAGGCGATATGGCTAAATCAGCATTTTCGGTTTTTTAATTTATTTTGGTTAAATGCATCAAAATTTGTTATAACCGGTCCTCTTTGTGAAGAAGAAAGATGGAAGTCTAAGGATATGTATAGACTACAGAGAGCTGAATAAGCCAATGTGAAGAAACGGTACATATTGCCTTGGATCGACGATTTATTCGATCAACTTCAAGGCACGAGTTAGTTTTCCAAGATTGACCTAAGATCGGGTTATGACTAGTTGAAGGTGAAAGAGGATGACATTAGAAATGATGGCATTCCGAACCCATTATGGACATTATGAATTTATGGTGTCATTTGAGTTGACCAATGCACCCGCGGCCTTCATGGATCTCATGAACCGCGTTTGCAAGCCTATGCTAGATCGGTCGATTGTTGTATTTATTGATCACATAATTGTGTATTAGAAAAGTGAAGAAGATCATGCCCGGCATCTTCATGAAGTGTTGGAGGTTCTAAGATGAGAAAAGTTGTATGCAAAATTCTCAAAGTGCTCATTTTGGCTAAGAGAGGTGCAGTTCCTTGGGCACATAATTAGCTCGGGGGAATCCTAGTGGATCCTTCTAAGATTTAAGTTGTGACAAATTGGAGTACCCCTAGGAGTCCAACTGAGATTAGGAACTTCTTGGGGTTGGCGGGTTACTATAGGAGGTTCATTTATGACTTTTCTAAGATAGCCTTGCCTTTGACAAAGCTAACCAGAAAGGATGTAAAATTTAAATGGGGAAAAGAACAAGAATAATCCCTTAAAGCTCTAAGGGAAAGATTAACACGTGCACCGGTGTTGACTTTACGAGATGACACAGAGGACCTTGTGATGTTATCGGATGCCTCGTACACTGGCCTCGGGAATGTACTTATGCAACAATTGAAGGTAAATGCTTATGCTTCCAGGCAATTAAAGATCCATGAAGCTAAGTATCCTACTCATGATCTAGAGTAAGCAGCGGTGGTTTTTGCTCTAAAGATCTGGTAGCATTTCCTTTATGGGGTTAGATGTGTCATATATATATGAGTTTAAAATATTTCTTTGATCAGAAGCAGTTAAATATGCGGCAAAGGAGGTAATTAGAGCTTATTAAGGATTATGATTGTGAAATTTACTATCATCCTGGAAAAGCTAATGTGGTGGCAGATGCTCTAAGTAGGAAAGGAGATTTGGTACCTCTAAAGGTGAAATTCATGAGATTAGCCATGACTTTGAGTGTTCTTGATACGAAGAAGAGCGCTCAATTAGAAGCTATAAAGGAGGAAAACTAGAGCAAAGAACTGATCAAATGAGCGATGAAGCACCTACTTGTCGGTGATGACGGACTAAAATACCGATTCTGTCGACTATAGGTTCCTAATACTTGTGGGGTGAAAGAGTTGCTGCTAAATGAGGCTCATATATCTTGTTATTCAATTCACCCGGGGCTATGAAGATGTACCAGGACTTAAAATGGGACTATTAGTGGCCTGGTATGAAGTGGGACATTGTTAAGTATGTGAACAAATGTATGACTTGCTTACAAGTTAAGGCGGAGCATTTAAAACCTTATGGAAAAATGCAATCACTTGAGATACTTATGTGGAAGTGGGTGCATACCACTATGGATCTGCTCACCAGCTTGCCAAAGACGGCAAGGAAGGTAGATGCTATATGGGTGATTGTTAATAGAATGACTAAAAGTGCCCACTTTGTGTCTATTAGTGAATCTAGTGACTCGGAGAGTTTGGCAGAGATTTTCATTAAGCAAATCATGTCATTACACGGTATACCGGTGTCAATAACTTCTGACAGGGATACGCGGTTTACTTCACAATTCTGGCTGGAGTTCCATAAGATTATGGGTACCAGATTGCCATTTAGTACTGCATATCATCCTCAGACAGATGAGCAGAGTGAGAGGATAATCCAAACCCTTGAGGATATGTTGCGAGCTTATGTCTTAGACTTTAGGGGAAGTTTAGATAAATATTTGCATTTGGTGGAGTTTGCGTACAACAACAGCTATCATGCAATCATTGGCATGCCTCCATACAAAATTATGTATGGTAGGGAATGCCGAACCCCATTGTGTTGGCCAGAAGTGGGCCAAAGAGAGCTTTCCCATAAGGATATATTAAAGGTGACTAATGAAAAGATGGATATGGCTCGAGCACGGTTAAAAGCTGCTAGGATAGACAAAATCCTTTTCTGATAAAAGATGGAGACCCATTGATTTCCAAGTTGTAGATCATGTATTGTTGAAAGTATCTCCATGGAAGGGAGTGATAAGATTCAGGAAGAGAGGTAAATTAAGTCCGAGATTAATCGGGCCACTTAAGATCATTGCACGGGTGGGAAAGTTTGCTTATCGATTAGAATATCATGAGGAACTTAGTGGCATTCATAACACATTTCATGTGTCTAATCTAAGAAAGTCCTTAGCGGATGTAACAGCCGTTGTACCGCTAGATCATATAGTATTCGACAACAAATTAAGCTATGTGGAGAGGCCCATAGCTTTTAGGGACCGCAAGATCAAGCGGCTCAGGAACAAATAAATAAGTCATGCTATGGTGAAGTGGGAACATCCAAGAGGATCGGACACCACATGGGAGTCCGAATAAGAGATGAGAAGATGCTACCAACATCTTTTCGGTGCGTATCTTAGTTTCAAGGACGAAACTCCCTTTAAGAGGGTGGAGTTGTAACATCCCAAAATTCCTTATGTGAATCTAATATATTTTATTATTGTATGTTGTGTGAAGGGTCGGGTATGTGTAGTTATAATAACGCCCTGGTCGGGATTAGCAAAGTGATAAAACTTGGTACTAAGTTATGTTCTAGTGGCCAGTAGATATCACTTGAAAGATGTGGGTTTATTGAAGTAATTAAGAGGTTAAGCAAAAATTGTAAATGTCCAAAGAGGAGGGGGTGTTTATATAATTAGGGGTTTTACATATAAAAAATATCTAGAAATCCCCCTTGGAAACCCATATCGCGAACTAGAAGAGAAGGGATGGAGAAAGGGAGGTTCTTGACCAAACTCACCTCAAATCTTAGTGTTATAGAGAGATTTTGAAAGGGAAGGCTGAAATTAGAGTAAATGGGGTTTCTAGATTGCGTTTCCATCATTAATTTTTGGTTGCCTACGTCAAGTAAGTGTTCTTCATGATAGGTGAGATTATGAATTCCACCTAGAGGTTAAATTGGCATAGGAGATCAGTTTTATATGTGTTTTTTTTCCTAGATTAAACCTATATCTACCTTGCATGCCTGTGATTAGGTGTTTATCTAGTGACGTTGTGATGGGTGTTAAACCCATCACAAGGGAATCAAAAATTATGAGAGAGGGGAGATTGGGTTTGGATAATTAGACTATATGAAGCACTGATTTTTAATGATTAGTTAGTCTCTATCAGATGTGTGAATTGGTAACTTTATGATTAAGGATTGGTTGGATTGTAAGAGGTATTGCTACATGCTAGTGGGATGGTAACTATGCACACAAGGTGTTTGACAAAATGCCTAAGTGAAAATCTGAAAATTTGTTATAGACGCTATTGTGCCAAATTGATAAAATATGTAATATTGGAGTAACTGGATAATGGGTGATAATATGATGCCATGAGGGTGATTTGATCTTGTGATGTTCACCATGTGTGGTGGCATACTTAAATGGGCGTAGGATTGTGTAGGCTCGTCATGCTCATATCCAATTGTTAATAAGGAATGCGTATTTGTATGAGGGTGAACTTACATGGTTATTCTAACAACCATTAAAATATAGGTGGATCAAGTGAAGGCTCAAGTCATCAATGCGAAGGGAAACCTAAGTCTTCAAATATTGAGGTAACATAAGATGTGTGTAGATTACTCATGTTAGAATATAGGTGTTTGAACCCTACTTGTGTTACAATCTTCGTTATTTGGAAACGTTCAAATTGAATTGTTAAGGAATGTGGGCTGGGATAAACACCCTAGAAATAGATGCAAGATTTAGAGATGTGGAAATGATCTATCTGTGTAAGAAATGGGATTTATAGTTCAACAACTATGACATTCGGGTAAGATGGGAATCGTATTAAATACAATCACAAGTATGCACCTTGTGGTGAAAGCTAGGAAATGTGTTCACCAATGTGAACCAAGAAGAGGTAATAAGTAGGGTAAGAAGTAACATATGTTTTTGTTAGGATCTTATTGTAATAAGTCAAACGGGGTGACTCTCAGTAATTGGACTCTTAAGCGTCTAATACAAAGATTAGATTGTGAAAAAAAGTAAGTGTGGTTGTTTTCTTGACTAAAAGTAAAATTTTGAAGCAATGTGGATGACTGAATGATTGTAGCAAAATATTTGGAAATCCGCGAAAATTTTGCCTAAGTATGAAAACAGGGGAAAATGAAGCTAAGCCCTGGAAATTACATTCCAGGCGCATCGCTTGGAAGTCAACACAAAACTAGCGATACGCTTGCTATAGTAGGCGTATCGCATGAAATTTATGAAATTCTAGGCGATACGCCTAAATCGGCATTTTCGGATATTTAATTTGTTTTGGTTATTAAATGCATCCCGATGTGTTATAACCACTATTAGGCCATTGTTTGCTAATACTTTACTGGTGGATGATGGCAGGTGACATGTAAGCATGGAACGTGTCAGGGTTGAACTTGGAATTAAATAAGCGAACATCACCACTAGATTTTGTTAGACATAATGGATCTTTTATGTCATATATAATTATAATTCTGTGTGGTCTGATTTTATAATTGGATGTTATTAACTCAATGTTATGAATTCTAAGTAGTTCTTTCTTTTGAAAAATCGTATCTCTAAAAAAAATTCCGTGACGCCTTTTTATTCATTTAAATTGGTCTTATAAGTGGGTGGGTGTTACACTAACCCGCTTACTAGCAAGACACATTTACTGAGCAAAATACGAGTAAAAACAAATAAAACAAATATTAATTAAATCAAAGTTGATTTAATTAATATTAATCTAGACTCGGTCGAAGAGATCTTCTGTTGACTTTTACGTTGACCCAAACAGTTGACTTTTCAAGAAAAACATCTTCGATCCAATCTTGTAAGCTTGAATCACAACCCAATCTCTGAATGAAATCACAATGAATTCTTCAACCGAATGCTACTAAAACAGATTTCATGGCGTCAGTCACTGAGATTTTAGCTCTAACATTTTTTCCCTTGACTCATGATTTCAAATCTGTCAAACTGATGAAGAACTGCTTTGTCATACATATTCAATGATGAGCTGATAAACCTATAAGGAATATAGCATTTGAAGATATCGCCTGAAGTCTAATTTTGGAGAAGTTCCGGCTGAACTAATGTTCAAGCGGAAGTCTCAATTCAAGAAGAGAAGACCAATCAACCGGAAGAAGCACTTTTGTACCAGATGTGAATATTCCGGGTGAACTCTATTATCCACCAGATAAATAGTTCAACTGGAATTTTCATGTGAAGTATTTTCAGTAGTCAAATCCCTGCAAAGCTTCCTGGTTGCTTCTAAATCTATCAAAGCCACTCTCCCAAAGTAGATTGTTGCCGATCACACGCTAATCATCCCATCTGTCGAAGATTATTCTTTTGGTAGTATAGTTTGCCTTTTGTAATCAACGGTCTAGATGATCGTATGGAAACTAATGGCTATCATTGATTTCCCTTAGCACTATATATAGCGTAGCTCGTCTTCAATATTTGTACGCATGAATCTGTGCAAGACTTGTGTAATATTGTTAAGTTAATGCAAATTATGCCGAGTATATTTTACTTCGTGTGTTGCTATATTTATGCAAACAAATATTATTCACAAGTGTTAATCAATGAAGTAAAGTGAAGGTTAACTTAATTCCGCAAGGTTAATCTTGCAAGTAAATCTTGTAACTTAACTAAGTGATAAGAATCTCGATCCTACAAAACCCGAGACTATATGTTCTAGAAATTCCCCCTCTGAATATTCTCACTCAATCAGTCGGAAATAATATAGAAAATGCCTAATATCGGAGTCCAAACCGCAACAAACCGAATCAGATAAATCAATCAGACTCTGAAAATGACCCGACTCCGAATAAATAGATCAATGATCCAAATCCATAACTAATTCCCCTTTTTCTCTAAATCCATCCAAAAACATCTAGTAGAAGCGTAAAATCAGATGTAGAAAGTTGAACCGTTAAGTACGGTTTCCTAGAGAAAATGATCCAAAAATCCTAAAATCGAACAATCTCGCGAAAAAACTAGAGTTCAGATGCTGATAGTTGTGTAAGATCCATAAATATGGCACTTATTCTATGTGACTATGGGTTGGATGCGAAAAAAAGTTCGATCTAAGTAACAGGTGAAAAACGTCATGAAAAACATCACTTCAATCGAGAAAAACAAGCCAAATTAGAGAAAAAAACTGAGATCCTGAGAACACTATATATAGCGTAGCTTGTCATCATTGATTTCCCTTATCACTATATATAGCGTAGCTCGTCTTCAACATTTGTACGCATGAATATGTGCAAGACTTGTGTAATATTGTTGAGTTAATGCAAATAGTGCGGAGTATATTTTATTTTGTGTGTTACTATATTTATGCAAACAACTATTATTCACAAGTGTTAATCAATTAAGTAAACTGAAGGTTAACTTAATTCCACAAGGTTACTCTTGCAAGTAAATCTTGTAACTTAACTAAGTGTTAAGAATCTCGATCCTACAAGTGGTATCAGAGCTCAGGCTCTCACTTTAAAGACTTTAAGTGCTTCAAAGTTGATGTTTACATGTCTACTTTACTGTCTTCAAGATTTTCTTTTTTAAAAAAACTTTCAAAATGAATGAACTCAGCCTAGTAACTTCAAACGGGCACAAACAAACCACCCATGTTCACTCCAGAGGATTTTGACACATGGAAGCTCCGAATAGAGGGGTTTGTTCGAAGTATAGACCATCGTATTTGGAAGTCAATGACTGTTGCTCCTATTGTCATAACTGTACCATCTGCTGATGATGAAAATGTTGACATTCCAAAACCACTTGATAAATTTACCGACATAGGCCCCAAGCTTCTTGATCCAAACTTCAAGGCCTACTGGACCTTGCAAGTAGCACTACCTAACTCCATACTCATTGGTTTTAAGGGGTACAAAACGGCTTTTGAACTGTGGAATGCTCTTAACGAGATGTATGAATGAACAAGTGAGGTTAAATAGAAAAAAAAGGACATTTTAAAACAAAAGTATGAAAATTTCAGTTACAAATCTGGTGAAACTATGACCAACCAGTACCTTCTCTTTGTTTCTCTACTTGATGAGCTTCAAAGAGCTCTTGAACATGCTGATGTTAACAAAAAATTTCTAAGGTCACTACCTTCAATGTGGACTGTTTATTCAGTAAGCATAAGAGAGTGCAAAAACCTTAAGAAAATGAAGCTGAGTGAACTCCACGACATCCTATGTGCCTATGAGATGGAGATAAACCTTAAACAAAACTCAGTCTCTGCAACATCTCAGCCTCAATCAACTGCACTTGTAACAACTAATTTTCAAGGTCAAAGAAACATAAACTCAAACTTTTCTGACAATGTGTCTCACAACTTTGAGAACAACCATCATGCCTTTGTACTCACTTATTCACACGCGAAGATCTAGAGTGTGTTGGTGAAGGTGACTTGGAGGAGATGGACATGCTAACACAGCTTTCTATGGTCTTAGTAAAAGCCTAACGTTTCTATAAACGGACTAGGAGAACTTACAAAGGAGCCAAAACTGCACCTATTGGTCTTGTGAAAAGCAAGGTCAAGTGTTACAACAGTCACTAATTGGAGAGTGTTCAAGTCCAAGAAAAGAAGGTCAGTTTCATAATCAAACTCAGGGCAAGAGTCAAGGAAGCATCATCAAAACAAAAACAGTTACAAGAACAACAACACCCATGGTTCTTCAAGCTCGCAACCAACAGCGCCAAAACCAAGCGGACATGGGAGTAATAGCAACTCAACAGCAGTTATGGCCAACCAAACGGAGTTTGTTTAAAGGAGAAAGTTATTGCAGAATTTGAGCCAATTAATCATGCACTTACGGCCAAGGAAGAGACATCACCTCAGGTAAACCCTATACCTGAGAAAGTGTTAACACATCTGTGCTCTCCTACTTGTATTGAACAAGTGGAAAGATACAGGAATCACAAATCTAAGCTAATTGAGGAAGTTTCAAAAATAATAACTTAAAGGAATTAAAAGAGTGTTTTAGAAAAACAGAATACTCATACAAAGGTCACTGCTTTAAATGAAGAAATTGAGAAGCTGAAACAATCAAACTTAAATTTAGAAACTAAGATTGATGACTTAATCTCCAAGCTGAACACCTCAAGAAAGGAAACCCAACATGCTAAGGCAGATGTGGGTGCTCTTGAGGTGAAGCTAACTGAAGCTCAATTCACCTGTGATAAATTTCAAAAAGGAAATGAAAAGGCTGAAAAACTTTGGAAAGGTGCTATGTATGGCAAAACTGGGATTGGTTATAATTCTGTTAAACCACCAAGTGATTATGTGACGCCCGCTCCCAGACTTGGCACTAGGAGGGGTCACGAATCGGATTTACTCATGAACACAAGGTATCAACAGAGATATTAAGCAGCGGAAATTTAAAACTTTTATTTATATAAGCCAAGTACTACAGTAAGAGAGATATTGTACATAATTATAACTAATTATAAATACGAAATCTATAACTAAGCCAGCTTGCCAGAAATCCTTCCTTGATAGCTTTCCCGATTATCCCGTCCTCACAAGATCCGTGCCTTTACTTCTAAACGTCTCTGCAGAACCTAGCATACATACTTTTAAAAAGTCAGCTTACGCTGGTGAGTTCTACCGTTTAGTTCAAAACCGTTAAAGTGTTTACCTGGTTTTCACAACATACATTTATAAATCACATATAAATTCTAGCACGTATTTATTATGATAATATATCTTATTATCTTAACCATGACCCTAGGCTAAACTTCTAGGTCACTATATTTATCTGATTCTTTTATTATGAGCAGACCTGCCACTGCATTCTCTAGGGCACCCCCATTGGAGAAGCAGCGCCGTCCGTACACGGTACTCTAGGGCACCCCCATTGGAGCAGCAGCGACTCCTCATTCTTACCAGTAACCCTAGGCTTATCATCTGGGTTACAGACTCTTCCTATGAGAAAACCTGACACTACATTCTCTAGGGCACCCCCATTGGAGAAGCAGCGCCGTCCGTACACGGTACTCTAGGGCACCCCCATTGGAGCAACAGCGATTCCTCAACTTTATCTACCAACTTTATACTTAACTATATTAGGTCATTTTCTCGTCTTAATGACTTAATTTCCGATCACGTATACTACCTACCCCTAGTTAAATAACCAGATGCTTTAGGTTTGTTATTAAACAGTGATAATGCATTCATATACTGCAACAAATGGACATCCCCCAATTTACCGTTAGTGTATGTATACAGGATGTACCAGCGGCGTATCCTCCACACTTCCAATATACCGGGTAACTTATACTACTATGTATATATATAGGATGTACCAGCGGCGTATCCACCACATATTAATATAAGCAAATGCATCACTTGTTCTCATATAATCATACATATTCACTAAATGTTTACTAACAACTCCCTAGTCACTTGGCTACTTAATTTCAAAGCAAGTATATACACATCACATTATAATCAACATAATTGCATAACACGTATAAGCTATTTAATAACAATTTCATCATATAACACGTATATATCAAGTCACAATTATCTTGAATATATGTTCACAAGTATTGTATGTATACTAGCCCGAAAAACATTTAAAATATTTAAAACATTTAAAAGTGGGCTCATAGAACTCACCTGATATCTTTAATCAGTTATTCAGACAGAACCTCCGTTATGGTCCACAATTAACCTAATCGCGTATCGGATTGCGTTAATGCAAGGTCATTATAAATAATACCTACGTTTATTTATATCTTATTATCCTAATAATACTTTATTAGGGTTTATTTCTTTTAAGGTCAAAATGACCAAAATGTCCTTATAGGCATAATAACCTTTTTATTGATAATATGAAGACGCGCATTCCTATAAGTAGACACTCACTCCGGGATCGCCCAGTGTTGGGATGCCATTGCCCAGATGGGATGGCGACACCCCCGCTATTGCCAGAAACCCCAGTGTACAGGTGCCTACCCTTCCGGTCCGCGCGAACCTCTAATATCCGATTAACTCGGTATCTTTAATACTTTATTATTTATCCATTTTAACTTCATATATACTTATTATATATAAAAACATGTTATAAGATCAAAAATCAAGTACCCATACCCTCCGGATTATTTTATAATAATTATCTTTATTTAGAAACCCTAATTTCATGAATTTCTCATTTTATTATCAAAACTCATTTTTAATTCAAACCAACTTAGGGTGTTATCCATTATAACTTTTTATAATACCCTTTAAAAGATCTAAGCTTAATTCAACATCGTTTAGTCAATTTGGGCAGAGTAACGTTATGAAAACCCTAATTTTGACCCGTTAATAGAACCTTTACCAAACCTTTTCCAAATGTGAAATAAACTTAGGGCTTTCTTAAAATACATCATTTTATGATTACCTACAAAAATTCAGACCCTAATTCCCACCCGATCACCCGATTTTAGCAAAACAAGCTCAAGAACCCTAATTTTACATCATTTCTAGAAACCATACTTAGAAATGGAATTAGCCAAAACTGAAAGAGGTTATTGTTAAGCATACCAAATAAGGGGTGACTGCAGAAATTCGGCTTCTAACTCTTCTCCGGTTGCTCGAATTGCTCCGACGAAGTTCTGATGAGGTTTTAGGGTTTTTGGGTGATAAATCAGTGAATTGGCAAGGAAATCTGTCGAATTGAGGCTTCAATTTATAGGTTTGAGTTCATCCTAAGGTCCCTACACGTCTCATGGTGACTCACGGTCGAAATCTGACGCGTAGGTGATCAATTCTTGCACTCCAAGTCGAATAACGTGGCTAAAAACGAACCTGGTAACTTTCTGCTGCAGATGGGGTCTAGGCGTATCGCGCCGGGCTTGGTGGTGGTCCAGGCGATACGCGAGAGAGTGAGTTTCCGGCCAGCTTTCATTTTTTTACAATATTAGCCCTTCTACTTAGGTTTAATGCATTCTAGCCCCCTATACTTCTAACCTTTTATCATTTTATGTACCAAAACCTTATGGGACATATTTATAACATTTTATAAGGTTTCTAAGGCTCGGGATTCGTACGTTAACATATATATACATTTATATATATTTTCTTTATTAATTGCTAAATTACGTTTTAGCCCCTCAAACTTTACAATACTTATCATTTCACCTTATAAATCATAGTAGGATATATTTTTACTATTTTCTAAGTCTCAAATTACTTATAATGAATATAAATACGTATAATACTTGTATATGTTTATATCTTTACAATAATTACGCTTTTAGCCCTTTAACTTTTCCGTTAGCTATTAACACAAGTATTTACACACATATATCCATCAAATGATTCATGTATCATCATGTTGTTCATATAAACACATATTCATCCCATATTTTACCGTCTCACGTTTAACACATTCGTTTATGCGCAATTTATCACATTGGCTATCAAACGAATAATTCTAACACATGCAATCTATCTAATGCATAGTTTTATCCTGTGTATCAATCAAACTCACGTATTTATAATATAAACACGTATTTACTATATACATTATATATCTATGAATTTTGGGATGTTACAGATTACTTACCTGTAAATGAACAAATTCCGGCCTTACAAACTAAAAGCACAGTCAGTTTAGTTGTTGATGATACTGCAGTTGTTGAAGAGAAAAGTGAAACTGTTAAAACTGAAATCACTGCTGCAAGCACTTCTGCAACAGCTGATCAAAAAGAAATTTTGAAACCAAGGCTTGAAGTGCCTCCACCCACTTTTTATGAACCAAAAGATTCAAAAGTTGGAGGTAAACATGTTGAAAATGTTAAAACCGGCAAAGGTCAAATTTTTGGTAGAACTGTTTTCAATCAAGAAACAAATGAAAAATCCCCTAGATAAACTAAGTTTTATGAATCTTCTAGAGTTCCTGAGTGTATAGTTTGTGGTAAAATGGGCCATTTAGCAGCTGATTGTCATTATAACCCTCTAAGCAGAAACCAATCCTCAAAACCTAAAACTGTGAAAAGTCAATATTTGGCTAAGAAACTAACAGAAAAAGTTTCACATGTTAAGAGTCATACAGTTAAGCATTTTGAATTAAATTCAAATTAGGTTTTAATTGGTAATGAAAGAAATGGAAGTTTCTCGGTTTTTAAGCAAAACCAATTTGTGACTGAAGTTCAAGCGGAACAATTCTCCGCTCGAACTCAAGTTCAACCGGAAAACAAGAAAAACTCTAGGTCTGTCACTACTTTGAAACAAAGACCATCTGTGAAGTTTAGTGAAAACTATGAAGTGTTTGAAAGTCAAGGATGGAGGAATCCTTCAAGAGGAAAAGTCAATCCTCGCAACTTTTTCCAAATAGAAAGAAATTTTGGTCAAAATGAGTTTATAGCTAGTTCAAGCGGAAGTTTCATTGCTCCGCTAAAAAGTGCTAAGTTCGTTAAAAACATCATTACATCACATAAGTATGCTGCTTCACTAGCAAGAACTAGAGTTCCAAGTCATAACCAATTTCCAACCAATGATGTTGCAAAAATTGAGTCAAGTAAACAAAGAAAGTCCAGAGAGTTCACAGAAAGAAAAGCATTGGAGAGAAAATCAAAAATAGGAAGTGAGAAATTTCATCAACAGAGTTCTTATCAAAACATAGACTTTAAAAATGATGATTTGCTCACTGAGCAGCCTGTTTTGAATACTTTAGTACTAAAAGAGTACAAGTATAATGATGCATTGGGAAGACCCAAGACCACAAAGGCTTGGGTCCCTTAATAAAACTAATAAATTTGTGACATGTGCAGGTGCAAAATAAAAGTCAAGATCGACTGTGAATCGTTGACAGTGGGTGCACCAGTCACATGACAGGAAATAAAAACATCCTAGAAAACAAAAAAAAATAATCAATGGAGGAGTCGTTGCCTTTGGAAGTGACAAGGGGTACAATTAATGAGAGAGAGGCAATCATACTTAAATCTGAAGTTAAAATTCCTGAGCAAATGATTTTTCCAAAAGCACCCAAGAAGGAAGGTCTGTATGTAATGGATATGTCAGTTGCTACACCTACCAGTGACACTGCTTGTTTTATATCCAAAGCCTCAGTTGATGAGTCTGGTCTTTGGCATAGAAGGCTAGGACATGTAAATTACAAGAATATGAACAAAATTATCAATCTTGGTTCAGTCAAGGGTCTTTCCTGCTAAACAATTTACTTGTTCTGAGCACTGTGTGCCTTGCCTCAAGGGTAAGCAACACAAGTCTTCCTTCAAGCAAAAAGCTGAAAGTTCTATCTCACAACCCTTAGAACTGCTACACATGGACCTTTTTGGGCCAACTAGGGTAATGAGTTTGGGAAAGAAGTGATATTGTTTTGTAATAATTGATGATTTTACTAGATATACTTGGGTTTTCTTTCTAAAAACAAAAGATGAAACTACTGAATTGTTAAAAACTCTTATTGTCAAGTTGGAAACTCCGTCAAAATTTAAGGTCAAAAGAATCAGATGTGACAATGGCACAAAATTTAAAAATCATGTTTTAAATTCATTTTGTGAAGAAAAGGGATAACAAGGCAGTTTAGTGCTCCCAGAACTCCACAACAAAATGGAGTTGCTGAAAAGGAGAAATAGAACATTGATTGAAGCTGCCAGGGCAATGTTGTCTGATTGCAAACTTCCTGTTATCTTTTGGGCTAAAGCAGTGAACACTGCCTGCTATGTTCAAAACTGGATTTTAATTGTTAAGGTCAAAAATAAAACACCATATGAGCTTTGGAGAGGTAGAAAACCAAAACATCTATTTCTTTAAATCTTTTGGGTGTCCTGTTACCATCCTTATAACTAATGAGCTATTGCCAATGTTTGCTGAAAAGGCAGATGATGGATATTTTGTTGGTTACTCTGTTGTGTCAAAATCATAGAGAGTATACAACAAGAGAACTATGGTTGTTGAAGATACACTAAATGTGTTCTGTAATGAGAAATCAAAGAACAACTTTACTTCTCATCCCACTTGGTTATATGACATTGGTTCACTAACCAACGCCTTCAACATAACTGTTGAGAAGCCTGTTAGTAATTCTGTCCAGGAACAGGAAATCAAAACTTCTGCTGATGAACATTGGATGAGTAGCACAGAGAACTTCTCTGTTGACCCTCCATTCTTTTCTTCTATCAGCTTGAAGCCATTAAAGCCAACTGTTGTGAACAATACTTACGATGTCATTCAAATTGAAGTGGATGCTGTTCCAGATCAAAATCAAGTGGAAGAATTTCCAGTTCAAGTTCAAAAAGAACCTGGAATCTCTGGCTCAAGTTCAACCGGAAAATGATAGTTCATAGTCTTTGGAGAAGTCTGACTCTAGGATCACTGAGCCTTCAAACGCAAATGATTTTGCATCAAATTAGCTCAATTTTGACCATGAATCCTATGGGTTAATGCTAAGTTCCCAAGAGTTAAACACAACACCCGATCCCATCTCATCCATTGGTAACATTGAGTCTGATGTGATTATTCCACAACTCAATTTTCCCACAAATGGAAGAAGTCATGAATTCGTAATGTTCCACGATAGGATAATCAACAAGTATCATCCTTTGGAGAATGTTATTATAGATGTGTCAGCTTCTGTGTTGAAAAGAAGCAAGTTCTTTTGATGCAAACATCTGCTTGCATGCTGCCTTTCTGTCACAAGAAGTTCCTACCAAGGCAACATAAGCTTTAGAAGATAACAGTTGGGTGGAAGCTATGCAGGAAGAACCATTTTAGATCAATAAATGTATGGGTATTAGTTGATTTGCCAAAGGGGGCAGAGCCAATTGGTACCAAATGGGTGTTTAGAAATAAGAAGGATGACTGAGGAATAGTGGTGAAAAACTGATGTGTAAAAATCGATCTATTAAAATAAACTAAATTATCCTAGACATAGACACACTAAATTAAACCCAATTAACCTAAAACTATACCGACTCAACATGAAAGCGAACCTATCGAATGTAGAATAACTTATGGTAAACCGAGGTCGAACCCTAGAGACACTAATGCAAAACAAAACTAACTAAGATATGTGGAAATACTGATTAATTGGTGAAAATTTGGTTTTTGATTGAAAATTGATTAATTAACTGAAATTAACTAATGACTAAAACTTACTAAAAATGGAAAGTACTGAAATTAGAAAGTTTCTAAAAATGGAAATTACCTACTGAAACTTAGAACTCAAAGATGAAACCAGATATGAGAAACAACACTACCTAGGCCAGGAATCCTAATTGATGCTCACGACTTCACTCGGTTAAGGAAAACCATGACGGAACCAGGATCTTTATGCCAATTCTAAGAAAACCCTAATGGACCCCAGATCACTCTCCGGGTGCGACGCAATAGGCAATCCTAAGAACTGAATACGCACACTGATTGGGTTAGGTCACCTCCCGGCTTGTCCCTAACGGATACTCTAGTACTCGATCGAATAAGTCACCTTTCAGCTTGTTCCTATCCCAAACACCTAATAGATGAGAGGAGTGGTTGCTATCTACCAAAATAATATGGAATAACAGGAATGCTAACGTTACTAGGGAATCCCTCTCCCGAGGTAATTTGACCTAAAACCCTAACACAACCGAATACCTAATAGAGATAACCTTCCGGCTTGTCTAAGTATACCAGAACGCAAACATCAACCTATAAATCAAAAGCAATTCCTATGGTGTTGGACGTCTCCTAAACCATCTACTAATCATAAACACACATTAGGCAATCTAGCATGAAACCCTAAACTGAAAGACATTCAAAGGGTACCAAGAGGAATATGCAATCAATTCAAAGACTATAATATGTATTCATATACATCAAATCAGAAAGATAGAAACTTTTACTAGATTATCAATCCGTACATAAGTATTCACAAACCAAGCAAGTCGAAATTATCAATTATTCATCAAATAGCCTAGGTAATGTAAATAGCTTAGCCAAGAAGCGTAACATGTCCAAAATATAATTAAAAACAATCACTTGAGTCCTGAACAAATCTGGTCTAGAAAAACAAGAACGAAATTAAAGTAGACCAGAACCCGAAAACTCGAATTGATGTCGAATGCTTCAATCCAGCCTCTCTAAATGCTTCTCTATTGATCACCAGCTTCGAATTCGTCTCCTGAACCTCTGAGTTACGGCAGCCAGCAAGTTCTCTTGACTGAAACTCTCTAAGTTATATTTATAATTGAAAAAACTAGGGTTTCCGGAATTTAAGCCTCCAAGCGTATCGCTTGGAGGAGCCTTGAGCAGCAGGCGATACGCGTGAGTCCACTAAGCGACAGAATAGTCGGGTCAACGCCCCATCCCCTGCCTTTGACCTTCCAGGAACGCGCGTATCGCCTGGAACTCCAAATGCAGTAGGCTATACGCCTAGTGATCACTTTTCTGCATTTTTGTCCCTTTTATTCTTTAATTCTTTTCCAATGCTCGTTTTCTCTCGGGAACTGCACTAAAACTGCATTTTAACGTGAAATGCACATTAAGACACTTATACTCAAAAACAACTAAAAACCTACAGAAAAAGACTCAAAAGACTCACAAAACGACACGAAAACGTAAAGGAAAATCCATGTGTTTTGCAACACATCAAATATCCCCCCACTTAACCTTTTTTCGTCCCCGAAAAAACCTGCAAATGGAATCATAACCTAAGTAATTGGCTTACAACATTTTCAATTTCATCAATTTCAATTAAATAAGCCTAATTACATTCCGGTAGCGATTATCGGTATTTCGATCGAATTAAACTAAACCACCAACTTTTGAGCCTCCAAGGTGTTTATACTTTACCGGATATATTTCAGTCCGTCTATGTGTCCCACTCTAGAAATATCAAGTTCAACCTAATCCCGAATCACATTCAGTCTAAATAAAGGGTAATAAAGATATAAATTCTTGATTATTCCCACCCCCTTTAAATTAGATACAAAGATGTCCAAAGAATGATGGAATTTGATGGAATGTGAAACTTTGAGCATTTATTCTCTAAAGTACTATATTTTTTCTTCTCTTTTTTTCTTTTTCTATTTTTTTTCCTTTTTTTATAATTGGTCAATTTTAACTAAAATTACCAACGAGCATCATCAGAGGCATTCTTTTCGAGATGTTATCCCCAAAATCATACATGAGTATTTTTCCTGCGAGATCCAGGACATCATCAGAGGCACTCACCACGGGATACTATCCTTAGTTCGTACATGAGTATTTTTCCCCTTCACTCTAAAAGTATTAACCAATTTATTACCTAATATGTGCAAGATGGAAAAATGGGGCGCCACCGCATTGGTGTGCCAGGTTATTCTAAGGACATAGAAGTATCTAGCCTAAAGTGGTCTCTTTCCTCCTAATCATCAGTTTCAGTATTCCTATCACTCCTAAAATGGGAACCCACTAACAGACTGATTAATTACATATTTATACAACAATAAACACAATGGGATAATTAAGCTTTACTAAGTTAGCTAGGCCTACCAATAAATACATCACTAACCAACAATGCTTTCAACTCTTGATTATATTTACTATTTAAGCCCTTAATCAGACAACCAATCCTGGGTTTTACCTATCATCTTCCATTATAAACTGCAAATTAATCAGAAACATTTTTTTTTCAATTTTTCTAATTTTTTTTCAAATAAAACTCACACTTTAAACAACACACTAAGACTGACTCGACTAACGAGACACGACACGTAGTCTCCCCATCCCCACACTTGAAACTCACATTTCCCTAATGTGAACTGAGAAACAACGCATAAACAAATAAAATAAAAAGAGAATAAATAAATAAATGCAAAAGAAAGAAGACGAAAAATAAAAGAACAGAAAAAAAATGGAACAGACTCCCCTGATTAAATCGGCAAGAATGAAAAGAGTCATGTTCCTCGCCCTCCAATTCGAACGTGATACGAAACTCTTCCTCCAGAATTGCATGAAAACATCGTCACGGACAAAAGCGGCGACTAACAAACCATATGCTAACAACCATGGCAAACCAAAATCACAGCAGCATATATAGATATCAAACAAACCACCCAAACGGTTAAACCCTTACAAATTCCCATGTATCAGAATTATAATATTGGTACATACCATGATAATAAAAACAAAAATAAGAAAAAGTACAAGGATGTGACATAACCGATCAAAGTGGCTGCTGCTGTCAAAATACTGTATCCAACTACCTACTCCTCAACATCTCATCCCGACCCTAATAGCCCGACCCTGCAAATCCATCCTCATAATCATCTCATCCCTAAAAGCATCCAACGTCAACGACTCAGCTCTCGGTACCCTAATAGGTCTAACAACCAGAGGCCTCTCAGCCCTCTATGGAATCCTCCTCCTCGCGGAAGCTCCAACCTCAACCCATCTCGGTGGATCATCAAACGGAAAAAAATCAGCCTTTCGCATATCCAATAAAGTGTATGGCAATGTCAGTGGTCCAGTGGTCAAATACGAAGGCCTATACCTCTCTAAAACTCCCAAGTGCTCAGCTAAACTACCAATGTACGGACCCAGATCCAACCTCGCCTCCGGCCCACCCTTGCGGGGCCGGGCAACTGACTGAACGAAAACCATAGGGAGGTTGGTCGGGTGTCTCTCCATCAACGACCTCAAACAGAACAGATCCAACATGTTGATCTTATCAGCCCCAGCACGCCCTACCAATGAGTGAACAAGCTAGAATCCTATGAACATATCTAAAAAACGGATCCCTAATCGAGGAAGCAACCAACCCGGTCGTGTATGACGTATTAGAAATCGTCTCCCAGAAAGACCTCAAATGACCATCTACCACATAAAACTCCTTGGCCGTCCCTCTCAAACTCCTCCTAAACTCAGATGTAGCAACGTCCTCCTATGTATAAAAACCTGAAGCGACAGCAAACTGAGGCATGCTCATCTCAAACAACTGCCTACCAGAGCAAATGAAATAGTAACCGGAGAATCAAACTCCTTGATATCATACTTCCATGTCGAATGGAACTCCACGGTCAGCTCCCGGTTCTACGGTCCATCACAAGCCAATACTCGCCTCCATCTCTCATCTAACAGCTGCTCCAACCTAGCCCTCGCCCCCATCCTATCCATCAGCTCCCAATCGAATGTCCTGTGCTGGAGCAAGTCTAGGCGCATGACTACCTCACATCTCTCACCCTCATAAGTACCCTGAAACTGTAACAGGGTGTGGTCCTTAATCCGATGCTCCTCAACCAGAGGCAGCTCCACCTCGTAATCCGATAAAACCTCTTGTGCTAAATACTGGATCCTCTTCCGGTGGTGGATAGTCTTTGTCGTCTTTTGCTTCTTCCTCGTCCCACTACCGGAAGCATCCATACCGGCAAAACAGATTCACCAGTGATATCCAAGCAACACACAATCATAAACTATTTTATGTTTTTAATTTTTTGAAATTTTTTATCATTTTTTTAAGAAAATAAAAGAAAAACCGAATTGCAAAAACTGAAAACAACCTACTTTAAACAAAAAAAGAACAAATATTTTTAGAAAAAATCGGGCATGGCCCGTTCGTTTATAGAGCAAACCAGTTCTTCATGAAAACCTGTCAAAATGTATAAATTCCACCAAGACAACCCAAAATTCCAGTTTCAACCATCCCAACACCAAACCAGTCAGAACTTCACTACTTAATCACAATGACACCCAAAACTCGGACTTTCTATAAAATTAAGTCTTGCAACGACCAGTCGCTACCAATAATTGTGTCTAACACATCTACTCGAGCAAATGCCAACCCCTATTCATTCCCAATCTCATTCCAAAACCATATAGAACCATGTGCTCGTTTCTGACCCGATATTATCAACCCAAAACCATCCAATTTAGTTACCCGTCACACCCTAAAAACATCAACGCTCAGAAAAATAGCAGGTAACATATTTAAAACTAAACTCAGATCAGTATTTCCAGCAACCCAAATCAGTCTCTCTGACGCAGACACACAAGCATCAATGCCCAATATTATACACAGAAAGGAAAACAACATGTTGAACCCACAAACTAACAAAAAATGGCTATGACAGCAGAAAACATACCAAATTAGCACACAAACTACCGAAATTAGAGAAACAAGGCGTCGAGAACTTATCGGAGTCATGAATTAAAGCAACAAAAAAAAGTGGTGTCGGTGTCCCTGAGATAGCGGCAGCAGCTCGCTGGAACTCGAGCGGTAGTGGCGGCAATGTGAGTGGCGGTTGTGGTAACCGGAGGCGGTGGGGTAATCGAGATGGAAGAGGTCGGTGGTGGTGTTCAGTAGCGGAGGTGAGTGGTGCAATGTGGATGGAGAGGGTAGTAGCAGTCGTAATAGCGGAGTAGAAATCAGAGGCGGTTGGGGTAGGTGGAGGCAGTGGAAATCGATGATGATGGCGGTGGTTAAGGCGGCGGCGACAGGTGTGGTTTGTAGGTAGCGGATGGTGGGTGGTGGTGGGGTACGGAAGGTTGTAGGGAGGTGAGCAGTGGAGGGAGAAATTAGGGCTTAAAGGAAAATGGGAGTGAAAGGGGGGTGTTTTAACCGAGATATTTTTTTTCTTCGTTTGTGACTTGCAAGCGCATCGCTTGCTAAGGGAACAACAGTAGGCGATACGCCTGCTGGTCTTAGTCAACTTCTTGACCCTCACCCCCAAGTGTATCGCCTAGAGGAAGGCTCATCCCAGATGATACGCTTGGAACGAGATTTCCAGGGAATTTTTGAGATTCTCCATACTTAGTTAATTTTTCGATGTTTTAAAAAATTCTCATCACCGTGGTTTTCCAAGTCCTGCAATTTAACACTACCAAGACATACATGGGACTCCATTTCCGCATGAACTCGCACCTCCAGCAATCTTCACTTCCCTGAAACATCAAACAACCACACAGACGCAAAAACCGAAAAACACAAAAAATAGAATTCACAAACACACGAAACTAAAAAAAACAAGCATGCACTACTATACAAACTCTACCACTCGGATTTTCACCGAGTACTACCTCCTCGATCATTCAACCTCAATTTCGGGGAGAGCCAACATCTCCTCGTCTTTTTCTTTTGGACCTCCGATGTAATGTTTCAGACGATGACCATTGACCTTCCACGTTCTACCATCAGATTCAAGCTCAACTGTTACATACGGGAACACTTCTTTCACCATGAACGGTCCACTCCAGCGGGACTTCAACTTACCTGGAAACAATCTAAGACACGAATCATACAATAACACCCTATCCCCACACTTGAAATCTTTCCTACCTTTCAACCGACTATCATGCAACGCTTTGGTTCTCTCCTTATAACTCCAAGACCTTTCATAAGCTTCGTTCCTCAACTCTTCTACCTCATAGATTTGAAGAAACCAGTCTTTCGTGGCTTTAGCTAAATAAATGTTAACCGCTCTAATGGCCCAATAGGCTTTATGTTCAAGCTCGACCGGTAGATGACACGTTTTCCCATAAACCATCATAGAGGGTGTGGTTCCAATGGGTGTTTTTAAAGCAGTGCGAAAAGCCCATAACGCATCATCTAACTTATCGGACCAATCCTTGCGACTATTTCCGATAGTTTTCTCCAAAATCCGTTTCACCCCTCGGTTAGCGTTCTCTACTTGACCACTCGTTTGCGGATGATATGCGGTCGATGTCCTATGGTTCACTCCATACTTCGCTAACACTTTCTCCATTTGAGCATTGCAAAAATGCGTGCCCTTATCACTAATCAACACCTTAGGGGTTCCAAACCTACTAAATAACTTCTTCAAAAACTTCACTACTACTCTCGCATCATTTGTAGGTAAGGCTTGAGCCTCCACCCACTTAGAAACATAGTCTATCGCAACGAGGATGTACCGATTTCCCCGTGATGGAGGAAATGACCCCATGAAATCAATGCCCCATATGTCAAAAACTTTAACACTCTAGATAGGATGTTGGGGCATTTCATTCCGGGATGAGATGTTACCTATACGCTGATAGGCATCACATTTCTTCACAAACTCGTGAGCATCCTTAAACAAAGCCGGCCAATAAAATCCCGAATCTAAAACTTTCCTAGCAGTATAGGATAGCCCAAAATGCCCACCTTGTAAGCCCTCATGACAATGCCTAAGGATATCTAACCCCTCCTCTCTACTCACACATCTCCTAAACGATCCATCAATTCCTAAACGAAAGAAGTATGGAGCATCCCAAATGTAATGTCTGGAATCAGAAATGAACTTTTTTCTCCGTTGGAATGTCATACCATCCATCAGCATGCCATGTTCTAAATAATTCGCCATGTCAGAAAACCATGGCATCCCTTGCTCCCCCGCACTCGTCAATCCTACAAACTCTCCACTCACTTTCATAGCACTCTCAAATGGAAAAGTGTCCCCGATGGCTTCCTCTCTCAGTTTCTCTCTCTCGGGGTCCTCAAGGCGCGACAGGTGGTCGGCCGCTACGTTCTCTGCCCCTTTCTTATCCTTAATCTCTATGTCAAACTCAGACAATAAGAGAATCCACCTAATCAAACGAGGTTTGGCGTCCTTCTTTCAAACAAGTATCGCAATGCAGCGTGGTCGGCGTGAACGATGGTTTTGGACAAAACGAGGTAAGAACAAAATTTGTCGAATGCGTAAAAAACGACGAGATGCTCCTTTTCTGTGGTCGTGTAATTTTCCTGTGTGTTGTTTAAAGTTTTACTTGCGTAATAAATTGGATGGAAGTGTTTTTCCCTACGTTGTCCTAAAACTGCTCCTACCGCAAAGTCACTAGCGTCGCACATAAGCTCAAACGGTAAACTCCAATCGGGGGCTATCAGAATAGGCGCACTCACTAACATCCCTTTTAGAAACTCAAACGCCTTCAAACAACTCTCATCAAACTCAAAAATAACATCTTTCTTTAACAGACGGGTCATGGGTCTAGTGATTATTTGAAAAATCCTTAATGAACCTACAGTAGAACCCTGCGTGACCTAAGAAACTCCGAACAGATTTGACACTAGTGGGTGGTGGAAGTTTGCTAATTATCTCAATCTTAGCTCTATCGACCTCAATACCTGCACGAGAAATCTTATGACCTAAAACTATCCCCTCAGTGACCATGAAATGACATTTCTCCCAATTCAGCATCAATTTGTTCTCTATGCACCTAGCTAACATCCTCTCCAAATTACCTAAACACTGATCGAAAGAACTCCCGAAAACAAAAAAATCGTCCATAAACACCTCCATAGAAGTCTCGATCATGTCCTGAAAAATGGCCATCATACACCTCTGAAATATGGCCGGAGCGTTACATAACCCGAATGGCATACGGCGATATGCGAAGGTACCGTACAGGCATGTGAAGGTGGTTTTCTCCTGATCCTCTGGTGCAATAGGAATCTGGAAATAACCGGAAAATTCGTCGAGAAAACAGTAGTACTGCTGACACGATAAACGCTCCAACATCTGATCGATAAAGGGTAATGAGAAGTGGTCTTTCCTAATGGCATCGTTAAGCTTACGGTAATCTATACACACATGCCATTCTGTGACGGTCCTACTCTGGATCAACTCATGTTTCTCATTCATCACAACCGTCATACCTCCTTTCTTAGGAACTACCTGAACTGGGCTAACCCATGTAGAATCTGAAATCGGATAGATCAAACCCGCATCCAGTAGTTTGAGGACTTCCTTCTTCACAACCTCCATGTTTGGATTCAAGCGCCTCTGAGGTTGGACTACAGGTTTATACTCATCCTCCATGAGTATGCGATGCGTGCAAAACAGAGGGCTTATACCCTTGATATCGGTCAATCTCCACGCAATCGCCTGCTTGTGCTCTCGCAGAACCTGTATCAACTTCCTTTTCTCCTCCTCTTTCAAAGCAGCATGAAAGATAACGGGCAAACGAGACTCATCTTCTAAAAATGCGTACTCTAAATGGGATGGCAACTTCTTAAGTTCTAACGCTGGTGGTTCCTCTACAGATGGTTTTTCTCCTAATTCTTCCTCTTCACTAATCTCCAAGACCTCATGACTTTCCTCAACTACCTCATCCTCTAACTCCCAATCATCACTCACACTAGACTCACTATCTCTCCTAACTAGATCAGCCCCACGAATATAATCCAAGCAACGAACCATGTGAAAAATGAAAGAATCAATGAAATAGACAGAATCGTCCTGGCCTAAAGTATGTTTCATGGACTGCATGACGTCGAATGTGATCGTCTCATCCCCTACACGAAGTGTGATCTTCCCGTCATAGACATCGATCAATGCCTTGGCGGTGCGCAAAAATGGGCGTCCTAGGATGGGTTTTTCATCTACCTCCATGTCCAAAATCACGAAATCCACGGGGAAAACAAACTTATCTACTTTCACTAGCATGTTTTCCAAGGCTCCCCGTGGATACTTAACGGATCGGTTCGCTAAGGAGATACTCATGCGCGTTGGAGTCGGATCGCCTAGGCTTAGCTTCTCATAAATGGAATATTGCATCAGGTTGATGCTAGCACCTAGATCCGCCAACGCGTGGTTCACAATCGAGCTACCAAACAAACACGGGATCGTGAAGATGACCGGATCTGTCAATTTCTACGGTAATTTGTTCTGGACCACCGCAGAGCATCTTTCATCGAGAGAAACGATAGAAAGCGACTCCAACTTCTTTTTGTTGGATAGGAGATCCTTAAAAAAATTGACGCATTTGGGCATTTGCTGGAGTGCCTCAACGGACGGAAGATTCATTTTGAGTTGTTTGAACATGTCAAGGAACTGTCCGTACTCTCTCGCATACTTCTGTAGGATGAGACGGGCGGGGTAGGGGACTCGGCTCAAATCCTCAGCGGTTATCTCCATCGGCTCGAACTTCTTCTTCTTCTCTGCTGCCTTAGGTGCGGGAGACTCAGAGGTTGGCACTGTACTTGCTGGGACTAGCCTCGGGTGTGCCCTCCCATTCGGAGTCTCCATCTCTATCTCCTCATCCACCGGCTCTTCCTCCTCTGTCGGTGGGTCTTGGTCTCCACCTCTGCCACTACGTGTAGTCACTGCCTTAAGGGTCGCACTAGGGTTGGTTTGTGTACTACCAGAAAATGATCCCCCCTTATTCACTAACTCGGAAACCTGTTTTCCTATGTCTCCTATGGAACGATGTAAATCTAAAAAGGCCGACTGTTGGTTCCTAAGAGTGTGTCATGTTCCTTCAACTTCTGCTGTGTCTCCTGATCTCAATTCACGATCTGATGTAGCACCTGCATTTGCGCAGCCAGCATCTCCTCAATCTTCTTCATACTTAACCCTGCATCACCCCCGCCATCCTGGTTTTGAGGCGATTGAAACCCGAAGGGTTCGCGCCATCCCGTTAACCAGAATTTTGGTTGGTCTTCCACCCCGACTGAAAAGAGTTACCGAACTGGTTTCGGTAAGAAATGAAGTCCACTTGCTCCTGGGTGGCAAGCGGGCAGTCGATGGTGTCATGACCTCCACGACATAACTCACATTTAGCATGTTGTTGGAGTTTAATGTTGTTGATTTGTTTCTGCAGAGCATCAAGCTGAGCCTGAGCAACCGTGTCAGAACTCACGTGGTGAACCCCTCGAGATGTAGAAAATGAGGGTTTTGTTGGAGCTAAAGTGGCCCTACGATCACCGGGGTTTTGCTGCTCGGCTAAGGGAAAACTCTCGGAAAGGCTCTTGCACTCGTCTATACTTAGCTTCTCCATCATGTGGCCTCCTCCGCAGAAATATTGAATTCTTTTTGGGTCTCGTAGGTAAGACCGTTATAGAATTTTTTGATTATGGCCCAATCGGTCAAACCATGTTGCGAGGTAGTATGGCTCGTCGGGGTCTATGCGAAATGAGTGAATTTTCTCCCTAATACGTGCGGATTTTGCGGGCGAGTGATATTTTTTTAGGAATTTTTGCTGAAGATCGTCCCACGTGGCAATCGAGTTCACGAGCAAGGTTTCAAGTCACTGGGCAGCACGAGCGGTGAGCGAAAATGGAAACAAACGAAGGTAGACAGTTTCTGGTTGAACGCCATTGAGACCAAAAGTGGCACAGATACGCACGCATCGAGATAAATGAGCGGGTGCGTCCTCCTCGTCTAGGCCATGGAATTGAATGGTTTGGGTCAAGGTGTTCAGAACATGAGATGGGATTTGCCAGTTGGCAGTGTTAGCAATGGTGGTTGGTGTAATGGAAAACCTAGCGTTTACGACTGCGTCACTAGCTATTTCATGAACAGTACGCCTAGCAGCCATATTCAAATCGGCAAATGGAATGGGTGGAAGTAAACGAGAAGCGGTTTTAGGGGTGTGTACCTTACTGTCGCGAATGACTCTCAGTTGCGCACGAAGCTCACGTATGCACTCCTGAATATCTCTCTCGGGTTCAGCCGTAGCAGAAAATTCAGGCGATCCTTTTGAACGGGTATGGGGCATAAACTAGAAAAGCACACAAGAAAAATAATTAAACCTAATTTAGCTAAGGCACACGAAATGAGGCAGAAAACAAACTGAAGGAACAATAAAAACCTAAGGCAAAAATTAAAAATTAAATTAACTAAGCACGCAAAGAAAAAGAAAAATCACACAATTAATCCTAATTTAAAAAAAAATCAAAGTTAATTTCGCTATTGCCAAGTGTCCTCCGGCAACGGCGCCAAAAACTTGATATGTAAAAATCGATCTATAAAAATAAACTAAATTATCCTAGACCTAGACACACTAAATTAAACCCAATTAACCTAAAACTAGACCGACTCAACAGGCAAGCAAACCTATCGGATGTAGAATAGCTTATGGTAAACCGAGGTCGAACCCTAGAGACACTAATGCAAAACAAAACTAACTAAGAAATGTGGAAATACTGATTAATTGGTGAAAATTTGGTTTTTGATTGAAAATTAATTAATTAACTGAAATTAACTAATGACTAAAACTTACTAAAAATGGAAAGTACTAAAAATAGAACGTTACTAAAAATGGAAATTACCTACTGAAACTTAGAACTCAAAGATGAAACCAGATATGAGAAACAACACTACCTAGGCCAGGAATCCTAATTGATGCTCACGACTTCACTCGGTTAAGGAAAACTATGATGGAACCAGGATCTTTATGCCAATTCTAAGAAAACCCTAATGGACCCCAGATCACTCTCCGGGTGCGACGCAATAGGAAATCCTAAGAACTGAGTACGCACACTGATTGGGTTAGGTCACCTCCCGGCTTGTCCCTAACGGATACTCTAGTACTCGATCGAATAAGTCACCTTCCATTTTGTTCCTATACCAAACACCTAACAAGAATGCTAACGTTACTAGGGAATCCCTCTCCCGAGGCAATTTGACCTAAAACCCTAACATAACCGAATACCCAATAGACCTATCACCTTCCGGCTTGTCTAAGTCTAGCAGAACGCAGAAATCAACCTATAAATCAAAAGCAATTCCTATGGTGTTGGATGTCTCCTAGGCCATCTACTAATCACAAACACACAGTAGACAATCTAGCATGCAACCTTAAACTGAAAGACATTTAAAGGGTAACAAGAGGAATACACAATTAATTCAAAGACTAAAATCTGTATTCATATGCATCAAATCAGAAAGATATAAACTTTTACTAGATTATCAATCCGTACATAATTATTCACAAACCGAGCATGTCGAAATTATCAATTATTCATCAAATAGCCTAGTTAATGTAAATGGCTTAGCCAAGAAGCGTAAACATGTCCAGAATATAATTAAAAACAATAACTTGAGTCATGAACAGATCTGGTCTAGAAAAACAAGAACAAAATTAAAGTAGACAAGAATCGAAAAGTCGAATTGATGTCGAATGCTTCAATCCAGCCTCTCTAAAGGCTTCTCTATTGATCACCAGCTTCGAATTCGTCTCCTGAACCTCTGAGTTATGATATCCAGCAAATTCTCTCGACTGAAACCCTCTAAGTTATATTTATAATTGAAAAACTAGGGCTTCTAGAATTTAAGCCTCCAAGCGTATCGCTTGGAGGAGTCTTGAGCAGCAGGCGATACGCCTGAGTCCTCTAAGCGATAGAATAGTCGGGTCAACGCTCCATCCATCGCCTTTGACCTTCCAGGAACGCGCGTATCGTCTGGAACTCCAAATGAAGTAGGCGATACGCCTAGTGATCACTTCTCAGCATTTTTGTCCCTTTTATTCTTCAATTATTTTCCAATGCTCGTTTTCTCTCGGGAACTGCACTAAAACTGCAATTTTAACGTGAAACGCACATTAAGACACTTATACTAAAAAACAACTAAAAACCTACAGAAAATGACTCAAAAGAGTCAACAAATGACACGAAAACGTAAAGGAAAACCCATGTGTTTTACAACACATCAAAAACAAAGCAAGAATAGTAGTGCAAGGGTATGCTCAAGAGGAAGGAATTAACTGTGATGAAGTTTTTACTCAGTAGCAAGACTTGAAGCCATCAGAATCTTTTTGGCTTATGCTACATTCAAGAACTTCCAAATATTTCAAATGGATGTCAAGAATGCCTTTCTCTATGGGTTGTTGGATCAAAAAGTGTATGTATGTCACCCTCAAGGTTTTGAGGACCCACACCATCCCAACAAGGTGTGCAAGCTTAGCAAAGCTTTATATGGTCTCAAGCAAGCTCCTAGGACTTGGTATGAAACCCTTTCCAATTATCTCTTGGAGAATGGGTGTAGGAGATGAGCAATTGACAAAACACTTTTTATCAAAAATGTTGATAGTTCAAATTTAGATGACATCATATTTGGTTCCTCAAATTCTGCTTTTTGTAAAGAATTTGAAGCTCTTATGCAAGCAAAGTTTGAGATGAGCTAAATGGGAGAACTCAGCTTCTTCTTGGGCTTCAAGTGAAGCAAACTGACTCTAGTATTTTCTTGAACCAATCTAAATATATTCAAGATATGCTTAAACATTTTGATATGCAGTTAGCTTCTAGCACCAAGACTCCCATCTCCACATCCCACAAGCTCACAAGTGACTGTAGTGGTGAACCTATGGATGAACATCTTTATAGAGAAATGATTGGATCACTGATATATCTCATAGCAAGTAGGCCAGACATTATCTTTAGTATTTGCCTATATGCTAGATACCAAGCATCACCAAAGGAATCCCACATGTTAACAGTTAAAAGGATATTCAGATATTTTAAGGGTCAACCTAAATTAGGTTTGTGGTACCCTAAGAATTCTGATTTCACCTTCAGAGCATTCACTGATAGTGATTATGGAGGCTGCAATCTGGACAAGAAATCGACTTTAGGCGGATGTCAGTTTCTGGGGGAGAGACTTGTTTCATGGGAATGCAAGAAACAAACGTGTGTTTCTACTTCTACTGCTAAAGTTGAGTACATTGCTGCTTCAAGCTGCTGTGGTCAAGTTCTGTGGATTCAAAACCAAATACTAGACTATGGCATCACATTTATGGAACTCCCATCTTTGCTGACAACAACAGTGCCATTTCAATCACCAACAATCCAGTGACTCATTCCAAAACAAAGCACATTGACATTAGGTATCATTTCATTAGAGATTGTGCTGAAAAACATTTGATTAAAACTCTTAAAGTTCACACGGACAACGAATTAGCTGATTTATTTACAAAAGCTTTTGAAGAGGCAAGATTCTTCTACCTCATTGCAACTATTGTTATGATGAACTTTGATTAAATATTTTCAAAAACTTTTAATAAAGAATATTTTGGAGTCCGTCTCTTGATACAAGTCATATTCAAAAAGTCACGTGTTTTGGTTTTCCATTTCAAGTTTCTGGTTCAACCCTTAAGAAAACAAAATTTGAAAATCTCTGGGTGAACTTCAGCCGAAAACTGCTTTGTTTAAACGTGAAATTTTTTTTGAAACTAATTCTTCCAAGCGGAACAATTGTCCGCTTGAAGTTCAAACAGAAGAAATTTGGTTTTTAAAAATAAAGGAGAAATGGGTTCCGCTTGAAGTTCCAGGTCAAATAGTCAAAGTCACTTTACATTTAATTACCCGGAATGCACTTCTTTCTAAGAGGATATGCATTGGATTACCCATTTACTTTTTAACCATTAAATATCCGAGGTTCAGTTAAAAACCTTTTGGATAAATACACGCTTCAGGGGGTTGTCCCGTATAAACCCCAAAGCACCAGTCAAATCAGTCATTGAACGGTTGTTTCAGAAACTCTCTCCTCCACGTCACCCACGTCTAAGGTAAAAAGCCTTAATTTACCGTCATTCCTCACATTTCTCATAACTTCACACCCAAATTCCTCTCAAATTCTCCATAACCTCCAAGCAAACTCCACATTTTCTCTGAAAATCCAATAATAGATGGCTCCAAAAGCAAGTCGAAAAGGAAAGAAGTCTGCCAGTGATTCTATGTTTCCCATAGAGCACAACCTGGTGGCGTATCTAGAGAATCCGAGCAAGACTGATGAATACTCAGGGATGATAGAGTTTTTAAAAAATTCTCATATTCATCACGCGCTTACTGTTCAAGCGGTGATTTATGAAGAAATCATGGAAGAATTTTGGTCCAACGCTTAAGTGGTTGAAGATAATAGCGATGGTGAAAGCATTGTGTCAACTGTAAAGGGCACAAAAGTTGAAATTAAGGAAGCAAAAGTTCGAAAAGTGCTCAGATTGAGAGATGAAAATGCTTACGTGATAGTAGAATCCAAGTACTATCTACCATTGGTCCGGGAAATCGGCAACGGCAGCAAAACCATCAAGAAAGGGTAATTACCATACAAATGGCGATTTCAGGCCCACATAATCCTGATATGTTTAACTCCGAAGAAAGGGGGTTTTGATGAACTCGCTATTGAGCAGGCATCTGCGTTTTATGCTGTGGTAAAGGGTCAACATTTTAATTTTTCTAAAATTAGTTTTCATGCCCTAAAATTGAATTTCACACCCTCTTACTTTTACATGTATTCAAGGGGTTCCTAACCTGTATTTTGAAAGAGGAGTACCCTCAAATTGTTTTGAGTGCTAAGATTTTACAGCAAAAACTTCTCAATGAGAAGACTTTTTCAAACCTAGCAGTCAATAAGTCACCTTTTCTTGGAAGGGAAACTGACCATCCCCTGGCAACTCCAAGGCAATTTCCCGATGAACCCTCTCATGCTCAGGATCAAACGGAAGTTGTAGGTGCAACTGAGCAACATGATCAAGATGACAGGGCTATTGAACCAATAGTCATTGAACCCACATCTGTCCCCACTTCCTCTACCATTCAAACTTACACTTCCAAAAAAAGGAATTCTACCACCAAGAACACCACTCCTGTCAATTCTTCGTCCGAATCACCCCCTGCCATTTTCAAAAGGCTCAAACATGTGGATGCTAGGTCTCCTCCACTTATGCCCACTAAACCAACCCAAGCCTCAGGCCCCGCTCAAGGCGAAAAGTCTAAGCGGAAGTTAACCAAACTGGGATTATCTCTTAGGGATGAACCTTGATTTGAGGGGAAGTTATTAGACAAGGATGCACAATCCCCATCCAACAGGTTCTCACCCCTACTTTCCTTATCACCTAGGAGTGACAATGCTTTCAATCCTAATCCACATGATTGTGTTCTTAACTCACCAACCTCATTACATGAGAACATCCAGATGAATTTGGACCTTGTTACATTGTTCCCCCACTCCTCTTTAGAGGTGAATCTCAGGAGAGATGATGAGATTCATGTAGAAAGGGCTGCTGCTGCCCAGGTGTCCCCACGGAAACCTGATGTGAGCAGTAACAGAAGTAATAACTTGAAGGCTTAAAGGAAACGCATTAATAACTTGAAGGACCGGCGTAGAATTAAGGAAAAGTCAAGGGACTAAGTTGAAAATTTTACATTAAAACACAATTGATGGATGATATGTTGTTCACGTGAGCAACACAAATAAGAGAAAAAAAAATAAAGAACATGTTGATCAAAGATTTCTTACGTGGACTACATTGAGCCCAATGTTGGCTTTGTGGATCTTCTACGTGGACAACAAATAAAGAACAGAAATTGGGCTGATTAAAAAGGCGGCTAGCACATGTAGGCTTGGAGGGGGTTTGAGAGACCCAACGAGAAGGGATAAAAAGACAACCTACGCATAAAAAAAGAAGAGAGTTCGACGGCAGGAGTTCGACGCCAAGGAGCTTCTTTGGACAAAAAACTGAGAGCAGCAGAGAACCAGAAGGAAGCAAGCAATATTATTCTGAGAGCCATCCGGTTTAATTACTTTACTTCTTGAACATAATTTTTTTATTTGGATTTTAGTTTACACCATGTTGCTAGGGTTTAGTTTGAAGTTAATATTCTTGAATTTCTTAATGATTGTTGGCTAAGTTATTAGTGCTACCTAGGCTATTATGATGACTATTTAACGTTTGTGATTTTATTTGGTTTATGGATTTTTATGTTGGATGATATTCTAGTAAATGATTATTAATTTACTGATTAATGCATATGAATACTTGAATTAGGGTTGTAGTTAACTATCTAAACTGCTCAATCTGCGAATGTCTTTCGGTTTGGGTTGTGTAATCAATTGCATGACTTTATGTTGGTAGTTGATATGGTTAGCAAATTAGTTAATCATTGTTTAGGTTGTTAGTGAAAATCTTGATTCTTGTGTGCTGCTAGGTTTAGACAAGCCGGGAGGTGATAAACCTATTGGGTAGTCGGGTTGTTAGAGTTTTAGGTTAAATTGCCTCGGGAGAGGGATTCCCTTTTAATTCTAGTTTTACCTGCTATTCCATGTTAATTCAGTAAGTTAGTAGTTACTCCTTTCATCGTTAGGTGTCTTGGATAGGAACAAGCCGGAAGGTGACTTATTTGTTCGAGTACTAGAATATCCGTTAGGAACAAGCCGGAAGGTGACTTAACCAATCAGTGTGCGTCTTCGATTCTTAGGATTTCCTACTCCGTCACACCCGGTAAATGATCTGGGGTCCACTAGGGTTTTCTTAGAGTTGGTATTAAGATCCTAATTCCATCATAGATTTCCATAGTCGAGTAAGATTGCAAGTGTTGAATAAGATTCTAGGTCTAGGTAGTACTTCTCTCTCATCTGTCATTTTCCTCGAGTTTTCTAGTTTCGGTTATTAGTCGTTAAAGTAGTTAAAGTAGTTAAATAATTCAAAAACCCCAAATTACTCAGTATTTCCATTTCTTATGTCTGGATTAAGTCTTGTCTAGAATAGTGTCCTAGGTTCGATATCCGATCTTCCTTAGCTTAACTACAATCCGACAGGTTCACTGCCTTAGGGTTCGGTTTGGTTTAGGTTTTTTCGGTAAAATTAGGTGTGTCTTAGGTCTATGTTTTGTATTTATTTTAGTAGTATTTTTAGTGTCGTTCCAAGCCATCATATGTATTTGAAGCTAAATAGAAAAATTCTGAATTAAAGTTGGAAATTTTGGAGTTGCAACGGCAAGTAAAGAATTGCAATTTGTCACCGACATTTCTGAATTTCTTATATAAGAAGGATAGAAGTGAGGATAGTTCTAAAAAGGATGATATTCACTTGGTACCCCAACTAGTGGATTTATCTGCGGTTACATCTGCTCCATTTGATCCTAAAGCCGAATTGCATGATTATTCAAAATTTGCCAATTCATCCAAGAAGAAGAAGTCTAAGAAGAAGGAAAAGCCTTTGGGTGAAGCTCCAAAGTTTAGCTCAAAGTCTATTTTTCTGGAAAATGAACAAGTGTTTGACAAAAGTGGTGCAAGTACTTCATCCGTAACTGAAGAAGACAATGTTTTGGTGGAGAAGAACAAACTGAAAGATATCAAAGCGAAATTCACTAGAGAAGCTCAAGGGAGAGAAGTTTATGGTTCTTCAAGTTCATCAAAATCTTCAGGGTTAAAGCACAAAGGCTTGGGATATGAAGTGAAGGAAGCACCGGCTCAAGCAAAGAAATCACATCCTAAGAAAGATTCTTATTATTCTGGAAGGTCATCATCTTCAAGGAGTCCATGTCCTAGGTATGATTCTTCTGATGGTTTATTTGATACTTTTAATTCTGAACATTCGTCTGGTTTTTCAATTTCAAAGAATTTTTCAAACATTTTTTGAGAACGACATTGTTATGCATGTCGTCAACCAGGACATCTTGCTGTTGATTGTCCGACGACTGCATATATCTATAATACTGCAAAATATGTGGATAACAAAGGTCGAATTTTTGATGAACCATTGTCTCCGAAGATCAAATCAACTCGTAAGTCGTCAAGGTCTAAACCAAGTATGCCGGTTTAATCTGATTATGGTTCTGATAAAAAATTGAAAAATTTTCAAATATGGAAACCAAAAAGTTGTTTCGAAAGCCAACAAAGTCTTTGTGGTGAGACACCGGGCGACCCGATGCTGTTGAATCGGGTCGATCCCAAAGCGACTAATGTTTTATTTGGTGTTAAACAGGTATTTCAGGAAGACCTATCGGTGATTGAGAAATTGTTGATTGTGAAATATCTGTGCTACTTTAATCTGAATTTCAAAATCAATCTGATCTAAAATAAAAAATAAAAAAATGCTTAACTGGAAAGTATTCGTGTTGGTTGCTCAATTTCTTTGTTTTTCACTCCGTCTTATCTTGAGGGGGAGTTTGTTTTTGCAAAAATACAAAAATAGTGTCTTGTTTTTCAAATGTTAAAAATGAAAATCTATAAATAGAGATGTCATTTTTAGGGGGAGAAATTTGAAAAATCCAAAAACATTGAAAAATGCACAAATCCAAAAACATTGAAAAATGAGAAATTGTATCCAACATGATTGGGAAATGATGGTACATTGGCTAACATCGTCTCGCTCATGGATAAAATATATGAAAAAGCAATAAGACCATTTGATCATTTGATCGATGTGTAAGATAGGCTCTGTAAATCAGAAAGTATTCAAATGTGATATACACTAAATCTGATGCTTGACCTAGTGGACAACATCTTGATGCATATCTCACGATATATCAAGAAAAAAGATATGTGAAAAACAAAATGAGAAGTCACTGTGTATACATGTGTTCATTTTGCAAAGATTTAAACTTGTTTGTTTTTTGTATTTTGTTAAACGATCGGACTTTCTTTGCGTGCTCACAAGGCCGACCTGATCGTTGTTCATTTGACGTTCTGCTTTTTTTTTCTTTGATGTTTCGTATAACTCATCGGACTTTCTCTGCGTGTCCACAAGACCGACCTGATTGTTGTTGAGTTATACAAATTCAACTTGTTTTTATTTTCTTATTTTGTTAAATCCGAGGCCTTATCTGCGTATCGAAAGATCGACCTTAACGTAGACGATTTAACGTTCTTATTTATTTTTGCATGAAACACAGTTGACTATATCATGTATGCAATCATTATATGATAAATCACAAATGAAATCACAAAATGTGATAAGCAAAAACATATATGAGTATGTCTGATAGTGTGGGGTACACTGGTCAATGCAAATATAATCAATACTTTAACATATCCAGATGTTATGAATATGATTTGCCTGAGTTTAAAGTTGGACAAATTATATCTGCAATCGACATGGCTTATGTGCTATAATAACCGAAATTGAAGTGTAGTTCAACATGTTTTGACCAATATGATTCCAAGTTGTGATCTTTCTCGCAAAAGACAAAAATAGTGTCTGATTCTATATTGCATTTACATTTCAAGTATTCAAGATTGAACTCATCGTCAAAAAAGAGGAAGAGTTTGATTGAAGATACAAGATACAAGTTTTAAATGGAAGATGATACTGCACATGCCGAGGGGGAGTTTGTTGATACATGGTTCCTGATTGTCATGTGAAGTATCGAATACGAGACAAGATCAAGCATGATTTCTGCTGGCCGAACTCCTGGCAAACTCAAGGTTCGGACAAGTCCGAACTTGTCCAAAGTGGAGGTTCGGACCATCGCGAATTCAGCTAGTATGTATAGGTTGTCTTGTATTCAGTTCGGAGGCTTTTGGTCATATCTCTTAATTGTGTACTCTATGGTTCTCAGTTGTTAATACAAAGCTTCATTGTATTTACTCCTCGTGTTTACTCGGTTTACATTGATTTCTATACGACTAAGTAGACGATCTACCGCTCACGCATTTTCAATTAGCAAACGATCCGTCGCTCCATGTCCTTACAAGTGGTATCAGAACTTTCTAGTTCCATTTGCTGATCGAATTCTGTGATTTTTGAGACTTCTAGAGACAGAAAGTGGGTTTTTGGTCATTTTTCATCAAATTTCTAAAATCTGAGTGTTTCTGATGTCAAGTTTGATTTCTAAATGTTCCTAGTGTGTTTTCGTTGCTTCCTGCTGCAATTTACAGTCCAAAACCTTCAAATTCGTGAAAATCTAAAAAATCCAGTTTGGTACGCCAGTTGAATGTGGTGGTACACTGGATGAACTGCTAGTACGCTGACTGGTACGTTCGCTGGTACGCAAGGCAATCTTTAATAGTGGTACGTTAACGGTTACGCCGTACCAATTTGGTCGGTTAGTGTTCATTTGGTCCGCTGATTGGTTTGTTCCACTATTGGTACGTTGATGATTTTTGCTCCACTATTGGTACGCTGAAGTAGATTGGTACGTTGGAGTGTTGAAATTGATCCAGTGAAAGACATTGGTACGTTGGTCAATCGATTTGGTACGCTGGTCAACAATCTGGTACGCTGGGAGGTTTATTGGTACGCTGACAGAATAGTGACGTTCACTAAAACTGACGTAACTTGAGTTTTGTTTTTGAGTTACGGAACCCAATACCAGCCAGTACCCTCCGTTTCGATACCCAAATTTCACGTTTAGGACACACGTTTTTTGAGTTTGAAGTTTTTACGTTCGGTATCGTAATTTCAAAATGAGTGATTATCAAGCGTTTTCTGTAATTCAAAACACGATGCAACCTATTATTAACTATGATAATGAAAATAGGAACAAGTCAGAAAGTTTTGAAGTAGCTCAAATTGGAAGATTATCATAGTTGGGTCAAACGATTTCAAAGCATACGTTGGTACTAATGATGTCGATCTTTGGTTGGCTTATACTAATCAATATGAATATCCAACTGGTACTACTGGAAGGCCAATTGTGCAAATAAGTATGTCTGCAGAACAAAAGAAAGCTTATCAAGCTAAACAAAATGCTTACGGAAGATTAACCATGGTATTATCCAAAGATCTATTACATCAGTTTTCTGCTTATACTACATCAAAAGAATTATGGGATGCAATACAATACCGGTGTGAGGGTAATGATCAGCTTAAGAAAAGTAAGCAAAAGGTTCTAAAGAAAGAGTTCAACAATTTCAAACATTATCCAAATGAAGATATTTCAAAGCTCATTACTAGGTTTTCACATTTGCTGAGTGAAATGACTTTAGTAAGCATCATAAAAGGAAGAAGCTGATTTGAAAGAGAAGTTACTAGAGGCATTACCTGAAAGATGGGAAAAATATGTGATGATGATTACTAATGACAAAGAATATTCTGGGTTGTCATTCAATAGTTTAATTGAAAAGATAGTAGCAAGAAATATGGAACTGAATGTGAACAGATCCATGCCTGTACAAGTACAGAATCCAGCAACATATCATGGTGAAAATGTGTCAACCATCCATGCTAAAAAGTCAAATATTTTCAGTGTTTTGTCGATCAATTTTCTTTCATTTCAGTATTTTTACAATTGATAGTTATACACATGTTTAGGTGGAGAAAATTGATAAAAGCCAAAAATAGTGTCTTGCATTTGCTAAATGAAAAGGTCAAAAATAAAGTTTTTCATTTTAGGGGGAGAAAAAGGAATTGCTAAAGATAAAAAAAATGAAAAAGATCAAAATTGAGAAATTGATCATTGGGAAATGATGGTACATTCGCTAACGTTTCTGACTCGCGGATAGAGTAAAATGAAAAGCCATAAGATCATTGTTTCGATGTGCTATGTAGGCTCGGCAAATCAGAAAGTATTCAAATGTGATATACATTAAATCTGATGCATGACAACATCTTGATGCCTATTTCAAGATATCAAGAAAAAGATATGTGAAAAAAATGAGAAGTCACTGTGTATACATGTGTTCATTTTGCAAAATTTATGCTTATTTGATTTTCTTTATTTTCTTAAATTATCGGACTATCTCTGCGTATCCATAAGATCGACCTGATAGTTTTTCATTTAAGGTTCTGCTTTATTTTCTTTGGTGTTTCGTATAATTCATCGGACTTTCTCTACGTGTCCACAAGACCGACCTGACTGTTGTTAAATTATACAATTTCAACTTGTTTTTATTTTCTTATTTTGTTAAATCCGATTCCTTATCTGCGTATCGAAAGAATGACCTTAAGGTAGACGATTTAACGTTCTTATTTCTTTTTGCATGGAACACAGTTGACTATATCATGAATTCAAAATACTTTGTGAAGTTTACAAGTATAATCACATGAAAAGTATGTGAAACATATCTGAATATCTCTGATAGTGTGGGGTACACTGGTCATAGCAAATTAATCAATACCTTAACATATCCAGATGTTATGACTATAATTCTGCAAAAGTTTAAAGTTGGACAAATTATATCTGCAATCGACATGGCTTATGTGCTACAATAATTGAAATTGAAGTGTAGTTCAGCACGTTGTGACTAATATGATCCCAAATAGTGATCTTTCTCAAATAAAAAATAGAGTGTAATTCAGTATTGCATTTATGTTTTCATTCCAGAAAAATCCAAAAAGATTTTCGGTGTGTTTTAGCATAAATTTGAAAAATCAAAAAGATTTTAGGTGTGTTTTTATCTAAAGTTTCTAAAAGTAAAAAAGATTTTATTTCTTATTTGTTTTTGATTGATCTACACTTGATACAAAAACAAAATGTCAAAATCAATATCTTGGATTCTTAAAGAGAAGTTTTGCACGAAGATTAAATTTATTTTTGATAAATCAAAATGGAAAAACCGCACTTTTGTTTTCTAAAATTGCAAGCTCTGTGTGTCAAGACTCAATGGTAAAAGGGGGAGTTTGATGTATTTTTTATTAGTGGTCTTGAAGTTCAATATATTGTTCAAGTTCTGATCCAGCCATACAAGCTCTATTTCTGACAAGATTTCAAGTTGAAGATCGGATACTGCAATGTTGAAGATTGAAGACTAGAGATTTAGTGTTGATACATAGTCTGTGCGTCATGTGATGTATCCAATTAGACAATTTAGTGTGAAGGTTCAAGACAAGACAAGACCAATTTCAGGCTAAGGTTTGCTGTTGGGCGAACCTAGTCCGAACCTGAGGTTCGGACCAGCCGAACTCCGAGTTCGGATAGAGTTCGGACCAGCCGAACTCCGAGTTCGGATGGAGTTTGGCCACCAAATTATATATAGGAGTTTGGTCTTTGTATTCTGTACGAGTGATAGACTGAGGGAGTGTTAAGTGTGTGTTTTTGTGGTGTGATTCTCTGAGTCTGTGTTCTAAGTGTCTAGAGTTGTAATTGCTCTTTGATAAATAAAACAACTCTTAATTACTCGTTTTTTATCCGATATGGCTAGATTGAGTAGACGATCCACTGTTCACGACTTTTCATTTAGTTAAAATAGACACACTACACGTTAAGGGGGAGTTTGTTATAGCATATTTCTATGCTACAGTGTGTCTCGTGTATTGTTTCTATGTGAGAGTGTATGTCTGATTCTTAGAGGAAGCGTATCATGCTCCATACCAATGGTACGCTGACCAACATACCAATGGTACGTTGGGTAGATGGTACGCAGGCCGTTTTAATGTCACCTATAAATAGGTTGACCTGTTTAGGCTGCTACAACTCTTAGTCATATCTCTACAATTCTGTGTGTGTATTATGTGTGTGTGTGCTCTCAAGCTTGAATCAATACAAATCTCATTTGTATTTACTTTTAATCTCTTCTCAATCTCGATATCACTAGATTAGGAAACGATCCATTGCTCCATGTCTTTACACTAAGGAACAAGAACAAAGAAAGAATTATGATAATTACATGAAGACTTTTCATGCGAATTACGTTCCACCTCCAAAACCTATAAATCAATGAACAAATTTAAGATTCAAGGGTCAGGCATCAGGAGAGATTATCAGCTGGATGTATGATAGTGAGCTGAATTGTTATGGAATGAAACATCAGTTTGGTATCCAATATTTGAAGAATGCACTTGATTTCAACATCTTGCCAGTCTAGGATGTTAGAGAGTTGACAAGAAAATGTCTTCTGAATTATGGAGATTGGTGGAAAGGTTCTCACTTCAAGAAACTGTTGGATCAGGAATATCAAAATGTGTTTAAGTTTCTGAGGCCAAAAAAACTTAAAAGACCTGAACACCCAACCAAGAAGCATCCTGTCACAGGCAAATCTTTGATTGTGTTGACATTTAAGAAGAAGCCTTGTTTAATGAAGAAGATTTCGTTGAAGAAGATGGAACTTGATTTCTTTAAAACTCTGCGGTGGTGGTACTACGATGAGAAAATTGGAGAAGTAGTCATAGTTATGGAAGAAAAGAACTAAGGTGGTTCGAGTTTTTGATCCGTTATGGCTGATATGAATAAGTTATATCATAGTAGAATACTGTTTCATCCAGATTTCGTGGACCAAGCCTTACAGTTCCAGAATGTGATTCGAATTTGTTTTTCTATGGACATTTATGCTGGTAGAAATCATCAAAAGACATGGACTGAGGAGGAGACTTACACTTAAAGATGGAAAGAGCTGACCACCATACGGCAAGGGGGAGTTTGTTGGAATATAGAATGGCGAATGTTGGATCAGAACGAATAAAACACCTACAGATTCTACACTGGCCACCGCTCCTAACTTCAAGTTCGGCTAGAGTTCGGTGAGGGTTCGTCATTCCGAAGTTCTAGTTCGTATAGAGTTCGTTCAGTGTTCGGTCATAGTTCGGAGATTCATGTGTTCGGAAGAAGTTCGGAAGAGGTTCGGTAAGGGTTCGTTGAAGGTTCAGCAACAGTGTGACTAAGTTAGGTTCGTTGAAGGTTCAGCCAATTAGAATTAGAATTGTTCAAGAATGTCGGAATTTCAAGCTTTTTCCGTTATGTAAAACGCAATGCAAACTATGATGAATTTTGACAATGAAATAGGAACAAGTCAGAAAGTTCCCAAGTTGTTAAAGCTAGAAGATTATCAAAATTCGAAGGAACGATTTTCGGCTTACATAAGTATGAATGATATCGATTTGTGGATTCTAATTAAGAAGCTTTATCAACATCCAACTGATCAGGGAGATTTCAAAGAAGTTCACACCTTCGACATTGCTGAAAGAAAATCATATGAGCTTGAACAAAAGGCTTTTGGTTATCTTACAATGGCATTACCCACTAAGTTGTTACATCAATTTAGTACGTGTAAGAAATCAAAACAATTGTGGGATGCTTTATCAGCAAGATGTGAGGGGAATGATCAATACAAGAAAAGTCGGAAGAAGGTTTTAAGTAAAGAGTTTGACAACTTCTAGCATTATGAAAATGAAAACATCACAGCTCTTGTTTCAAGATTGTCACATCTTATAAGTGAAATGAAGTTTGTGGGAATTAAGAAAACTGATGATGTGTTGAAAGAAAATATTATGGAAGCGTTACTAGAAAACTGGGAAAATTATGTGTGCTTCTTACACATGATAAAGAATTTTCCATATTGACATTTCATGATCTAACGGGTAAACTTCATTCCCATGAGATGGAAATTTTGAATTCCAACAAGTCTAAGGCAAATCTGCAAAATCCAGAGTTATACCATGGTGAGAATGCTGCTAGTATGACGGCTAAGCTAAGCCAAGTTTGAGTTCTGCACCACCTACTGCATTCATTAGCAATATTTCTGGAAATTCTTATAATAATGCATCACGGGGTTGTAGCTTTACAATTCCAGATTCATCAAATCAGAGCGCATTTTCTGCTGAATCAACGGATGATTATGCCAAAATGATTGCTGCTTTGATTTCATCATCTTTTGGTTTGGTTATCAAGAATGTTGCTGATGCAAAATTAACAAGGGATGATCTTGATGCACTTGATGATGATCAGCTAAATAAATTAGATATAACTTGGCAATATGCTATGCTGGGTCAAAGATCAAAAAGATTTTTCAAGAAACAATGTAGAACTACTTCTGATTTTCATGGAAATTTGGGTTTTGACAAATCAAAGTTGAAATGCTACAAATGTTCAAAGCTTGGACATTTTGCTAAAGAATGTCAACAAGCACCTATTAGCAAACCTGGTTTTACTCAACCATCTTCAAGTAATTCAAAAACGACAGCTTTAACAGTTTAAAATGATGGTGTGTACGATTGGGGTAAACATTTTGACATATCTTCTTTGATTGTTACACATGAGCAAGATGATTATTATTCTGATTCTTATTCATATGAAACTGCTGAAACATAAAAGTTTGAATCTAAAATTGGAAGTTTGATGAAGGAAAATGAATTTTTGGTGGAAGAAGTCAAAACTTAAGCTTGATCTACTTACAAAGGAGTCTGAAGAATATGTTGCTAAGATAGTTAGAGCATATTCCTATGCTAATGTGTGTCTCGTGTATTATATCTAGGTTAGAGCGTCTTTGTGAGTTGTAGTGGTAACATTCTAAGTGGGCGTACCAAATGGTCCGCAGGTCATTTGGTACGGGCGTACCAAATGGTACGCTGGTGGTCCACCACTTAGTTTGTCAACACTATAAATAGTTCGTGTTAGAGAGAGCTAGTTACCAGTTCTGTCATTTTCATATCTCTTAACTGTGTGTTCTTAAGGTGTTTCTCTCTCTACAAGTGGAATCTCTTTGTGAATCAATAAAGTGAAGCTTTATTTACTTCTCGTTGCTTATCCGTTTACCGAATCATGCAGTAGTAAGAACGTACAGTGGTTTTACAAATATGTTCCTAAGATTGAAAGTTATCAAGCTATTATGGAGAAGTTTTTGGATGAGAAGCAAGAGTTGGTAAGTGTGAATAAAGATCAAACAGCGAATTTGAAATTCAAAAGCGCAATGAAGATAAATTGAAGAAGGAGTTGTTTGAAGGGCTGGAAAATCTTCGAATGCAGAAATATGAAACACATAAAGTTGCAAAAAGATTGATAGCTACTGGGAAGGAGTTAGCTGAAGCTCAAAAGCAAATTTCAGATTTAAAGATTCAAGTAATTGATGCCAATCGATTGCTGAATAATGTCTCTAATTCTCAATTGTTCACAAGCTTCTTAGCAAATGATGCTAATTTTGACAAGATGTTTAACAAAACTGCATCACCTCCTGTTCATATCAACGAAGCTTTTAAAGAAGAGAAGGAAAAGATTGAAGACGTTGATTATTCAAAGTTTTCATCTACTACTGAAGAAGAAAAGATTGTGAAGAAGAAGAAAAACAAGAAGACTAAGAAGAAGAAGGGAATAAAATCTGAGATTCCTCCGGCTCCACAATTTGTATCTGGTTCATCTTCAGCTGAAAATGAGAAGTCAGCTACATCAAGTGAGAAAATTCAGTCTCGACCTGAATTTGATAAGACAATTTTCTATGAGCAAAAAAATATGAATGAATTCACAGTTGAATCTTCAAGGTTGGTGAAGGATGGACACAAGAATTCTGATTCTGAGGAGAAAATTTCTGGCAAAGGAATTGGCTTGGGTTTTCAACAAAAAAATGTGGCAACTGATGGAGGTTTTACTTCTCAAAATATGACGAAGCTTAAAATGAAGCAAGTGAAAAGGGAAGTTTTCAAGGCTGACAAGGTTCAACCTGAGCGATTCTACAAGCTTAAAGGTTCAGATCAATTTTTTTCTGATCAAGAACTTCCTCTTCACTGCGTTGATGCACGGAAGATTTATGAAGTTTTTTGTCAAAGATGATGTTTCATCAAACATGAAAAATCAGAATGCAAAAGTTTTTTCTGATGGTGCTCATTCTCGAAGCCCAACATCTAAATGGGTTCATGATCACCGCCGACAGGTATATGATTCTTTTTCTGATCATGTTCGAGATATTCATATTTGTGAATCTGTGCAGGCACCTAAAAGCTGGGAAAAAACTAAACGGCTGTGTTATGTTTGCCGCCAAATAGGGCATATGGAAAAAGATTGTTCACTCCCTGCTGACTCAAAACAAAGGTGTCAACAGATACCAGTTATTGGTAAACCTGCCAAACCAAAGTTCTTTGATGAACAAGGCAGAGTTTTTGATGAATGTGCACCTACATTCTTTCTAAAACAAAAACGTTTTGTTCCTATGTTTCAAAAGGTTAAAAATGTAGGTTCTTCATCACAGTCACATGTAATTGATTCATCAAAAACTGAGTATTGTATCTAGGTTAGAGCGTCTTTGTGAGTTGTAGTAGCAACATTCTAAGTGGGCGTACCAAATGGTCCGCAGGTCATTTGGTACGGGCGTACCAAATGGTACGCTGGTGGTCCGCCACTTAGTTTGTCAACACTATAAATAGTTCGTGTTAAAGAGAGCTAGTTACCAGTTCTGTCATTTTCATATCTCTTAACTTTGTGTTCTTAAGGTGTTTCTCTCTCTACAAGTGTAATCTCTTTGTGAATCAATAAAGCGAAGCTTTATTTACTTCTCGTTGCTTATCCGTTTACCGAATCATGCAGTAGTAAGATCGTACAGTGGTTTTACAAGTTGTATCAGAGCAATTTGTTGCTCTACTGCTGTGATTTTGGTAAATTTTTCGAATTCTAGAGTGAGAAAGTTTGGGTTTTCTACGTTTTTCATCAAATTTCCGCAATTCTGAGTGTTTCAACGATGGAAAATGATTTCTGAGTGTTTCTGGAGTGATTTCGCACCTTACTGAACCAAATTTCAGCTTCAAACGTCAAAATTCGCGAAGATCAGTCGAAATCAACTTCGACAGCTTCTTGTCCGCTTGAAGAACAGTTGGTCCGCCGTTGGTCCGCCGCTGGTCCGCACGGCAATCTTCATCCGTATTTTGGTCCGCTGAAACTGGTCCGGAAGGCAATCTTCAAAGTTGGTCCGTGGCGGTTATTTTCTGGTCCGCCGTACCATTTGGTCCGCCGTATCAAATTTGGTCCGCTGAGGTAATCTGATCCGCTAGTTCATTTGTCCGCTGAGCATATTTTGGTTCGCTGATTTGATATGGTACGGAGGTTGGTACGCTGAATTCTTATGGTCCGCTGAGAATTGATTGGTCCGCTGGCAGAAAACATATCTTCACTAAAACTGATGTAATTTGCAAACCGTTTGGAGTGACGGAACCCAATACCAGCCAAAACGTTCGTCTTTCCGAGATCTAGACTTGTACTAACCTAATGGTTTGTACCCCCCAATTTGACCCCCAAAATCCGCTTGGAAGACCTTTCGTTTTTGAGTTCGAAGTTTTGACGGTAAATTTTTATTTTCAAGATGAGTGATTTTCACGCATTTTCAGCTGCTCAAACTTCGATACAAGCTATGATGAACTATGATAATGAGATAGGAACAACTCAGAAGGTTCCTAAGTTGTTACAACTGGAAGATTATCACAATTGGAAGAAACGTTTTGAGTCATACATATTTTCTCAAGATGTTGATTCTTGGATTCCGATTGAAAAAGAATATGAGTATCCGATGATAAGCCCGAGAAAGCCAAAGATTATAAGTGATTTTGATGCTGACGAAAAGAAGTTCTTTGCCCGAGAAAAGAAAACATATAGCTTTCTTATAATGGCTTTACCTAAAGACTTGATGCATCAGTTTAAGAACTACACAAGTTGTAAAGAATTAGGGGATGCTATTGCTGAAAGGTGTGAGGGTAATGAGCAATACAAGAAGACTCAGAAGAAAGTTTTAAAGAAAGAATTTGATAATTTTGGACATTGTGACAATGAGAATATCAAAGATTTGATTGCAAGGTTTTCACATTTGATCAATGAGCTTGAAGTTGTCGGTGTCAAGAAGGAAAATGATGAATTGAAGGAGAATTTCTAGAAGCTCTACCTGAAAAATGGGAGAATTTTGCTATGATGTTAACTAATGATCCCAACTATTCAAGTTGGACATAATCAATTGATAAGCAAATTACAAGCTCGTGAAATGGAACTGCTTGTGAAAAAGTCAGCAACTCCGTCTGTTCAAAATCCTGAAGTATATTTTGGAGCAAATTCTGCTACCATGCATGCTAAAGCAAAGTGACATTCTGTCTCAAGCAGTAATCCACCGGTAACAGCTTTTCTTGTTGAAAAGTCAGAAAATAATGGTTATTCTTCAGGCTGCAG
>JBCNJP010000024.1:23344560-23402463 GCA_039602395.1 Deinandra increscens subsp. villosa | reverse complement strand
TTGGCATGGCACGTGAAGACCTTTATTTTAATTGAACTATTTTGGGAATTTAAAACAACATTTATGTAAAGCACGTGGTTAGTGCTAAAGACAATTAATTTTCCGCTGCGTATGTAATTTAAGACTTTGATTTCTATCTTGTGTTTGAACTAACCCTGATTCGTTTAGTATTTGTAACTGTGGTTGTGGATCCTGGTCTAGTCGCGCCCCTTAACGGTATAAACTCCGTTAGTGGTATTTTGGGGGTGTGACAAAGTCTACTTCTAATCAAGCAACCTACGATCTAGCTGCTTTGTTGAGTGCTTTTGTATCATCTTCATCTGGTTCCATATTTAGTCAAATTGGTAATTCTGGTTTGGTTCCAGACGATCTAAAACAGATGGATGAGGATCAGCTAAATAAATTAGATTTGGATTGGCAGTTGGCTATGATTGCTGAAAGAGGAAGACGGTTTATAGGAAAACATGGAAAGGATTCTATTATGGGTGAATTTAGAGGCACCAAACTGGGTTTAGACAAGTCTAAACTAAAATGTTACAAATGTTCTAGTTTGGGACATTTTGCTCGAGAATGCAAGCTATCTTCTTCTAAACCAAGTACTTCGGATAAGCAGGATCACAATAAAGAAGTTAAAGCTATGATATCTCAAACTAATGAAGATTATGACTGGGCTAAAGATTGTCCAGATGAATCTGCATTTTTAGCATGTATTGAGGATGAATCGAGTGAATATGCATCTGAGACAACTACATCTGAAACATGTGATTCTGAAGTTAGTGGGTATGAGTCAACATGTGAATTTTGTGCCCAAAAAGAAAGAAAGATTCGAGAATTGAGTTCTGAGAAAGAAGTATTGATTATTGAAAAAGACAGAAAGATTTGCGAATTAATTTCTGAGAGGGAAAGGTTGGTTGTTGAACATGAGAAGAAAGAAGAAGCGATGGAAGATTACAAAAGGAAGTGTGAGGTTTTTGATGAGTTTGTCAAAACTAATGCAATGTTGGAAAAAGAAAAGAAGGAGTTGATGGAAGAGTTTGTTAAGCTTCAAACACAATTGGATGAAATGGTTGGTTCAGATAAAGAACAAATTTTGAAGTTACAAACAGAGAATGAAGAGTTGGTTAAAAGTGTTAAGAAATGGGAGAGTGAAGCAAAAGATGCGATTGATGATTTTGATAATTTGTTTAATAAATCAACTGCAAGAGTAGAATCGCTGAAGAAAGCTTATGATGATCTCAAGAAAGAGTTTGATGACGTTACTGCTAAGGAACATGATCGTCAAATGGAACATTCAACATTACTTGATAAAGTCACAACTTTGACACATGACAACAAGTTGTTGAAAAGAAATATTGAGATTCATGAGGAAAGGGTGAAGAAAATTACTCAAGAAGTCTATGATGCACATGATCAGATGCGGCAAGAGAAATTTTTGTCAAATAGAGCTTCGGAGCAATTGATTGAATCAGAAAAAGCATTGGGTGAAGCTCAAAAGAAAATATCTGATTTAAATGTTGCAGTTTTAGATTTGAAGAGACAATTGAATAATTTGAAGAATTCACATTCTTTCACAAGCTACTTGTGCAAAGATGAAAATTTCAAGAAAGTTTTTGGAAGGGAAGAGTATAACCAAATTCCACATCCAGTTATTTCTTCTGATGCTTTAGATGATATTCATTCTTCTGATGTAAATGGAGATTACTTTGAATTTGTGGTTGAGAAATCTGAACAGAAATTGTCAAAGAAGAAAGCGGAGGAAGGAAAAAGTGTGGTTGGTGTATCTACATTAAAGTTTGTGTCTGGTGGGTTTATAGCTGATACAACTGTTATTTCTACCGACAAACATAGTGAGAAAGCTGAGAAGAAAGTGGGTGAAGAAACAGCTGCTGCTAAGTTGGTTGAAGATAACAAGCTGAAGGATATAAAAGCTTCTTTCAATCAAGCTGCTAAAGCAGGTCCTTCGAGTTCTTCGATTGATCTATCAAAGCTGCCAGGTTACAAACAGTCAGGTCTGGGTAGTGAGGGGAAAAAGTTTGAAAAGAATGTTAAGAAGAATATGCCCAAGAAAGCTCCAAAAGAAAAGAAAGACACAAGGTTGGAACAAATCTATCATTTGGCTCAGGTGTTTATGTCTACAATAGAAAACAGGATTCAGAGGAAAGATTCAGAAGAAGGCTTCGTTTGCAAGTTCTTCTAGAGATGCTCAAAAAGTTAAAGATTATTCATCATCTGGATCAAATTCCACACCTCGAAGTCCTACATCGAAATGGGTACATTCTAACCGTTTTCAAGTTTTCGATGATATTTCTGTTCATTTTGAATCTGATGATAGGTGTCATCCAGTTCAGGGCAAACCACAATCTAAACGATCATATCGTTTGTGCTATCAATGTCGCCGAAAGGGACACATGGCACAGGATTATCCTGAAACTGTAAGAAGATCGTTTTCAAACAAATCTGCCACAATTATCGATGAATCAGGCAGAATTTTCACTGAGTCAACACCATTTAAATCAAAATCTAAAATGAAACAATTTTTCAAATTTGATTCGAGTGTTGGTGGTTCATCACGTGATGATGCCTCAGTTAAACTGAAAAAGCAAAAATGCAGTGGCGACCTAAGTTGGTTACCAATGCTGCAACTGATTTTGTGGAAGACACTGGTCGACCAGAAGCTGTGTGCTTCGGGTCATTTGAATACTAATCATTTAAACCAGTGTGCAGGTTTCTTCAAGAAGACCTGTCGGTGATTGTGAAGTTCAAGCTTCAAGCAGTTACTAATAGTGGAGTCTCCTGCTTAACTTAAATTGAATGCGTCATTTTTCAAAACTGAAAGTTTTTCTGAAAGCGTAAACTGAACGGTATCAGTGTCGATTGGTCAATTTTCCTTTTTCTTTACATTCATTATGTAGTTTAGGGAGAGAAAATTGAACTACCAAAAATAGTGTCTTTGTGTTTTTTTGTTAAAATGAAAATCCAAAAATAGAGTTTTCATTTTAAGGGGGAGAAAAAGGAAAAATACAAAAATATTGAAAAACAAAAATACAAAAACATTGAAAAATGAGAAATTGATCCGACATGTTTGGGAAATGATGGTACATTGGCTTACGTGTCTGGCTCATGGATAAACTAGATGAAAAAGCCATAAGATCATTGCTCGATGTGCTTGGTAGGCTCGGCATTTAATCAGAAAGTATTCAGATGTGATAAACATTAAAATACTAATGCTTGATCAAGTGGACAACATCTTGATGCATATCTCATGATATCAAGAAAAAGATATGTGAAAAATAAAAATGAGAAGTCACTGTGTATACATATGTTCATTTTGCAAAGATTTAAACTTGTTTGATTTTCTTTATTTTGTCAAACGATCGGACTTTCTTTGCGTATCGAAAGATCGACCTGATTGTTGTTCGTTTGACGTTCTGCTTTATTTTCTTTGGTGTTTCGTATAACTCATCGGACTTTCTCTGCGTGTACGGGAGTACCGACCTGATTGTTGTTGGGTTATACAATTTCAACTTGTTTTACTTTCTTATTTTGTTAAATCCGAGGCCTTATCTGCGTATCGAAAGATCGACCTTAAGGTAGACGATTTAACGTTCTTATTTCTTTTTGCATGGAACACAATTGACTGAATCATGAATACATTCATTATGTGATTAAATCACAAATGAAATCACAAAGTGTGATATAAAAGTAAAAACATATCTGAGTATGTCTGATAGTGTGGGGTACACTGGTCAAAGCAAACCTAATCAATTCAATAACATATCCAGATGTTATGAGTATGATTGTGCCTGAGTTTAAGATGGACAAATTATACCAGTAATCGACTTGACTTATGTGCTGAAGTAATAGAAATTGAAGTGTAATTCAGCATGTTATGACCAATATGATCCCAAGTTGTGATCTTTCTCGCAAAAGACAAAAATAGTGTGTGATTCAGTATTTCATTTATGTATTGCATTTCTGTTTCATCTTAGAAAAATCAAAAAGATTTTCATTGTGCTTTGATATAAAGTTTCAAAAAGCCAGAAATATTTTGTTTCTTATTTGTTTTCGACCGATCGATACAATGATACAAAAATATTGAAAAACAAAAATACAAAAACATTGAAAAATGAGAAATTGATCCGACATGTTTGGGAAATGATGGTACATTGGCTTACGTGTCTGGCTCATGGATAAACTAGATGAAAAAGCCATAAGATCATTGCTCGATGTGCTTGGTAGGCTCGGCATCTAATCAGAAAGTATTCAGATGTGATAAACATTAAAATACTAATGCTTGATCAAGTGGACAACATCTTGATGCATATCTCATGATATCAAGAAAAAGATATGTGAAAAATAAAAATGAGAAGTCACTGTGTATACATGTGTTCATTTTGCAAAGATTTAAACTTGTTTGATTTTCTTTATTTTGTCAAACGATCGGACTTTCTTTGCGTATCGAAAGATCGACCTGATTGTTGTTCGTTTGACGTTCTGCTTTATTTTCTTTGGTGTTTCGTATAACTCATCGGACTTTCTCTGCGTGTACGGGAGTACCGACCTGATTGTTGTTGGGTTATACAATTTCAACTTGTTTTACTTTCTTATTTTGTTAAATCCGAGGCCTTATCTGCGTATCGAAAGATCGACCTTAAGGTAGACGATTTAACGTTCTTATTTCTTTTTGCATGGAACACAGTTGACTGAATCATGAATACATTCATTATGTGATTAAATCACAAATGAAATCACAAAGTGTGATATAAAAGTAAAAACATATCTGAGTATGTCTGATAGTGTGGGGTACACTGGTCAAAGCAAACCTAATCAATTCAATAACATATCCAGATGTTATGAGTATGATTGTGCCTGAGTTTAAGATGGACAAATTATACCAGTAATCGACTTGACTTATGTGCTGAAGTAATAGAAATTGAAGTGTAATTCAGCATGTTATGACCAATATGATCCCAAGTTGTGATCTTTCTCGCAAAAGACAAAAATAGTGTGTGATTCAGTATTTCATTTATGTATTGCATTTCTGTTTCATCTTAGAAAAATCAAAAAGATTTTCATTGTGCTTTGATATAAAGTTTTAAAAAGCCAGAAATATTTTGTTTCTTATTTGTTTTCGACCGATCGATACAATGATACAAAATTCAAAATTTCAAATCTATATCTTGGATTCTCGAAGAGAAGTTTTGCGCCAAGATTAAATTAATTTTCAAAAGAAAAAGAAAGCCGCGTTTCTGTCTTGTGAAATTGCAGGTTACCTGTGTGAAAAGTCTCAAGCATGGTGAAAGGGGGAGTTTGTTATATCTTTCACAAGTGGATCTTGAAGTTCAAAGACTGTTCAAGATTGATCTAGCCATGCAAACTCTATTTCTGGCAAGATTTCAAGTTGATGATCGGACGCGGTGATGCAGAAGATTGAAGACTGAAGTTCTGTTAGTTAGATAGATAGCTATATACACTACACGTTAAGGGGGAGTTTGTTAGAGCATATTCCTATGCTAATGTGTGTCTCGTGTATTGTATCTAGGTTAGAGCGTCTTTGTGAGTTGTAGTGGCAACATTCTAAGTAGGCGTACCAAATGGTCCGCAGGTCATTTGGTACGGGCGTACCAAATGGTACGCTGGTGGTCCGCCACTTAGTTTGTCAACACTAAATAGTTCGTGTTAGAGAGAGCTAGTTACCAGTTCTGTCATTTTCATATCTCTTAACTGTGTGTTCTTAAGGTGTTTCACTCTCTACAAGTGGAATCTCTTTGTGAATCAATAAAGCGAAGCTTTATTTACTTCTCGTTGCTTATCCGTTTACCGAATCATGCAGTAGTAAGATCGTACAGTGGTTTTACAAATATGTTGCTAAGATTGAAAGTTATCAAGCTGTTATGGAGAAGTTTTTGGATGAGAAGCAAGAGTTGGTAAGTGTGAATAAAGTTCAAACAGCGAATTTGGAAATGTCAAAAGCGCAATGAAGATAAATTGAAGAAGGAGTTGTTTGAAAGGCTGGAAAATCATCGAATGCAGAAATATGAAACACATAAAGTTGCAAAAAGATTGATAGCTACTGAGAAGGAGTTAGCTGAAGCTCAGAAGCAAATTTCAGATTTAAAGATTCAAGTAATTGATGCCAATCGATTGCTGAGTAATGTCTCTAATTCTCAATTGTTCACAAGCTTCTTAGCAAATGATGCTAATTTTGACAAGATGTTTAACAAAACTGCATCACCTCCTGCTCATATCAACGAAGCTTTTAAAGAAGAGAAGGAAAAGATTGAAGACGTTGATTATTCAAAGTTTTTATCTACTACTGAAGAAGAAAAGATTGTGAAGAAGAAGAAAAACAAGAAGAATAAGAAGAAGGGAATGAAATCTGAGATTCCTCCGACTCCACAATTTGTATCTGGTTCATCTTCAGCTGAAAATGAGAAGTCAGCTACATCAAGTGAGAAAATTCAGTCTCGACCTGAATTTGATGAGACAATTTTCTATGAGCAAAAGAATATGAATGAATTCAAAGTTAAATCTTCAAGGTTGGTGAAGGATGGACACAAAAATTCTGATTCTGAGGAGAAAATTTCTGGCAAAGGAATTGGCTTGGGTTTTCAACAAAAGAATGTGGCAACTGATGGAGGTTCTACTTCTCAAAATCTGACGAAGCTTAAAATGAAGCAAGTGAAAAGGGAAGTTTTCAAGGCTAACAAGGTTCAACCTGAGCGATTCTACAAGCTTAAAGGTTCAGATCAATTTTTTTCTGATCAAGAATTTCCTCTTCACTGCGTTGATGCACGGAAGATTTCTGAAGTTTTTGTCAAAGATGATGTTTCATCAAACATGAAAAATCAGAATGCAAAAGTTTTTTCTGATGGTGCTCATTCTCGAAGCCCAACATCTAAATGGGTTCATGATCACCGCCGACAGGTATATGATTCTTTTTCTGATCATGTTCGAGATATTCATATTTGTGAATCTCTGCAGGCACCTAAAAGCTGGGACAAAACTAAACGGCTGTGTTATGTTTGCCGCCAAATAGGGCATATGGCAAAAGATTGTTCACTCCCCGCGGACTCAAAACAAAGGTGTCAACAGATACCAGTTATTGGTAAACCTGCCAAACCAAAGTTCTTTGATGAACAAGGCAGAGTTTTTGATGAATGTGCACCTACATTCTTTCTAAAACAAAAAAGTTTTGTTCCTATGTTTCAAAAGGTTAAAAATGTAAGTTCTTCATCACAGTCACCTGTAATTGATTCATCAAAAACTGAGTTACCAAAAAAATCACAATTTTGGAAACCAAAGGTGGTTTCAAAGCAAAACCAAGACACTGGTCGACTGGAAACAGTTGCTTTGGGTCAAGTTAAAAGCTAACGAGTTTGACTAGTGTGCAGGTACTTCTAGAAGACCTGTCGATGATTGCAAAAGTTGTTGATTGAGGAGTATTCTGCTTAACTTAAATGTCATGATATAGTTTTTTCTTACATGCAAATTTTCTGTAAGTCTAAAACTGCAAGGTATCCGTGTTGATTAATCAATTTTTCTTTCTTTATGGATTTTTAATTGATATAAAAGCCAAAAATAAAGTCTTGTTTTTGTAAAATGAAAATCCAACATTAGAGTTTTCATTTTAAGGGGGAGAATTGCATGTAACAGGGAGATATTGTGAAAAATGCATGTTATGGGAAGAAAGTGAATACATGCATAATATATAAGGAAGGAGAATACATGCACAATATATAAAATTTTGAGAAATTGATCATTGGGAAATGATGGTACATTGGCTTACGTATCTGACTCATGGATAGAGTAGATGAAAGAGCCATAAGATCATTATTTGGTATGTTTGGTAGGCTCGGAAAATCAGAAAGTATTCAGATGTGATAAACACTAAATACTAATGCTTGACTAAGTGGATAACATCTTGATGTGTGTTTCATGACAAAAAGAAAAATTAGTGTGAAAAATAAATTGAGAAGTCACTATGTATACATGTGTTCATTTTGCAAAGATTTAAACTTGTTTGATTTTCTTTATTTTGTCAAACGATCAGACTTTCTCTGCGTATCGAAAGATCGACCTGATTGTTGTTAGTTTGACGTTCTGCTTTATTTTCTCTGGTGTTTCGTATAACTCATCGGACTTTCTCTGCGTGTACGGGAGTACCGACCTGATTGTTGTTGGGTTATACAATTTCAACTTGTTTTATTTTCTTATTTTGTTAAATCCGAGGCCTTATCTGCCTATCGAAAGATCGACCTTAAGGTAAACGATTTAACATTCTTATTTCTTTTTGCATGGAACACGGTTGACGATATCATGAAAATATTATACTTTGTGAAAATTCACAAGTGTAATCACACAAAAAGAAAAAGCAAAAGAAAAATAAATAGAAAATGTCTGAATATGTCTGATAGTGTGGGATACACTGGTCAAAGCAAAATCTAATCAATACCTTGACATATCTAGATTTTATGAGTATGATTCTGCCTGAGTTTAAGATGGACAAATTATATCTCAATCAGCATGACTTATGTGCTTCAATTAGTTGAAATTGAAGTGTAGTTCAGTGCCTCATGACCAATATGATCTCATATAGTGATCTTTGTCATTCCAAAAATAGATTTTGATTCTATATTGCAATTTCGTTTCATTTTGGAAAAAGTACAAAAGATTTTTGGTGTGTTTTAGCATAACTTTGAAAACTCAAAAAGATTTTAGGTTTGTTTTGATATAAATTTTTCTAAAAGTCAAAAAGGTTTTGTTTCTGCTTTATTTTCGATCTGATCAACACGTGATACAAATTCAATTTTCAAAATCATATCTTGGAATCTCAAAGAGACGTTTTGCACCAAGATTATTTAAATTTTGAGCAAGTAGCTAAAGTGAAAGTAATCACAACTTCAAGTCTTCTGAAGCTGTTGAAGTTTCAATACTGGGATTAAAATAAAAAATCCTGGGGTCGAGCCCAAAAATCCTGGGATCAAGCCCAAAAATCTTGGGTTCAAGCCCAAAAATCTTGGGTTCAAGCCCAAAAATCTTGGGGTCAAGCCCAAAATCCTGGGGTTAAGCCCAAAAATCCTGGGGTTAAACCCGGTGCTGATACGGCGAACTGGGGTCATGCCCGGTGCCGTAATGGCGAATCCTAGGGTCCACCTCGAGCCGAACCGGTGAACTAAGGTATTGCCTCGTGTGTCTTGTGTTGGTGTGAAAACACCAAAAACCATAAGGAACCCCTATATGTCCGTAGATCATGAGGTTGTCGCCCATGTTATCAACACAGCTCGATCTCATAATCCTAGGTCCAATATGTGGGTTATCGTGTGCTACAGGCGGGGGGTCGTGCACTACAGGTGATTACCGAAACGTGATATCCTCTCAAACCTTAGAAGGTACACTAGATACCTTGAACGGAGGAGAGATGGCCAGTATCTAACTTAGGAGAATTGCTTCCCTGACTTCATGCATCCAGGGTCAGTTATCTGTTTTCACTCAAGTACCTCAACCAAGGAGGTTAATAATATTCATGGAAAATGGTAAAAACTGGTAAAATAAGAACAAAACAAAAGTATTTGATAATGATAAAAAATACAAGAGAAATACCTCGAACAATTCATTAGTTAGGAGACATACCTGCCATGCAGCATCCTGGGTACTATACTTACATAAAGTAGGCTTTCAAATGGATCGCATGCCACGGTCTCGGTAGTAATTCACCATCCATGTTGGCAGCACAATATGCCCCCTTACTGTTTTGAAATGCTTTCCTCATAACCAAGTCTCCTACCCTGAATCTTCGGATCCTTACATGTTTTTTTAGGTCCTAGATATTCTTTGTTGATATGTGGTCATTCTCCAAGCAGCTTGCTCTCGTAGCTCATCCACGGTATCAAGGTCGTCAGCCAGGGACTTATTATTCGCATCCTGGGTTTGACTGATGAACCTGAATGTTAGGACCACCATTTCTGTTGGAATGACTGCTTCTATACCAAAAACCAAGGAAAATGGAGTTTGGCCTGTGGCGTTCTTGGATGTAGTTCTATCAGCCCACAAGGCTAATGGTAGTTCTTCTGCCCACTTTCCTTTTTTCTCTTTAAGCCTTTTCTTTTAATTATTGATGATGATCTTATTGCTAGACTCTGCCTTGCCATTGGCCTGGGGATGTACTGGTGTAGATGTTATCATTTTTTGTTCCCCAACTTTCACAAAATCCAGTGGTCCTTTTGCCAATGAATTGAGATCCATTGTCACACACTATTTCAGAGGGTATGCCAAATCTTGTTATGATGTTTCTTTTGATAAATGAGATAACTTCTTTCTCTCTGACTTGGACATATGCTTCAGCCTCTATCCACTTCGAGAAGTAATCAGTCATTGCTAGTGTTTTGGTCAAAAATTATGAAGCTAAATTAGGTAACCAAATTCGTTTGTGAGGTATGGTGCCCCGGATGTAGGATACTAAAAATCAGATTAGTTTGTTGAAATTCAAGGTTTAGTTTATATGAATGGAAACACAAGTGAATACATCCCTGGATGCAACTAAGAATAACGAGATTTGAAAGGGGGAAAAGCCCTTAATCCTTAAATGTCTTCAAGGATTGCCGGCATAAAAAACCCCTTCGGCAACGATAACACACGTTTCCTATTTATTTTTAAGTAAAGTATTCCGAGTACAATTGATTGCGGCTTGATTGCTATGTGGTAGTGTGTATACAAGTGAATGAGAGTGAGAAATAAAGCCTATGCCGCGTTTAAATACATTGAAAATCCTAACTAATAGTCCGAGATTTCAGGGATCTTCTTCCAACGACTCTTGGTCGTTGCTTTGAGCGAGTTTGGCGGCGGTTCTTCCATTCTGCACGTGTTTCTCACTTTGACTAAGTCTCCTTGACCGTTATTCAATCTTCTGCACCTGGCTTATCGATCAAACAAAGTCAAGAACAAACTGTTAGTGTCAATGCCCTAGCATGTTGGGTTACTGTACATGCTGGGGTTAAATAATATAAATATGCAGTCCCTGGATGTACAACATCCTGGGGTATAATGAGCAATAATCTAGGGTACCGATCAGCTACAAGTACAGCCCATGGATATCTAACATTCAGGGGCTTGAACCTGTTAAAGAACATTAGTAACATTATTAGTGCGAAATCCAGGGTACAAAAATTGCCCCCAAATTCGCAGCTTGTGGATAGAATTTCACAGATTTGAATTTTTTAATCTTGGTGACTCATCCAAGCTACTTCAATCCTGGCCACCTATTTTGGAGTAGATGCTCCACGATCATTGCGCACATCACCTCACCTCTGTAACTTCTACCCATTAAATACCCCTCTCTCTCAATCGGTTTTACCCACTTCTACCAGAGAGAAAAGTACCCATCGCTCCATCGTTCCGTCTACACTTCTCCGATCAGGTACACCCTTCCTTCTCATTTTCAATTTCTTAGCCTGATGATGACTAAGAAACGTATTTGTTCCGAGTCTGAAGCTATCCCAATAGAAATCGAAGATTTCTTCGATCAACGATACCTCCAAAACCCTAAATCGGAAACATGCAGCTTCACCGATGCTGACTGTTAGGCTATACTTTGTGAGGCATGAATATTAGACATGTGGGCTTGCTTTTGTATGGGCTTTGTGTGTTTACGGTTTAGGCTTCTTGGGCCGGATTCCTTATTGGGTTTATGATCCTAGCTAGGTTATTTGTATGGGTAGTATAAATACTCAGAGATTGCAAACACATATTAATAGAAGTTTGATTGGTTTTCATTCAAGATTTGATTGTTTTTCTTTGTCTTCATCTCATATCAAGTCTATTTCATCATCTTCTATTCGAATCATTCACAAACAAGGTTTCCGCACTTGTTTGTGATAAAGATATCGTGAGCGATTGTTGTTTCTGGACCAACAATTGGTATCAGAGCTAAGAATCATCTAATTCAAGGATCCACGATATTAGATTCGAGTGTTTGGCTGAAAAAGTGGAAGTTTTTCTGAATTTTCTGGGCTATTCTTAGTTTATACGACATCTGCTGGTGTTTACGATCGTTGTTCTTCATCGGTTTTGTGTTTACGAGCTGGCATTTCGTGTTTACGACTTCAAGATTCGATCTTTGGATGTTTACGATTGAGAAAAAGGTGTTTACGAGTTCAAGATCGAGTTTTTAGGAATTTACGACCTGGTTTGCGGCTTATAGGCGTTTACGACTGAGTTTACGATCGGAATTGTGTTCACGACTGTGTTTACGACCCGGAGTAGTTCACGATTGGAGATTACGATCGGAATCGTGTTCCCGATCAGCCAGGCTGTCAAAATCGTAAACTACTGTTTACGATCGGAAACTCTCTTTAGACTTCATTTTTTCAAGCTTCCTAAGCTTTCATCATGGACTTTGAACCTAGTATGTATCAAAAACTGGACTTGGATCGACCACCCATCCTCCCAGACTCACATCTGCTGACAACTTTCTTGAATAGAGATACAGATTTCAAAATCATCTGAAAAGTGTTGACTTGAGACTTTGGAGATCAGTTGTTAATGGGCCATTCATTCCTACTCACACTGAAGCAGGAAAAGTTGGGTTGGTGAAAACAGAAGCAAAATACTCGGATGATGATTGGGAAAAATGTAACAAGGATGAGAGAGCATATGCTATTATGACAATGGCATAGACTCCTGATATTGCTCAAGGGTTTAAAAAATACAAGACTGCAAAGAAACTCTGGGATGCTCTGGTGGTGGCATATGAAGGAAATTCCGATATTAAGGCAAGCCGCAAACAGATGCTGAAGCAGAAGTTCAACTTGTTCAATCACATTCAAGGAGAGTCCTTTGAAGCTCAAGTTCAAAGATTTGTGTCCTTAATTGCTGAAATGTCAAGCTACGACGTTGAACCCGGACTGGAGGATAAAAATCTGAAACTCTTAAACAGTTTGCCCAAGTCTTGGAATACCAACATTTCAATAATCAAAGACAAAAACAAGCTTGATGAGTTATCTGTTGATGAGCTAATTAACAAACTGAAGTCAAAGCTGATTGATGATAAACAGAGAGAGCTGAATCATCTAAGTTCACTTAGTATGGCAGGAAAACTGAATCAGGCTCTCTTATCTAAAGAAGTAGGGTCAAAACAGGCTGGAAGTTTGTCTGCAAATGATTCGAGTTTAAACACAAAGTCAACTGCATTCGTGGCTCGATCCCAAGCTAACTCTAGTGGAACGGTCAACCCTAATGAGGCAAATGCAACAAATGATCCAAACTTTGCTCTTGGAATGGGATTTATGAATAGTTATCATGACCTTATGGTTGGAACATTGGCACCTACTAAGATGTTGTCAGGTGAACTGAACCAGATTAACCCTGAAGATGTGGAAATGCTGGATGTTTCCTAACAAATGGCAATGACAGTTTTCCGCGCCAAGAAGTTTATGGCAAAAACTGGGAAGAATGTGTGGAAGGATCAGGATAAGATAAGAATGGGTTTTGATAAGAGCAAGCTCAGATGCTTCAACTGTGATGAGTACGGGCATTTTTCAAGGGAATGCACCAAGCCAAAGAAGGAGAAACCAGAAGAAAAGAAAGCTGGAGATGGTAAGGGAAAGGTAGAGACAAAGGCTTTGGTTGTGCAGGATTGTGGGGAATATCAATGGGCTTCGCAGATAAAGGAACTCTGTCTATCTCGTGTTATGATCGCTAAGATGGAGAATGATTCTGAGGAGGAGCATGCGTTTGTGGTCACTGAGGAGAAGTCAGGAGATAAGGAAGAGAACCTGGTTAAAGACAAGGAAGCATTTGCAGCCGAGGTCGACAACACAAAGGTATGTACTAATCCCACTTGTGCACGTTTAATTCCTAGCCTTAGACAACTTTGGAAGAATAGTGAGATAGAATTATTTGATATGCAATGTTCTAGAAGTTCGTTTAAGGGTAGATGGGAAAAAAGTGAGGAGAAAGTCAAATCCCAGAAACTAGATTTAGAGAAATACCAAACCCTTACCTCTCAGAAGTCTGTCCTGTATGACAATGCTAAGCTAGAAATAGCTGAGCTTAGGAAGTAGGTAGATGAACTTAAACATAAGAACAATGAGATGCAAGTGAAATTAGATGTGAATCAGATGAGAAACAAAAGAATGCTCCAAGCTGGTAAGACATTTTCCACCTGCCTAACTGATGTTCGATTTGGTAAGGATAAAGGAGGAATAGGAATTAGCTCATCTAAAAAAAATAAGAATGGTGTTCCCCGACCTGTGACTAGAGATATAATAGGTATGATTTATGAGGAGGATCAGGTAGATAGATCTGAATCAGAAATGCATGAAGCAGGACCTCCCATAGATAGTGTTTTGGTTGGTGTGAGACCCATGACTGAAGATGAGTTAGAAAATGAGAAACATATGACCTATGGTTTGGGTAATCAGAATAAAACGGTGACATTCACTTGTGAACCGGGTCCATCCCAGGAATCATTAAACGATAATGTTAGTTCTTCTGACGTTTTTGTTTCATGTGCAGATGAAGTAAGGATCAAAGATGTTTCTGGGAAGGATGCTGAATGCTTGAGAGTCAGAGAGTGTCATGAGTCTAGTAGTTTAATTTCTAATTTACCTAAGGACGATGTTCTGGCATCTGTGTCTGAACTTAATGCGTCCAAGTCAAAACAATTGATGTTGTCTATGTCTTCAAAACATGTTTCTAATTAATACTAAAGCTGGTCGTGAGTCTAAACCCAAGGAATTTGTTCCTTATCCCTAGGTTGTGTCTACTTTTAATAGAACGAACAAATCAAAATCAGAATAGTTTTGTTTAATCACGCAACCTGAAAAAGTTACAAAACATTTCATACACAGATGGGATGATAAGCCTGAATGGAAGTTATCATACCCAAGGCGTTCGTATGTTTGTAGTCATGTGAATGGGCCTAGACTTATAAATTGTTTTCATTATGGAAAACCAGGGCATTTCGCTACAAATTGTTTAAATAGACCTTATCAACCATACTATCCGCAAAACCCACAGACTAGTATGTTGCAGAAAATGATGACAGGTGGAAATAAAAGTCAAAAACAACAAGCTTTGTCTCAGGGGAAGTAGAGTTCAAAACCAATGAAGACATAACAGTCTAAGGTTTTAAACACAAAAACTCTAGTGACAAAGCCTGTTGACGAAATATGGAATGTGGCTAAAACTCCAAAACCAACTTACAAACCTAAAGGAGTTTACCAAAGAAAAGATAAGATGAAACCTGAACTTGTTGAAAAACAGATACCTAAAACAAAAAGGATTTCTCAACCTAAAGGAAAAACAAAGGTTAAGAAACGGGTTTCTAAATCAAAAGAGGTTTCTCAAACAAAACAAGTTGTTCAAACAAAATTGAAACTTGAGTGGACACCTGTCAAGGAACCTGCAGGTAAAAAGGTCACATCTCCACAGAAGAAACCTGCAACTGTAAAGAATTCAAACAATGTGTCAAATCCATAGAAACACACTTTTTGGAAACCAAAAGTCAACACTCAAAGTTTGAGTGTAATTGAATCAAAATCAGGAATGTCCCTTAAATTAGTCAACTACATTGACTCTAAGGGTGTGCCCAGATCTGTTATGGCCTGGGTACCCGACTCTAACTGATCTTTGATTCATGTAGGGACAACCAAGAAGAACTAACAACAATCTCTGGTACGTTGATAGTGGTTGCTCCCGACATATGACCGGAGACTTTTCACTTCTGGAAGAGGTTCAAGATTTCAATACAGGAGGTGTTTCATTTGCTGGTGGAGTAGGTGGCAAGATCAGCAAGAAAGGTGTGGTGAAGAATGGCAGTTTGACGTTCTCTGTTGTGCATTATGTGGAGGAGTTGTCACATGGCCTGCTCAGTGTTTCACATATTTGTGATCGAGAATATTCTGTTTTGTTCAATAACAAGGAATGTATTATTCTCAAGCCTGGAGTCAAAATTCCTAAGGAGTGTATTTTGATGCGTACACCAAGACGAGGAATCTGGCCAAGCTGGCAAAGGGAGAGCATGTTAGAAACCTGGCATTATTATAGCATCGTCGTCTGGGACATGCCAACATGAAGAATCTGACCAAGCTGGCAAAGGGAGAGCATGTTAGAAACCTCCCCATCAAGGACTTCACGTCAGTTGAGAAGTGTGTTGCATGTGCTAAGGTAATGTTTGCTCCAAGGGTACTCGTATTATCTTGGGATGGGATGCTAATGTGTTTGACATCATGATCATCTCTCAGACTCATCAGGTAATGCATGCCAAGGTTCTTTGCAAAGCCTCTAAACAGTCCTTCTTCTGCTCGTTCGTTTATGCGGCAAATTACTATATTCACAGAAGACGTCTTTGGGAGGATTTGAGGCTTCATAAAGCTTTCATTAAGGATAGTGCATGGGCTATCCTTGGCGATTTCAACTCTGCATTGAATCTAGAAGACAAACTGGTTGGTACCTCGGGCAAGGATCCGGGGATGAGAGAGTTTGGGGAGTGTGTTACGGATATTGAAGTAATTGACATTAATAGTACCGGGCTTCATTTTACTTGGAACCAAAAACCTAAGAAGGGTATCGGCATTCTCAAGAAGATTGATAGGGTCATGGGAAACTCGGCTCTACTTGATTTGTTTCCCACAGCTTGTGCTATCTTCCAACCTTATCGGATCTCTGATCATTCCCCTTGTGTTTTGCAACTTCATATTAAACATTCCCGTAAACCAAGACCTTTCAAGTTCGCGAATTTCTTAACTAGCAAACCGGGTTTTATGGAGGCTGTTTCGTCGGTTTGGGGTACTAATGTGAAAGGGGTTCATCAATTTTGTATTGTCAAAAAGCTGAAGTTGCTTAAGTCCCCTATGCGCTCTTTATTGTTTAAACAGGGTAACCTTCATGACAAGGTTAGCTCTCTTCGGAGCAAGCTTGATGATGTTCAGCGACAAATTGATAAGGACCCATTTAACTTATCTCTTCGTGACGTTGAGGCCACTTGTTTGTGTGAGCTTAATGAGGCTTCGTTGGATGAGGAGAACTTTGTAAAGCAAAAATCCAAAGTGTTCTGGTTGGCCACTGGTGATCTTAATACGGCGTATTTTCATGCTTCCCTCAAATGTAAAAATCACAGATGCAGAATCGATGTCATTGCTGATAAGGAAGGTAATCGATATGAGGGAGATGAGGTTGCTGATGCCTTCGTTGATCACTATACGCAATTTCTGGGTAGGGAGGGCAAGACGGATTTAAGGGCTGATTTGGAGCTTTTTAACTCCAAGATTTCTCCTCTTGATGCTAACCACATGATTAGAGATGTTTCTAAGGAGGAGGTCAAGCATTCGGTCTTCTCCATGGGCGATAATAAAGCCCCGGGCCCTGACGGTTACTCGGTTGCCTTCTTTAAGAAGGCCTGGCCTATTATTGGTGATGAGTTTTGTGCTGCTGTTCAGGACTTCTTTAAAACTGGGAGATTGCTTCAGGAGATTAACCATACTATTATCGCTTTGATTCCGAAAAATGCTACTCCTGCGGCGGTCACTGATTACCGCCCGATCTCTTGCTGTAATGTGATATATAAATGTATTAGCAAGATTATTGCTGAGCGGATTAAGGCGAGTCTTAGTGACATTGTGGCTGTCAACCAATCGGCCTTTATCCCTGGGCGGAAAATTGCTGATAATATCCTTCTTGTTCAGGAGCTGATGCATAAGTACCATCGTTCTGTTGGGCCTCCACGGTGTGCTTTCAAGATCGATATCCAGAAGGCTTATGATACTGTGGACTGGGGTTTTCTCAAGGATATCCTTAACGGGTTTGGTTTTCATGCGACTATGGTGGATTGGATCATGACTTGTGTTTCTACCCCCTCCTATTCTATTGCTGTGAATGGTAACCTTTACGGTTACTTTAAAGGTAAACGAGGCCTCAGACAGGGTTGTCCTTTATCGCCTTACCTTTTCACTCTTGTTATGGAGGTTCTCACACTTATCCTACATGATGCTGTGCATAATAATTCTTCTTTCAGATTTCATCATAAGTGTGAGAAGCAGCAGATTATTAATTTGTGTTTTGCTGATGACCTGTTCATCTTTGCTAGAGGTGATATTGCTTCCGCTTCATGCATATTCCAGTCCCTTGTTCTTTTTTCGAGAATGTCTGGTCTGGTTCCAAGCCCGCAGAAGAGCACGGTTTACTTTTGTAATGTTTCGGATCATGTCAAAGATGGTATTCTTAATGTTGTTAGTATGGTTGAGGGATCGTTACCTGTTCGTTACTTGGGTGTTCCCCTTATTTCCACTAGGCTATGTGCTCGTGATTGTGCCCCTCTTGTGGAGAGTTTAGAAAAACGGATTACTTGTTGGAGGAACAAATTTCTTTCATTTGCTGGCAGACTTCAGCTTATCCGTTCGGTGCTCTCGTCTCTTCATATCTACTGGGCTTCAGTGTTTATATTGCCTAGCAGTATTATGTCTTCTATTGAAAAGAAGATGCGTGATTTTTTATGGTGCCAGGGTGTGTTCAAAAGAGGTATGGCTAAAGTGGCTTGGAAGGATGTCTGTCTTCCCAAGGTTGAGGGGGGCTTGGGTATTCGGCGTACTGCAGATGTTAATAAGGCTCTTATGTCTTCTCACATTTGGAGTATCCTTACCAAACGGAAATCTCTTTGGGTTGATTGGGTTTATTCTTATCGCCTTAAGAATAGAACCTTTTGGGACTGTCCGTGCCCTAAGGATTGCTGCTGGAGCTGGAGAAAGCTTTGCTCCCTTAGACATTCTGTTCGACAATTCATTTGGTCTGACATTGGTGATGGGAGGGATACGTCGCTTTGGTTTGACAAGTGGTCCGAATCTGGACCTCTTTGCCAATTTATTTCTCACCGTATTTTTCACAGTGCAGGGTTTACTGCTCATTCTAAAGTGGCTGATTTTTTCAATCTGGATGGTGGTACTTGGCCTTCAGCGTGGAATGATCTCTTTCCGGTTCTCAATGAGGTCTCGCAGACAATTATTAAGAATGGGGTTTCGGATAGGTTGGTGTGGAAAGTGGGTAATAACAAGGATGACTTTGCGTCTTCCCTGGCTTGGGACTCGATTCGGGCTCATGCACCGGTGGTTCCCTGGGCGAAGTTCGTCTGGTTCGCTCAGTGTATTCCCCGCCATGCTTTTCTGGTTTGGTTGATCATGTGTAATCGGCTTCTTACTCAAGATAAAATCTTAGCTTGGGACGCTACTCGCAGGAAAAATATGAATATGATGTGCTGTATGCTCTGTTATAGTAATTATGACTCCCACGAGCACTTGTTTTTTGAATGTCGGTACTCGATGCAGGTTTGGTCTACGGTTAGGAAGAAGACTTGCATTAGTCTTAATGGCCCTGTTTGGTCGGATATTATCAGTTGTCTGGTTGGGCCGACGACCTCGTCTATAGAGACTATGGTGGCTAAACTTGTGGTGCATGCTGCGGCCTACTTTATTTGGCAGGAAAGGAACAACCGGATTTTCCAGAATCATGCTAGACCTCCGGATTCTCTTGCTTCTATTATCAGGGATACGGTTCGTAATAGACTCATGGGCATCAAGATAAAGAAGACGGGAAAGGCTTGTTGCATCCTTCAGGATTGGAATATTAGTGGTGACTCTATCATTCATGGCAGCGTGACGTAGCTTTTATTTGTATTTGTTTGTTTTGTCCTAGTGTGTGCTAGGTGGTGTTTCTTTCTTTGTTTTCCCGTTTGGTTTTTGGTTTACATTCTTTGGGGCATGTCCCAAGGATGAACTAGCAAGGGCTCTCCTTGTTACTTGTGTTTTTTTTGCGGTATATATTTATATACAGAATCACCGGGGTAACCCTTTCCCCATAGTGCTTATCGAGTCTACAACAAAACCACCAAAGTGATAATTGAGGCATTCAATGTTGACTGGTTGGAAGACAATCCTACTGATGCTGGAAATGGGGCAGACTGGATCTTTGATTATGGGTCATTGTTTGAAGGTTTCAATTTCTCAAATATGTTTCATGGTCTGGGAGAAGAAGAAGAAGACATTATTGCTCCAACTCCTCAAGCAAGGCCGCTTGTGGAGAAGGTTAGTGACAATGTATCAGCAGCAGCTCCTAAGGATGATAATGCGGATGTTCCAGAATCTTCAGGAACTCATGATGATCAGAAGGAGACAAAAACCCAAGGTATGAATGATAATATTAATGACACTAACCTGCCTGTCTCTGTTTCAGTACCAGATGTTCAAGCAACAAGAATCAACAGAGATCATCCTCTTAGCAATGTGGTTGGAACAGTGTCAGCGGGTGTCACTACTAGAAGCCGCATGGGTGACATCAACTTCTGCTTATTCTCATGTTTTATCTCCCAGATAGAGCCTCCAAATGTGATGGTAGTACTTAAAGATCCGAGTTGGATGGAGGCTATGCACGATGAACTGAATCAATTTTTAAAACTAGGAGTGTGGCATCTAGTGAAAAGACCAGAAAATAAGAAGGTTATACCCACAAGATGGTTATATAAGAACAAGAAAGATGATACGGGTGTGATTGTGAGAAACAAAGCCAGGTTGATTGTTCAAGGTCACAGACAGGTTTACGGGATTGATTATGATGAGGTGTATGCACTGGTGGCTAGATTGGAAGCAATTCGAATATTCCTTGTTGTAGCAACATATCTCAACTTCACTGTGCATCAGATGGATGTAAAGACAACTTTTCTTTATGCTGAAATGAATGAAGAGGTCTATGTGGCTCAACCGCCAGGATTTGTGGATGAGGAACATCCAGATCACGTGTATCTTCTTGATAAAGCTCTATATGGTTTGCATCATGCTCCACGCACGTGGTATGAGACTCTATCAAAGCATTTGGTGGAGAATGGTTATACAAGAGGAGTGGTTGATCAAACCTTGTTCAGAAAGAAGGTGAAAGATAATATCATTATGGTGCAAGTTTATGTGGATGACATCATCTACGGGTCAACAAATGAAGAGTTATGCACCGAATTTGAGGATATCATGAGAAAAAATTTGAGATGAGTGATCAAGGGGAGATGAACTTTTTCCTGGCATTACAAGTTAAACAAGATGAATCTGGGATACTCATTCATCAAGCAAAATATGTGAATGAAATTCTGGAAAAGTATAAGATGCAGGATTCCAAGCCCATCTTTACTCCCATGGCATCCCGGCCTCTACTGACAGCAAATGCAGATGGGGAATCAGTGAGTGAATTCATGTATCGTTCAATGATCGGATCACTCATGTATTTGACATCAAGCAGGCCAGATATCATGTTTGCGGTGTGCGTGTGTGCACGTTAGCAGGCTAATCCTAAACTCTCTCACTTGACTGCTGTTAAACGTATTTTTAGGTATCTAAAGGGGAGGCCTCGGCTTGGGCTTTGGTACCCTAAGAATACTGATTTTCAATTATTTGCATTTACTGACAGCGATTCTGGAGGTAGTGATCTTGACAGGAAATCTACGACTGGTGGGTGTCAATATTTGGGAGACAGACTCATTTCATGGCAGAGCAAGAAGCAGCATACCGTTTCCAAGTCAACTGCAGAAGCTGAATATGTGGCAGCTTCAGCTGGATGCTCGCAGGTAGTATGGATTCAGAATTAGCTCAGTAACTACGGTATGGAATTCCTTAATACTCCAATTTTTTGTGATAATGCTGCTGCTCTGCAAATTGTCAAGAATCCTGTTCAACATTCCAAAACAAAGCACATAGATATCAAGGTACATTTCATTCGTGATTGCTATGATAGGAAGTTGACTCAGCTCGAAAAGGTAAACTCCGATCAAAATGTTTCTGACCTTTTCACAAAACCCCTTTCTCGTCAAAATTTTGAAATGTGTGTTGAAGGCCTAAGGATGATTGCCTTCGAGGAATGATCTGATCAAAACTGTTTGTACATAGTTTTGTTTTTTTATTTTCGCTTTGGTATGATTTTCAATTTCTTTTGGTTTATTCAATTAAAAAAAGGTGTTTATATCTCAAAAGCCTCATAAAAACAGGGGAAGAAATGTTATAGTTTCAAAAAATCTGAAAATTTGTTTGAGGTTTTTATGAAGTCTTTTGTGTTTGTCTTGAGTTGGTAGGAAGTGATATAAATGTCTAAGACAATCGAAGACTGACACGTGTAAAGCATAAGTGAAAGACTGCTCAAAGATGATGTGCCGGTAAGCTCAACCAAAAACTATGATCATCAATGTAAGTGTAGTAAACTTAAATTCTATATATGTTTAGTTTCCCATCCTAGTTTACAAGGTTTAAAAAACTGAGTCCCAACAAAAATGGGTTGAGAGTGGTAACTACCTAGTATTCACTCTCTCATACGCCATGTTTCTACTGTTATGACAACACCACAAAAAATGAAAAGAAAAAGAAAAGATAATAAAATAATTATTTTGTTTGGTCTTCTTTGCGTGCTTATGTGGCCCAACTGATGATTAACGAAATAAGTGGCAGTCATAACGATGTTGCATGGTTCCTCAAGTTGGGGGTTTGTGAATCCTCAATAAACTCTGAGGTTGGGTAGGTTTTGCTATGAACAATTGGGTGTGGGGACGATTAAACATGACGGTAAGATTGTACCATAATCAAGCATATCATGGATGGATGTGAGTTTATGCGGTAAAATATACTGGCAATCGTCTAGAGAGTTGAGTAACAGAAGCTGAAAAGGGTTCCTCATTCAAAGATAAGTCTGGTATGATCCATGAAAATCATCAGCTTCAAGGCAAGTATATATTTAATTTCTGTATTAGGTTATCTTTTTTTTTTGTTTTTTTAAAGTTCTTATCTATTTCTAAGTTTCTGACTGATTAAAATTTTATTTTATTTGATGATCAAGATCAGGTTCTCGGGGAAGGAGTCTGAGGGGAAGTTTTGTAGTTCTCAAAAATTTCAAAAAAACATTTGTTCAAGTGATTTATCATTTAAATGAGGTTTGGGCACATTTGAAATGTTTTGAAAAACTTGAAGGGGGCTTTATGAAAATTTTACTTAACAAAAACCCCAAAACCTCTCATTTATGACCCCTATCCCTCTCACAGTTTACGATCCACTCCTTTACTCTCTGTGTTTACGATTCCGGCTCTGCTAAACCCTAACCGCCGCCCCCTTTCACCGGAAAATCAAATTCCGGGTTCCTTCGTCCATTCTCGGTTGAAATCGAGTGCTCCATTGCGTTTGCCTTCTCATTCTGACCATAAAACACACTTCAAACAATGGTTTCCTCTTCGAATCTACACCGATTTTGTTTTTCTTTTCTCCCGGTTGCTAATCTTCTTTTTCTTCAAGTTTTTCGTCGATTACTCGAGTTTAGAAGCCGTATTTGTGTTGGTTGTAGTTAAAAGGTAGTGCTTGATGTTCATTTTGCACCAATGTTGGTTTTTGACGTGTTTTTTAAGCTTTGCAGACGCATCCATGGCGGATTTCTGCGTTTACGATCGTCATGATGAAGAAGACGACTGTTCGATGTTTACGATGGATTTTACGATTAATCCGTGTTCACGATTGACGACGTATACGATCGGAGGGTGTTTACGATTCCGTGTGTTTACGACCTAAGGATGTTTACGATTGGACACATGGTTTACAACTGGACTCACTTGATCTAATCGTAAACCCAAATTCGGATCGTAAACCCGTTAAGAAGTTTGACTTAAAATCGTAAATGGTCACATAATCATAAAATGGTTTTAAGATTTCATCAAACTTAATTTTTTTTTTAAGATTAAAATTGAAAATTTGATTTTAAGTGTGTGTTGTGTTAATCCTTGAAACAACATCTATTTCCTTTCAAAGCTTCATTTGAAAGATTAGAACCTATAAGAATGATGTAAGTAAACCTGATGCATTTGTCTCGGTTTCTCAGATGGCAGAAGAGATGATTGAGGAAGAAATTCACTTTGAAAGAGATCACTGCATACCTGCTTATCTAGATGACCCTCTAGAGAAACACATGCAGTTGTTCTACTCTCTAGTTGCAGGGATGAATGTATGCAAGATCAATCATGCTCTCAGGGCGCACGTGCTGATAAATGAACAACTGGTAAGAGAATTTTAGGGAACTGCCAGGGCAAACGCTGATAAAACAAGGATCACTGCAACTGTTCAAAACCGCATAATTTAGACCCTTGAAGAAGATATTCGCAATGGGTTGAATATTAATGATAGAGCAGAAGATAAAATGGAATATTCTAAGAATGAAGTGTTAGAGGGTGCGCGTCTTTTGGGGTATAAAGGAAAATTCCCACCAATCTTCAAGAAGCTATTGCCACACTACTGGAGGTGTTTGGCACACTACTTTCAAAAATCATTTTTGGGAAAAAGAACAAGCTTCGATCAACTGAACAAGGTGCATGGCACAGAATTTGTTGCACTTGCATTGGATTGGGAATACAACTTTTCGAAGATGATGCTCTTTCTTAGATTGGGTGGGTAATGCTGACTTGAGTGCTAGAGAGCAATTTCTCATGACTCCAAGATTTGTACACATGGTGGTGATGAGGAAGTATCCAATGATACAAGAAAGGGTTGAGAAACTAGATATAAAATTCATGGGTGATGGTGTGTTTGGTTTACAAACTCAAGATAGAAAGGGAAAGAGCACATTTCAAGGAAGACTTGAGTGGGCAAAAAGAGGTGCTTTCCCTGAGGTTGCAAGGGAACCAGAACCAGAAGCAGATCCACAACCTGAAGAACCTGCAGCCAATTCATTTGTTGCTGAAGATCATGATGTTCCGGTGACTGTTCAGGGGGAACCAGTGAATATACATTCAGATGAGGAGAATGTGATGGATGATATTTTCCCAGAGGATGAGAAAAAGGGATGACTTGAGCTCTTCTTCAAGTGGTGGAACAATCCCATAAGAGTTAAATGCTAATGTTACTGATGATGATATGTTTGCAGAACCTAATCCTGTGACTGAACCCTCACCAAGAAAAAAAATCTAATCCAAGATCTATGAGGTTCAAGTTCCAGAAGACAAGCTTGAGCCTGATGGTGTTTGAATCATCAGGTGCAAATGTTCGGAATAATGAGGTGTCTGAGCCTCCAAATGTTGAGAGCACATTTCAGGTTGCTGATCAAGTTGATGTCCAAGAGCCAACTCCGACTCAAACTGAAAGTCCTTTTCTGAATGAACAAAGCCTAGTTCATGAGGAAAGGCAATTCTTTGAAGTTGAAAGCTCGTTTGTTGAGCCCAGCCCCATAAGGATAAATTTTTCTACTGAATCAAGCCAGCCCCCAATCGTTCCAAGTTTTCGTCCATATCAAACACTTGTTGGGGAAAATGTTCAAACTAGTGATCTACCTGTCGACCTTCGGATAAGTGCTGATCCTCAAATTAACTTTCTTTTATCTCAAAACAGGAAGAGAGAGGCTGAGATAAAAGAACTTAAGGAAGAAAACAAGAGATTGAAAGAGAAGGAGAGTAAAAATGAAGCAAGTATTGGGTATTTGTATGCAGGGTTTCTTGAATTAAGGAAGAAGTTAGAGGAATTAAATGAGACTGGTAGCTCAAATGCTCAAGGTGACCCAGGACAAAGTTCCTCTCAAGGTGCCCAAACTGCTGAAGTAGAACCAGAAGATGAAGGTGATGACTCCATAGAGATCTCAGATTATGCTCGAGGAGGAAGATTCATCTCAAAGGCACCAGAAAGTCATGATAATTGGTTCAGAGACTTCTTTCAAGGACCTCCCCCTAAGCTGTACTATAGAGTCTAGAATTTATGAGGCTTTTGCATTAGAGTTACATTTGGGCTAGTTTATTTGTAAATGGGTTAAAACTTGTTAATGGGTTGTGTGGGCTTGTGGGGTGGTCGAATATAGGCCCTAGATTTTGGATTTTGTAGCTTGTTTAACAAGCATAAACTTTCCTATATAAGGATAGCTAGATTAGGAGATTAGGGTTGGTTGCTGTTTTGGTGTTTTGTTCCAATTGGTGTTTACGAAATTCTCTAAAGAGAATTTCGATTCTTGTGTTGCAATCAAAGGTGCTTATTTAAGTGTTTTTTTCTTGTGGTTTGTGTTCTTATCTCGTTCTTTATTGCATATTCATATTATCTTTCGATTAGACTTGAATCACCTATAATCACTGGATTTCGCACGGTGATTATAGACTTTGATATCGCGTGCGGGTTTGATTTGATCCTTACACTTGGTATCAGAGTCAAGAAACGCAAGTTTCGAGGCTCTCGAGATATCCGATTCAAGTGTTTGGCAACTAACAGTTTGAGTTTTCGTGGTGATTTTCAGCATTTAGCACGATTCAGAAGTCTTTTGCAGGTTTAAACTCAAAAACAGAAGCTTTTGAGACCATTTGTTCGTGAATCAGAGACTTTTCGAGCCAAGTGAGACTTTTCGATCAGGCTTTCTGGTCGAAAACCCTTTCCTGTCGCTTTCCTGTGATCGAGAAAGATCCTCCGTGTCTTTTCGATCAGGTGTGTTTCAATCGAAAAGTCCCATTTTGAGACTTTTCGATCCGCTGCTTTTAATCGAGAAGTCCCTCTTTGTGACTTCTTGATCAGGTTTTTCGATCAAAAAGTCCTCTTCAGCGAATTTTCGATCACTCAGTCATCAATCGAGAAGTCCCCTCTGTGACTTCTCGATCCACCATCTTGATCGGAAAGTCCCCTGTGACTTTTCGATCCACTGCTCTCCTTAATTGAAAACTCCCCTCCAAGATTTTTCGATCCAGATCCAACTTTTCAATCATAACCTACACTTTTCGACCACTTTCCTTTCCGATCGAAAAGTACTTTTCGATCAGCCTTGTCCGACCAAAACCCCTTTTCGACCCATCCTTTCTTGATCGAAAACCCGTGTTTCTTGCCTCTCTGAGTTAGCAATGGCCTTTGATATGTCCAGCTTGTCAAGTGCAACTCTTGAAATGGATGCTAAAATCAGAACCAGTGCCAGACCACCTCGTCTGATGTCTGGCAAGGACTTCATGAGTTGGAAGTACCGATTCATGAACTATATAAACTACCATGTTTCCAAGATCATGCGATCGGTTGAGGTGGGAGACTTTGTCCCATCGACAGCTGGAGAACAGGGTCAGCCACCCAAACCTAAAGGAAAATCTGAATGGCTTGATGAAGATTGGGAAAGGTGGAACGTGATAGAAAGGCACTAGCTGCTCTAACCATGGCCTTATCTCCTGAAGTAGCTGAAGCTTTCAAGGAGTACACCTCTGCTAAGACCCTTTGGGATGCTCTTGTGGCCGCATATGAAGGAAATGATGATATGAAGGAATCTCGAAAAGAAAATCTAAGAGAGCAGTTTAATGAATTCAATTACATCCCTGGTGAAAATATTGAGACTCAGCTTCAACGGTTCATCAAAATAGTCACGGGAATGAAAGATGCTGGAGTCACATACACACAGGTCGAGGTCAACAGAAAGCTGGTAAATTCTCTTCCGCCAAATTGGGACAGCACTATTGAGTTGATAGAAAAGACAGTACAAATGTCTACTTCACCGCTAAGCGAGCTTATGTCCACCATTAGAGCATATGAAGAGAAGAAGCAGAAGAGGGCCAGAAAGCTGGGTAATGTAGCATTAATAAATCAAGTTAATCAAGTGTTCATCTCACAGCCAGCTGTTGCTCCTAATCCAATGGGATTTATTGCTCAAGCCACTGGGTCGAGTACATCTGGGACATCAAATCTTGTCTCTTTAGATGTTAATGCTCTAACCAAAGATCCCAGTTTTGCTCTTGGAGTAGGAATTATGAGTTGCTACCAGGCACTAGTTGCAGGTTCACTTCTACCCATTTATTTAACTCCTGATGATGTGAATCAAGTCAACCCAGAAGACCTGGAGCATATGGATATTTCCTACCAAATGGGAATGTCAGCCCTGAGAGCTAAGCAATTAATGGCAAAGACAGGCAAGAAGGACTGGAATGGCGGGAAAGGGATAAAGCTCAGTTTCAACAAAGCAAACCTGAGGTGCTACAATTGTAATGAGTATGGGCATTATGCGAGGGAATGCACCAAACCGAAGGTTGATAGAGAGAGTAAGACTGAGAATAGAGGTGAAAGTGTGAAAAAGGAGACAGGGAAGAATGATAGGGCGCTGGTAGTTCAACGTACACCAGGATACGACTGGATATCTCAGGTGGAAGACTTGATTCTGACACTTGATCATGTAGCCCTTTTGGCTGAAGAAGAAACTCAGAAAGAAGCTGCTGAAGTCTTTCATCATGCATTCATGGCAGACATAACTCCAGGGTCCCAGGCCAGCAGCAATGAGGTATGTTCTAACCCTAAATGCCAAATTACATTTAATGAATCTCAAGACTGGCAACATAAGTTCTTTAATGAAACGTTAAATCGTGAACTATCTGATAGAGACTTGCGAGAGTACAAAGGTAGGAGTAAAACATTAAGTGAAAAACTAGAAGCTGCCAAAGTCGATATTAAGAATCTTCAAAGGCAATTGAGTGATAAAACTACATATCTTAGAATTGCTAATGAAGAAATTGACACATTAAAACTTGAAGTTGAACAACTTAAAGCCAAGTTAGAAACATCACAAACCAAAGTTGAACGAAATGATAAAATCGTGTCAAAAATGATGAAGGCTAGTTCTCTTTTCTATAACACAGATGCTCGAATGCGACATCTAAAAGCCAACTCTGGTTTGGGTCTCGGTAGGTAAAAGATGAAAAATCCACTCATACAGTACCGATGCCTTTGATGCATGAAATGATCCCAGACTATGAGTGTCCAAAGACCTCCTTAGAAGCTAAGGCTGAAATAGAAAAGAAACTTGCCACTTGTCCCATTAAAATTTTTGCTCCTGTTTCTAACATTACTAACACTTTTAGTTCTTGTGCAGATAAAGGTAATAAAGAAGCAGGGGTAGTGAATTGCAAGGAGTCCCCTAAAAGTCCCATGAAGTCTGATTGTGATTCTTGTTTTAAAAACTGTGATTTTGATAAACCTGAAACTTCTGTTAAGTCTGAGTCAAAAACTTCAGCGTCTGATTTGTGTGATAAACTTTCTGAATGTGGTGTCTTTACTTTTGGTAAATCGGATGATAAACCTATGAAACCCTTACGAACTGTTAAAATTTTAAGAAGGGGTAAGGGACCACAGGTTGATGGTCCCAAGTCCACGGGAGATGTGAAAATTCATTAATTATCCTGTCCAAAACGTGCAGAAAGTACGGGACACCAGACCCCATGACTTTGTCCCGTACCCAGAAGTTAACTCTGCATATGACCAATTCAAGCCGATACAACGGGAGTATATTTGGACTACAAAGCCCCATGGTAAGGCCCTTTGGATCCATAAAAACTCTTTAAATCCAACTTGGATATCCACTGGGCGTAACCAACAACAGGCTCCCATGTATCCAAAGAAACAGTCTTGCCATGTGTGTGGTAGACCAGGACACATGGCAAGAAACTGCCTGCACCGCCCTTATGAACCTTATTATCCTAAGAAGGTCCAACAAAAGACTGTCCCATTGGGCCAAACACACGTTGGCCCAAAACCAAAATCTGGGCCTTCAGATTCCAAGGTGCAGAAGTTGACATCACAACCTCAACAAACAAAGGAGCATGCTAGATCAACAGCAAAGGCTGCACCTTCAAACCAAAAGGTGCAGCAGGCCATACCACAACACTCCAAGGTGCACAAAGGGATTCCAAAGCCCAAGTCACCTAAACAGGAACCAAAATCTGTGAAAAGTAAAGTGAGTCAAAATGCTAAGAAATCTCCAAAGCATTCAAAGACATTGACTAAACCTACTTGGGCTCTAAAAGTTGTTGAACCTTCAAAATCTGTCTCTCGCCCAAAGCAGGATACTTTTTCAAAATCACCAGTTTATCCAAAACCTGTTTTAAAATCTATTTTCAAACTTTTTTCAAAAACACCTTTCCACCCAAAACCAGTAGGACTCATAAAATCAACCAATGGGTGGAATGATGATAGGTGGAATGTCTCAAAAGTTGTGAATTTGTCTTTCAAGCCAACTGGACTGTATAAAAGACACTCCACGTCTTTTCAAGAGGTCAAATGTTCAAAAACAAATAAATATAAACAATAGGGGATTGGCAAGGAAAATCATCAACCCAGAAATGTCAAAAAGAAAGACATTATCAGTCCAAACAAGGACAGACCAACTTCACCCAGACTGATTAAGGCCTGGGTACCAAAATCTAACTAAACTCCTTTGAATGCAGGAACAGCCAAGGAGGACTGTTAGCAACCTATGGTATGTTGACAGTGGTTGTTCCAGGCATATGACGGGCGACATATCTCTCTTACAAGATTTGGAGAAATTTGATGGCGGATATGTGTCGTTCGCCGGAGGAGTTGGAGGATATATCAGTCAGAAAGGCACAGTACGCAATGGTTGTCTTAGCTTCCATGATGTCAATTATGTCGAGCAGTTGAAGCACATCTTGTTGAGTGTTTCACAAATATGTGATCGGGAGTATCCAGTTCTCTTCAACAATAAAAGAATGTCTCATTCTCAAACCTGGATACTCCATCCCTAACGATTGGGTGTTAATGAGAACACCAATATTTGGTAACTCTTATGTGCTCAACATGCAGAAACCCCCCACATCTGAGGTGGCTTGTCTCCTCTCTAAGACTGCTAAGAACCACGCCAAGTTGTGGCACAGACGATTGGGGCACTTAAATCTAAAGAACTTAAATCAACTTGCTAGATGAGGGCTTGTTAAAGACCTTCCAATCAAAGAATTTGTGCTCAAGGAGAAATGTGTGGCTTGTGCTAAGGGGAAGCAGCATAAACGTCCACATAAACCAAAGGTCTTCAACAGAATTTCATCCGTTCTGGAGCTGCTCCACATGGACCTTTTCGGTCTAGTCAGTATGTTAAGCCTTAACCAATGTGCATTCTGTTTAGTTATTACTGACAATTTTTCCCGTTTCACATGGGTGTTTTTCTTGTCAAAGAAAAGTGATGTTGCAGGTATTTTGATTGCCTTTATCAAGGTCATTGAAAACAAATTAAAGCTGAAAGTGAAGGCCATCAGGAGCGATAATGGGACGGAGTTCAAGAATCGCAGTATTGATGATTTCTGTGCTGAGAAGGGAATTGAGCATCAGTACAGTGCCCTTTACACCCCTCAGCAGAACGGCGTAGTAGAACGACGCAACATGACGATAATTGAAGCTGCTCGTACTATGCTGTGTGATTCAAAGCTACCTACCATGTTCTGGGCAGAAGCAGTCAACACTGCATGCTATGTGCAGAACAGGGTGCTTATCAATAAATGGCAGCAGAAGAACCCTTATGAGCTAGTCTACCATGACAAGCCCAGAATTGGGCACCTTCGGGCTTTTAGGTGTCTTTGCACAGTTTTAGTAAACACTGAAGTACCTAAATTTGCTGCTAAATCTGATGAATGTTATTTTGTAGGTTACTCTGCCAGCTCTGCTTACAGGGTGTTCAACAAAACAACCGGGATTGTGATGGAGTCCACCAATGTGGATTGGTTAGAAGAAAATCCATCCGATGGTGGAGTGGGTCCTCTTCAAGCTTTTGACTACAATCAATTCTTCCTTCCGTTGGGATTGGAACCGGTCATAGCCGAAGAACTTCTTGAAGATACAGTTTCAGGACCATCAATAACACACTCCATTATGAAAGCTCCAGTCCCTGCCCTTGAAACAAATACCTCGCCAGTACAGGAGACAACTGATACTGAGAATGACCATGAGGCAGATGACATCTCTGGTTCAGACACTCCTCTAACACAGGGAGCTGATGCAGCAGGAGAGGCTGAAACAAATGATGAACGTGATCACACAAATCTACCTCCAGAAATCCCCGTTGAAGCCGTTGCAGAAACCAGGATCCATAAGTATCACCCCCTGGACAACGTCATTGGTCCATTAGCATCCGGGGTGATAACAAGAAGCCAGTCAGGGGACATCAATCATTGTATGTGCTCCTGTTTCATCTCACAAATTGAGCCCCCCCCCCCCCCAACATTACTATGGCTTTAACAGATCCTAGTTGGGTAGAAGCAATGCATGAGGAACTGAATCAATTCTCACGGCTTCAAGTTTGGAGGCTAGTAGAAAGGCTGCTGACAAAAAGATCATCACGACTCGATGGCTGTATAAGAATAAAAAGGATGACAATGGCATCATCATCAGAAACAAGGCCAGGTTGGTGGTTCAAGGCCACAAACAGATTCAAGGGGTGGATTATGATGAAGTGTATGCGCCAGTAGCTCGATTAGAGGCTATAAGAGTTTTCTTAGCCTACGCATCCTACATGAACTTTACGGTCTACCAGTTGGACGTGAAGATAGCCTTTTTATATGCTGACATGGATGAAGAAGTATATGTCACTCAACCTCCTGGTTTCATAGATGAGGAACACCCGTATCATGTGTTCAAGCTAGACAAGGCTTTGTATGGCTTACACCAGGCCCCTCGGTCTTGGTACAAGACTTTAACTGATCATCTCTTAGCACACGGGTATGTACGAGGCATAGTGGATCAGACACTTTTTAGGAAGGAGGTAGAGCATGACATAATCATGGTGCAAGTATATGTTGATGACATTATTTTCGGGTCAACAAATGAAGATTTGTGCAAAGAATTTGAGAAGGTGATGCGCACAAAATTTGAGATGAGTCAGATGGGCGAGATGGAGTTTTTCCTTGCATTACAAGTGAAGCAAAGTGACAGTGGGATCCTTATTCACCAAGACAAATATGTCACATAAATCTTGGAAAAATACAAGATGATGGATGCGAAGACTGTTTCCACACCTATGGCGGGCAGACTTGCACTTACCAGGGATCCAGACGGTCAACCGGTGAGCGAGCACATGTATTGTTCCATGATTGGGTCGCTGATGTATTTAACCGCCAGTCGTCCAGATATCATGCTTGTAGTGTGCCAATGCGCACGTTACCAGGCTAATCCTAAACTTTCTCATCTCTCTGCTAAATAAACGCATTTTGAAATATTTGAAGGGTCGGCCTTGACTAGGCCTCTGGTACCCAAAACAGTCAGGATTTAACTTATATGCTTTCTCTGACAGTGATTACGGTGGTAATGAGCTTGACAGGAAATCTACATCTGCTGGAGCTCAATTCTTAGGTGACAGGCTGGTATCCTGGCAAAGCAAGAAGCAGCACACGGTTTCTCAGTCGACCGCCGAAGTAGAATACGTGGCTGCATCTGCTGCTGTTCACAGGTAGTCTGGTTGCAGCATCAGCTGGGAGATTATGGTTTGAATTTCTTCGATACTCCCATTTTCTGTGATAATAATGCTGCATTGCAAATTGTTGAAAATCCTGTGTAGCACTCCAAAACCAAACACATCGATATAAAAACGCACTTCATTCGGGATTGCTATGAACGCAGGCTCATTCATTTAGAACGGGTGGCGTCGGATGACAATGTGGAGGATATGTTCACAAAACCCCTTCCCAGTGCCAATTTTCAAAATGTGTCTCAAAGGCCTCCGAATGATAGTCTTTGATGAGTAGTCTGGCAAATGTTTTCATGTTTTATTTAAAAAAAATAGTGTTTTTTTTTTGTAATTAAAAAAAATCTAAAAGCAAGGGGAAGATATAAGATAAACATTTCCTCTAAAAGTGTGTGTGCTTTTAAATTTTTTTAGATTTTGGTTGACTAGGTAAGGAAATGATATAAATTTCCAGGTGTTTGCTGACTGACACCTGTAAGGTGGAGATGAAAAGCAGTGATTCATGGCCGATATGCTTGGTAGGCTCTGCTGACAATCAATCAAAAGGTATGTTTTATCCCAACACTTAAAGATAACGTATGATGCTTGAAAGGGAGCACACACTTAGGTTAGTACAATTTCTATTTGACTGTGCATCAGGAATCCCGAGACACACGCCCGGTTCTAAGTTTTGATGTCATGCTCAAAAACTCCCATTACCTCTGCTTTGCGTAAGCAGTGACCTGGGAATGTTGTACGTGAGTCAGGACTCCTCTGTACTGCGAAAGCGGAGACCTAGAACCTCCCTGATCCACGTACGTTTAAGATCACATTGTACATATATGATAAACCAAAAAGATGCCAATGTGCACAATCAAAAGAGACCCTCAAGTGTCCAAAACCCTCAGCCTTTGTCACTGATGAGAGCATTGTTAAAAATGTTTCAAAAATTCAGTTGACTTTGTATATTATCCAACAAAACCTCCGTGATCTATTCTTTGTGTTTCTCAACCCAGTCCGGAGCATGATGTTGGGCTTAAGGAAAGGTGTCGTGAAAAAAAAAATGTCGTACGGAAGCCAAATGTACTTGATAGAGTGTACAAATTATACCTAGGACTTATGTGTGTGACCTGGATAGATTTTTATAATTAATAAACCTTCAAATATAAATTAAAGTGATGAAACTGCCTGAGTAAGCGAAAGCGGCATGAGTTTAAAGATGGACCAAAAATACCGGCAATCGCCTATTCATGCGAAGTAACTGAAGCTGAAAAGAGTTCCTCAGTCACAGATTATCTGGTATGATCCCTTATAATGCCTCTTCACTCAAAACTCAGTCGATTAATTTTTTGTTTGTTTATTTTCTTTAATTTAATTTTATCTTAATTTTTTAATCTAGTTTGGTCCTTTTTATTTATTTTCTTTAGTTGTTTAGTGTTAAAATGCCAGATATTAAAACTCTCGGGCTTGAGTTCAGGGGAAGCTTTCTGTTAGAAACGGGATTAACTTTGGGTATTTGATGATAAAATTGACGTTGATTAAGAAAATTTGTTTTTTAAAGTTTGGGTCTAAATTGCTCAACTCTATAACTTGAGGGGGTGATAAAGAAAATGTTTAATAAATTTGAAAGAAGAAAAGGAAGAGCCGGCTCCCTCTTCTCCCTCATTACCTGTCTCCCTCTCTCTCTCCAAACCCTAAACCACCGCAACCACCCTCGCCGATCACCATCACCACCCACTGCCGCCACCATTGCTCACCACCACTGCCTTCGCCTCTCCATCGCGACCAAACCCTCAACCTTCCCATCAGAAACCATCACCGGACCGCCTCCCACTGACCCAAGTTGCCGCAGCCCCTGCTCTCTCTCAATCCGACGCCTTCCGCCACCATCTCCACCATCCGACAGCCCCAGCTCGGTCGGAATCACCTCCCGAGCACATCCCCGGTGCCAATTTGAGCCAGGTTACCTCGACTGAAGCGCGCGGCTAGACCCCCACCAGATCGACTTGAGTATGTGTGATCTTTTTATTTTTTTCTTGTGATTATTGGTTGGGACGGGTGAAAAACTCTAACTGCATGTGTTAGAGACTGTTATTAAGTGTTAAGACACACTAGAATTGCATAATTGTTTGAGTTGCAGGTGGTAATTGAAGAAGACGAGGCTTTTCAATCAAGCCAGGGGCTTCTCGATCAGGCTGAAAAGCTTTTTGATCAGCCCCTGGTGCTTTTCTACCACTGGTCACCGATGGCCAAAGGCTTCTCGATCGGAAACTAGGGTTTCTGATCGAAAACTACCCTTTTCGATTGGTGCTCAGGGTTTTCGATCAGAAGCTTAGGCTTCTCGATCAAGAAGGATGCATTTCGATCAGAAGCTTAGGCATTTCGATCGGAGAGTACACTTCTCGATCAGTGGTCTCGGTTACTTAGACTTTTCGATCAGGGATTCAGTTTTTCGATCCACTTTCCGATCAGAAGGATGCTTTTCGATCGAAAACCCTGCTTTTCGATCGGAAAGGTACCAGATGATGTTTTCAATGGTTTTTCAGTTATTGTTAAGCCGTTATGCTGTCCGTTTTTCGAGAAATCCGTAAAAACTAATGAATTCTTGTTTGTTTTGGATGTTTATCTGTGTTTGTGAGTGCAGGGACTTAGAATTTATCAAGATCATATCACAGTAGCATACTTGTTGGATCCACCTGCAGAGTATCGTGAGAAGTACCAGTTGATGATTGCAGGACTGAAGAGGTGTTGTTTACACTATGCTCTTACCGCGAACCCTGTTATCTACAAGCGTATGCAACAGGAATTTTGGATGACAGCATACGTATCTGATGATGGAAAGCAGATAATGGCCAAGATACAATCAACACCAGTGGTATTGACTGAAGAAAATTTCGGACAGGCTCTCAGGCTTAAGGATGTTACTACTGATCAAATTACTTTGGATAAAGAAATGGTCACTCAGTGCCTAAAAAAATGGGATATCACACAGTATCTCCTCCTACAATGAAGGTTCTCCTTCCACCATACTGGAGAATGCTGGCCCATTACTTGCAGAAGTGTGTGATTGCCAAGAAAAGCTGGACAGATCAACTGAACCAAGTGCACACCCATGCTATGGTGTCACTAGTTAGAGGGGTTCGATTCAACTGGTCCAGATTAATATTTGATGATGTCAAAGCTGTAGTAACCAGAGACAAGAAGTTTGCAGTTGTTCCAAGGTTCATCCAGCTGGCACTAGATTCTAGATATCCGGCATTAAGGAACACCAATGATACGCATGATACTAAGCCTATGGGCATTGAGGTGTTCCTGATGATTAATCCAAAGAAGAAACTGACTGATAAGGTACCATTTGGTAACAAGTTTGGTGAATTCGCTGAGATAGCAAGAGATGAGGTTCCTGTACAAAGAAATGCAGTCATTGAAGAAGAACACAATGTGCCTGCCTCTCAGAAGCCAGTTACTGAACTCACAGATAGTTCGGATTTGGAAGATTTTAATCTAGAAGATGTGTAGATTGGTGCATTGAATTTTGAAGGTGAAGAGAATATCAATTATGACACATATCTTGATGACATTAATATTGAAGATGTTGAGACTGAGATTGCTGAGACTCCATTGATAAGAAAACGGAAAGCCACTGAGGATCCTCCTCTCAGTGCTTATGTTACAGATAATCTGACTGAATCTGTGAAGATTGCTACACAACACTCTGAAGAAGCCCGAAGTGACCCTAGAAGAAGAAGATTGGACCCTCGTGTGCCACCAGTCACTAGTTCCAGTGCTGGTCAATCATCTTCACAACCCATAGCCCAAGATAAAGGGAAAGTAGTAGAAACACCTGAATACAAGTTGGAAAAGGAACTTAGAGAAGAAATTGAAAATTTGAAAGCCTAGAATGCTGCCCAAAGTGAGATTATTGAAGACTTAATTGATATCCAGAAGGTACACAATACTGAGTTGGAGAATCAAAAGAAGATAAATCCAGAGTTTACCAAGAAATTCAGGGAATTACATAAGCTGACCAGGCAGCTCAACTCTGACAAATCAAGTAGGTCAAACCCTAGCCAAGATGATAAGTGTGGTCAAGTGATTCCTCACAATCACCAGCATTTTACTTTGAAGCAGATATCCCTGAGGAATCTAATCCAGTACTACCTGAAGCCTCTGTTGAAGATAAAGATACAAGGGATAAAGACTACATGACAGTACCTGCTTCCGAGTTTGATGAAGGTTGGGAGGCTCAGACTTTTGCTTATCCTCTTGAGAGGTATTTAATCCAGCTGGGAGAACATTATCATGATAAGCAGGGAATTACTGCAGGAATCAAATCCTAGATGTTTGATGGAGAGAATAACATGTTTGTTGTGCAAAGAAAGGATCAATATCCATTGGAGTACTACAAATGCTGGACCCAGTTTTACTCCTGGACAAATGTGGATCTGACTATGCTTTACAAGGCACCTTTTACAAATCTATCACAGAATGAACAAGCTAAGTATTTTTATAAGAAATTGGAAATGCAATGCGCAGCAAATTCAGGAGATTTGAAGATTTTCCTCACAAGAAATCATATGTTAAGAAGTACAGGGGAGTATTCAAGTGGGATGGACAGAAAAGTATTCCTGGAAAGGAGGATGTTGCTAGAAAGAAGTTTACAAATGTTCTGTATCCACCAACTGAGAAGACAAAAACAATACCCCTGCCAATGAGACATCCTGAAGATTGTCTGCATGACTTCCAAACTTGGGCATATAGTGATTATTCAGGTGAAGCCAAAATTCTTTACAAATCAAAGACGATGAGTGTCATGGAAGTTAATGATTTGATGAGGTTTCATAAGAAGGATATACTGGTACTGGTTAAGCATCAAATTTAGTGTAACAAAGAGACTGAAGAATATGCCAAGTGCTATACTAGAGTTGTGGCTGAGATTGTGGCAAAGGAGTTGTGGTATGATCCGACTACAGTGCATCTGTCGAAGAAGTTCCGAATGTGAATGCTGTCTAATGCTAAAGCCTAGGGGAAGATTGTAGAGTCTAGAATTTATGAGGCTTTTGCATTAGAGTTACATTTGGGCTAGTTTATTTATAAATGGGTTAAAACTTGTTAATGGGTTGTGTGGGCTTGTGGGGTGGTCGAATATAGGCCCTAGATTTTGGATTTTGTAGCTTGTTTAACAAGCATAAGCTTTACTATATAAGGATAGCAAGATTAGGAGATTAGGGTTGGTTGGTGTTTTTGTGTTTTGTTCCAATTGGTGTTTACGAAATTCTCTAAAGAGAATTTTGATTCTTGTGTTGCAATCAAAGGTGCATATTCAAGTGTTTTTTTCTTGTGGTTTGTGTACTTATCTCGTTCTTTATTTCATATTCATAATCATTGGATTCCGCACGATGATTATAGACTTTGATATCGCGTGAGGGTTTAATTTGATCCTTACATGTACTCAACTGATGTGGGAGAAAGTGAAATCGGCAAAAGGGGGTGTCGTGAACCTATCCTGTGTTGGCATTATGATGGAGAGAAGAAACTGTTTGCTGTGATAAGAGACGGGTACAGTCCGATCGAGTACTACAGATCTCGGGGTCAATTTCACTCCTAGACAGAGACAAAGATGAGAAATTTGTTGAGGGCTCCTTTTATTAACATATGGAGGAATGCACATGGAGACCTTGTTCGTGACAATCAGATGAGTCATTTAGAAGAAAAATTTGCAAACTTTGACCTCAAACAAACAAGATGGGTTCTGACTGGAACGGATCCTGTTACAAATGAGCATGTTTGAGAAGTGAGGCGTCCTCCCACCAAAAGAACTCGAGTGATCAATATGCTCGATGAGGTTAAAGATGGTACACTTGTGAAAAATTTTGATAATTGGTTTTATGATCAAATAACTCATGAGGTGGTGGTAGTTTGCAAGAAGATGCGAGAATTTCGCTTCTATGATCCAGTCGCTTTGCTGAGGTTTGGAGAACGTGATATCAAACTTCTGGCCACCCAACCTATTCTTGGAAATGAGCTTGATTATGAAAATGCTATAAGGGTGGGAATTTTTCATGGAGCAGCAAATCGGATTGTGGAACGTGAATGGTGGTCAAGGAAGGAGTCTCACACCTTCCAATTTGATTTGCTTCTTCCTTAGACATTCTAATGGTTCATGCCTAGGGGAAGATTGTTGGGCTATACTTTGTGAGGCATGAACATTAGACATGTGGGCTTGCTTTTGTATGGGCTTGGTGTGTTTACGGTTTGGGCTTCTTGGACCGGATTCCTTATTGGGTTTATGATCCTAGCTAGGTTATTTGTATGGGTAGTATAAATACCCAAGTAGTTTATGATTGGAGCAGCTTTTTGGGATTACGATTTCTCTTGTTCATCTTTGTATTCCCGATCATAAACACATATTAATAGAAGTTTGATTGGTTTTCATTCAAGATTTGATTGTTTTGCTTTGTCTTCATCTCATATCAAGTCTATTTCATCATCTTCTAGTCGAATCATTCACAAACAAGGTTTCCGCACTTGTTTGTGATAAAGATATCGTGAGCGATTGTTGTTTCTGGACCAACACTGACATTTTCGCCCTTAAGGCATCTGGGCTGCTACCTACCTAACCCGAAATCCGACCATTCGACCCTAGGTTGAGATCGGATTTCGCGTCCCGCACCTGGGTTTGCTTTCCGGCAGCCCCCTTCAGCATCAGACTCTCTTATCCCTTTTCCGGCTTAGTTGCCGAGTTTTTCGAAGCCTACGGTCCTTCCTATGCCCAAACTCTTCCCATGGTTTGGCACATCCTGGGTACCCTTGATCGTCTTAACAAATCTTACGAACACCTGATCGGTCTGCCTGAGTTAGCCCAAGTCTATGAGATGAAATCCCATGGCTCAAACCGTTTTCTGTTCAAATCCCTCACCAAAGACCTACAGCTAATATCCGGTGTCACTCAGCGAGAAGAATGGCGAGGCCGGTTCTTTTTTGTAAAGCGATCGAGTATTCCAGGGGGTCATCGGCCTCCTCATAGGTGGATTGTTAAGGGTAGTGTTTTGGCTAAAAATCACTTAAGCAAAATTAGTAAGATTTGAACCAAATAATATTGTGAGGTTTGGTGCCTAGGATTTAGATATGAAAACTATTTGCAATAATCCTGGGACAATAGTTGAATTCCAGGGACAAAAGTCAGAATCCTGGGTAAAAACTTAAGTTTAATTATGAAATCGATTGAGAAAGTTAATAACACAAATGAAACCTTGAATGCAGATGGGAACACTGAGAATTTTACTAGGGAAAAGCCATTAGCCCTTAGATGTCTCTAAGGCACCGCTGACATAAAAACCCCGGGTAGAGATAACACACGCTACCAATTTATTGATCACGTAAATGTTTGAGTACAGTGAGTAAACAGAGAATTGAATACGAGAATACAATGAGTAAAGCTCGAGTGAGCTAAATGAAATGACTAAGTATCCTATTTATACTCTTAACTCTTCAATAACTTGTCCGATATTCCAGGGATCTTCTCTTCAACGTCTTTTTCAGTTAGTTGACCGAGTTTTCAGCTAACACCCTTTGACCACGTGCGAAATAAGTCTCCAGCTCATCCTATTCGACCGTTGGTAGACTTTGTCAACCTGTCCTTGATCAAATATAGACACAAAAAAGCATTAGTAACAATGTCCTAGCATGCAGGGTCATTTCCACATGCTGGGTCATTCGTACAATAAGGGCGACCCCGGATTATGCTCATCCTGGGTCACAATAACGTATAACAGAAATAAAATAAATATGAACTTCCCTGGATTATGTTGACATCCTGGGACAATACCTTACTCTTGATACATTCAGGGTCATTCAGCGTTACCTGTTGAATTCTGGGTCATACGATTCCTGGGTCAATCCTGCCCTAAATCTACACATGTACCCTGGATTACCAGCCGAAAATTTAGGGTATAATAATTGCCCCCAAATTTTCGCAAGTTGTAGATAAGTCTTACAGTTGTGAAAATTTTCAAATTAGGGTCTAATCCACGTCCGTTTTGATCATGTCCGTTAATTAAGGATCCATTGTGCCACGTCGTGGGGTAACATCCCATCACCCCTGCAACTTCTAACCTCCTTAAATATCAGCTTTAACCTCTCCCCTCTTCCCATTAACTTTTCGAGAGCAAAGGTTTCCACTGATATCTCCGGCTTCCGACCTTCTCCGACCAGGTAATCTATCGTCCCAGCCCTTTCTTTTCTTTATTTCCGACCATGACTCGCAAGAAGATCCGATCGGAAACCCTGGCCAAAAAGACAGGAATCGAGGATTTCCTCGATCAAAATTACCTGCAAAGCCGGGCACTAGAGACCTGCACCTTCACCGACGTCGACATTGCATCATTGTCATCGTCAGGTCTTTTTCCTTCTTCTGCTGAAATCAGACCTTTCGATAGAAGGCTTAGGTCGGACTTCAGCTCTGAAACATGGGTCTGCTTCCCGTTCACCCCTTTTTCCATGGGGCTGTCTTACCCTTTCACCGGCCTTTTGGCCGAGTTCTTCGAGGCCACCGGCCTTGCTTATGCCCAAACCCTCCCCATCATATGGAGAATCCTGGGCACCCTTGACCGTCTCAAAAGGGAGTTCGATTCCCTGGTTGGGTTATCTGAATTAGCCCCGGGCTACGAACTCAAGTCCCATGGTAGCAATCGGTTCCTGTTCAAGGCTTTGAACAAGGAGGTCCAAATGATTTCTCGGGCTTCATTTCACTAGGAATGGAAGGGAAAATTCTTCTTCGTCAAGGGTGTTATACCCTAAATCTTCGGCTGGTAATCCAGGGTACAGTTATAGACTAGGGGCAGGTATGACCTAGGAATCGTATGACCCTGAATTTGGCAGGTAATGTTCGGTAACCCTGAATGTGTCAATAGTAAAGTGATAACCCAGGATGTCGACTTTATTCAGGGAAGTTTACATTCATTTTATTCTATATTAATATGATCTAAAATGTACATAATCTAGGGTTACCCTTATTTTATTGATGACCCATCATGTGGAAATGACCTTGTATGCTAGGGCATTGTCACTTTGTGTGTCTATATATGTTCAAGGGCAGGTTGACGAAGTCTACTAACGGTTGCATAAAACAAGCTAAAGACTTATTTCGCACGTGGTCAAAGTCAGTTAGCTGGAAATTCGGTCAACTAACTAAAAAAGACGTTGGAGAAGAGATCCCTAGAATATCGGAGAAGTTGTTGAAGACCTAGGAGTATAAATAGGACTTTTAGACTTAGTTTTCAGCTCATTCGAGCTTTACTCATTGTATTCTCGTACTGATTTCTCTGCATACTCATTGTACTCAAACATTTACGTGATCAATAAATTGGTAGCGTGTGTTATCGCTACCTGGGGTTTTTATGCCGGCGGCGCCTTAGAGACATCTAAGGGCTAAGGGCTTTTCCCTAGTAAAATTCTCGATGTTCCTACTTGCATTCAAGGCTTCATTTGTGTTATTTACTTTCTAAATCGATCTCGCAACTAAACTTACATTTTGACCCAGGATTCCGGCTTTTGTCCCTGAAATTAAGTTATTGTCCCAGGATTTTTACAAACAGTTTTCGTATCCTAATCCTAGGCACCAAACCTCACAATCTTATTTGGTTCAAGTTTTACTAATTTTGCTTAAGTAATTTTTAGCCAAAACGATTTGGCGCCCACCGTGGGGAAATTGGTGTCAATTTTTTGTCAAACTCTTTTCAGATTTGTCCTAAACCTGATTTTTACCAAAATCTACCAGAAAATGTCGACACAAATGAACACCTCGAATGTCTTGGTTTCTGCTGTAACTGCTTCAACAACTGGAGTTGCCCAACCAGGTCCGAGGACCAGTATTTCGACAAGTGGAGTCACTTCATCGGCTCCAGGGTTTAATGCCTCAACTTCAGCTACGCGCAGTGACGGACCAATAGTCAACCATGAAGTGACCGAAACTGAAAACATCCCAGAAGACCCTGTCTTAATATCTGACACTGATATCCTAGCCACATTCGGTAAATTAGAGCGCCACATGGAACTCCAACAGAAGGTGAACCAGGAATTCATGGCTTAGTTGACCAGCTTGAGATCAGAGTTACCCAGGGCCACGACGGCTCAGCTGTCGCCACTCGACCCCAGAATTCTGAATTTCAGTACCCCTGGAAGTAATTCCAGGGTACATGAAGGTGTCGCCCCACTGAACTGGAGATCAACGTCCTTCCCTACTCAAATGGCCCATGCTGATTTATCCAGAATGACTACCATCAGAGAACCAGTCTTTAATCCTGGGACAAACATACCCCAGGATGTCGGTAACACTCCTCAAACTTTCACCCATTATGCTAATACTAACAATTCAGTGCAGGATTCAGGAATCAGCCCATCAGTGGAGCGAGGAATCCAAAAACTCAAGAGAATGATTTCAAGTGTCCCAGGAGTTGTGCAGCCTATCCCTGAAGTTGGACCAGCAAGTCATAGAGTGTCCAGGTTTGCTCCACCAATTTGTGACGTGGAAATACCCAAAAGGTTTCAAACTCCCAGCATGAAACCTTATGATGGCACAACAGACCCTGAAGAACATGTGGCACAGTATTGTGAAAGAATGGAGGTTATCTACATGCCCCCTGAAATTAAGGAGGCATGCCTATGCAAAGGATTCGGATCTACCTTGACAGGAGCGGCCTTAAAATGGCTCTTGAATGTTCCTCCTTACTCTATTACTTCATTTTCACATTTAATCAATTTATTTAACAATCAGTTCTCTTGCAGCCGCATGAACAGAGGTTTCAGCTGAGTCTTCAGTCCGACGAAGTTTTCGGACGGTCCGTTGGAGAGTTTTCGCCTCGGAGCTTTAGTTTTCGGTTCGGAATGGACTGAACACTCAACATTTGGACCGAAAACTCACCATGTTGACTAGAAACTCATTATGTTGACCGAAAATTCACTATTTTGACAGAAAACTCTCATTTTGAACGTTTTTATGTGTTTTGCTCTTATGTGTGTTCAAAATTTAATAATTTTTTTAAGAATCCATGTTATTGTGAGGTTGAGATTATGTATTATGTTTCTAATTTGTTATTTGTACTGATTCATTTCTAGTATGTGCAGTGAATTGGAGTTTGTTCTGGATCACAACGTTGTGGCCTTCATGATTCCTACACCAGCAAACCATAAAGACTTATTTGATTCGCTAATTGCTGGTCTGAATAAAAGTTGTCTAAGTACTGCACTGAGAGCTACTCCATCGGTTTGTAAAAGAATGGTTCGTGAATTTTGGTCAACGGCTACTGCAAAGTGTTAGCATTTAGTTATACTCCTATCCGGTTGCTGTGAGAGGAAGTGGATTCCATCTGAAAAGCTCCACTGAGTAGCCACTCGGATCTAGTGATTTGTACACCGAATTTGGACCGAAACAACACCGAAAATAACCGAAACGAAGAACACGAATCAAGTAAATATAAACTCTGTTTATAGCACGAATTTGACCAATGATTACAATGAATAAACTCGATATAGTATATGTAATCTAAAGATCAAGATCAAAAGCTCTCCCCTCTAAAAGTCAATTCTCAGGAAAACGGTTATTGTGAGCTCTATCTATTGTCCGAACTCAAAACTCAAACTTATATAAGAATATCGAGTTCGGAGCCATTCAGTTCGGATGCTTTTTCTTTGCATGCTAAACCCTTAACTATTTGATAATAACAGTAACTACCCTCTAACAAGATATAACTAATCTAACTAAATCAACTAACAAAGCTAACGTGACTAACTGATACACACATGACACATATATTTTGCACCAACAAACTCCCCCTTGGCGTGTGCTGTATCAGATCTTCAAACGCTTTGAATCTGTTGTTAGTTGATGTAGGGTAGACATGAGTGGAACAGGACTAAGTCAACTGAACCACTTCTGAAAGAGATAAAGTCTTTGACAACTTCATAACCATGCTTGCAATCCATTCTGAGATCTTTATCTGAAAGACTTTGATGATTTCAACCTGCAATCTTCAGAAGACAAAAATGCGGTTTCTCTTTTCCAAACATAACTTTAATCTTGGAAACAAAACTTCTCCTATGGAGAAACCAAGACATTTAGTTTTGGAAATTTGTTGTATCCTGTGTCGATCAAATCAAAAACAAAGAAGAAATAAAATCTTTTTGGATTTTACAAAGTTTATATCAAAACACACTGAAAATCTTTTTAATTTTTCATAAACTGAAACATAAATGCAATATAGAATTAAACTCTATTTTTGTTTTTGGTGAGAAAGATCACAACATGAGATCATATCAGACATAACGCATCATACACACTGCAATTTCAAAATACTAAGCATGTAAGCCAAGCTGACTGAGAATACAACCATTTGGTTTATTTAAGCTAAAGCAGGTCATTGTCTATAGCTTTCTGATATGAAATTAAGTGTATTTATCGAGCATAGATAACATGGTACCCACACAATCAGGAATACTGGCAATCCGCTTATTTCATATTTTTGTATTTTTCATAGAATTTGAATTTCAACAGAGATTTATCGTCCATGGTGTTTCATGCAAAAATAAACCAGAACCCTAAACAAACAACAATCAGGTCGGCCGGTAGGCACGCAGAGAAAGTCCGATTGTTTAAGAAAATAAGAAATGTAAAATAAAGCAGAAGTTGTTGTTGATACATGGTCCTTGATCATCATGTGAAGTATCGAATACAAGACGGATTACACAATATAGTTGAGGTCCGAACTCCCAACGAACTTGGAGTTTGGACAGCGACGATCGTGTGGCCGAACTTGAGGTTCGGCCAATCGTATTTCAGCTTGTATAAATAGATCATCTTGTATAACAGCTTCCGAGTCAGATCTTCTCTATGTACTTTGTGGTTATCTCTGTGGTTAATACAAGTCATTTGTATTTACTCTCTGTGTTTTACTCGTTTACATTGATTTCATTACGACTAAGTAGAAGATCCACACGCTCAAGCAATTTCAAGTGGTATCAGAGCATTTGGTTTGCTCTACTAGTCGGAATCAGTGTTTCTCGGAGTTTTAAATTCAAATTCACGATTTTGCGAAAATATCAATCATTTTTTAGTATGTTTGATTGTTTCGAGTGTGCTTTTCATTCAAAATTCATTCCTGAGTTGTTTCTATCAAGTTTTCTTGAATTCCTGTCGAAAATTCCAGTCAAAAACGTTGAAAATCGAGAAAATGACGTCGAGAGAAATCTGTCTAGTTTGAGGTTCGGACAAGTTCGGCATAACCGCTCCGAACTCGAGGTTCGGACAACGTTCGGTCATTATCGTGGTTCGGTGAGAGTTCGGTGAGGAATCGGTCGACATTCGGACAGAGTTCGGTGTTATTCGGAGTTGTTTGGTTTTTGTTCTTCCGAAGGTCAGGTTCGGAGAGAGTTCGGTGTAGCCAAGTTCGGTCTAAGTTCGGAGATAGTTCGGAGAGGTTCGGACGAGGTTCGGAGTGAACAGTAACCAACTTTTCGACAATGTTCGATTTTCAAGCGTTCGCAGCTATTCAAAACTCGGTTCAAGCTACGATGCAAACGATGATGAACTATGATAATGAAATCGGAACAAGTCAGAAAGTTCCCAAATTGCTAAAATTGGAAGATTATCATAGTTGGGTTAAACGGTTTGAAGCATTTGTCGATACAAATGACATTGATATGTGGTTATCTTTCAGTGAGCAATATGTTTACCCTAAAGATGAAACTGGTGAACCTATTCTTTAAATAAAAATGTCATCTGAACAAAAGAAAGCTTATCAAGCTGAGAAAAAGGCGTATGGTACTTTAACGATGGCATTGCCTAAAGAGTTACTTCATCAATTTGCTGGTAACTACACATCAAAAAGTCTATGGGATGCGTTGGAAAAACGATGTGAAGGCAATGACCAATACAAGAAAAGTCGACAAAAGGTTTTGAAGAAAGAGTTTGATAGTTTTTAAGCATTATCAAAATGAAACGATTCCCAATTTAATTGCAAGATTCGCTCATCTGATGAGTGAAATGCGTTTGGTGAATCTTACTAAAGAAGAGGCTGATATGAAAGAAAAGATCTTGGAAGCTTTGCCTGAAAAATGGGAGAATTATGTGATGATGATTACTCACGACAAGGATTTTTCAGGATTGTCTTTCAATGATTTAGTTCAAAGAATTCAGGCTAGAGATATGGAGTTAATGGTGAACAAATCACTTCCTACACAAATTCAGAATCCTATAGTGTATCATGGTGAAAATGATTCTACAATGAATGCTGGGAAGTCTAATATTCTTAGTTCTGCTCCTCCTACAGCATTTTTGGCAGGTAAATCTAAAATTCCAAGTTATTCTTCTGCTGGTTGTACTGTGTCAATTCCAAATTCTTCGACTCACAGTGCATTGTCTGTTCAAACTGTCGATGATTATAATGCGTTGATGTCTGCATTAGTATCTTCATACTTTGGTGTTATCATTGGTTCTGTGAGTAATGCTGAGTTAGCAAATGAAGATTACGATCAGATTGATTATGATCATTTGGAGGAAATGGATCTAAATTGGCAATATGTTATGTTGGTTCGTAGAACAAAGAAATTTTTCAATAGAACTGGTAAAAAGAGACTGAATCAGGAAGGGAAGATTGGATTGGACAAGTCTAAGGTGAAATGTTATAAGTGTTCAGTTTATGGTCACTTTGCACGAGAATGTCCAAGTTCTGCGGAAAGTAAATTGAAGACTGGTGAGCATGCACATTTAGTTTTTCATCCATCAGATAGAGCTGAAAAGGTTGAGCAAAAATCTGCTACTTTTGCTCATGATTGGACTGATACATTTGTGCATTCAAATGAATTTGCTTGGAATGCAGATTCAGCAGTTAAAAAGAATCATACTCCAATCTCAATTGCTTTAACTGGTCAACATGCTGATGATGACAGCTTTTTAACTGAGTCTGATTCTTCTTCGAGTGTATCTTTGATTCAAGAAGAATTACCTAAAGTTTCTACGAGTTCAAAGGTTGACGAGTTTGAATGTCTTAAATGTAAAAGATTGCTTCAGCAGGTTGCAGGTTTTTAACATTGATGTCAACTATCAACTGAAGAAATTGTGGTGCTCAAGAAAGAGGTGGAAGATTTTCAAAAGAAGTATTATGAATTAGTTCATGTTCATGACGATGTTTTGAAAGAAAAGGCTCAATTGGCTGAAGAGTGTGCGAAGGCTAAAGCTGAAGCTTTGGATGCAGCTCAAGACTTTGAAAATCTATTTGAGAAGAGTTATCCGGTTCAGCAAAAATATGAAGAGGCTACTGCTCTTATTGCAAAAACTGCTGTTACCGTTGAGAAGTTTCAAAATAAGATCTCTATGCTTCAAGATGAAAATGTTCTTTACAGAGACAAGAATGAAGTGTTAACAAAAGATGTTGACATTTACAAGCAAAAGCGAGACAATGTGCTTGAAGAATTATATGCTGAATGTGAGATCCGGAAGTTACAAACTTATGAGTATGATGATCTTAATGCAAAATTCATCAAGTCACAACAAGAGGTGTTTGAGGGACAACAGAAGATTAATGATTTGAAATTGGAGATTTTGGAGTTAAAAAAACAAGTGAAGAATTGCAATTTGTCACCGACATTGCTAAATTTCTTATACAAGCAGGATCATAGTTCGGAGAGTTCTAAGAAGGATGATATTCACTTGGTTCCTCAACCAGTGGATTTAATTGAAGTTACTTCTGCTCCGCTTGATTCTAAGGCTGAAGGGTATGACTATTCAAAGTTTGCTACTCCACCCAAAAAGAACAAGTCCAAGTCTAAAAAGAAGGAGAAATCTTTGGGTGAAGCTCCAAAATTTATTTCAAAGTCTATGCTTCTGGAAAATGAAATGGTTTTTGATAAGGTTGCTTCAAGTTCTTCATCCGCAACCGAAGAAGAAAAAGTGTTGATTGAGAAGAACAAGCTGAAAGATATCAAAGATAAATTTACTAGTGACGCTAAGTCAAGAGTTGCTTTGGGTTCTTCGTCCAATTCTTCAAAGAATCAAGGATCTAAACACAAAGGTTTAGGTTACAAAATGATGGAATAACTGGTTCAAGCTAAGAAATCAGTGAAGGATGATAAGGCTTCTAAGGCAAAAATTGCAAAGAAATCACCATCTCAGAAGGAATTTTCTTATTATTCTGGAAGGTCTTCATCTTCAAGGAGTCCATCTCCTAGGTATGATTCTTCTGATGGTTTCTTTGATAACTTTCATTCTGAACATTCATCTGATTTTCAAAAATCAAAACACTTTTCGAACAATTTTAGAGAAAGACTTTGTTATGTATGTCGTCAACCGGGACATCTTGCTGTTGATTGTCTGACGACTGCATATATCAACAACACTGCCAAATATGTGGATAACAAAGGTCAAATTTTTTATGAACCATGGTCCCCAAAGACTAAATCAACTCGTAAATCGTCTTGGTCTAAATCGAGTACGTCAGTTGAATCTGATTCAGGTTCCGATTAAAAATTAAACTTTTACAAATTTGGAAACCAAAAGTTGTTTCCAAGGCCAACAAGGACTTTGTGGAAGACACCGGGCGACCCGACGCTGTTGATTCGGGTCGATCCCAAAGCGATTAATGTTTTATTTGGTGACAAGCAGGTGTTTCAGGAAGACCTTTCGGTGATTGGAAAATTGCTGATTGTGAAATATCTGTTCTAATTAACTTGAATTTCAAAATCAGTTTTGTTTTCAAAATGTTAAACTGTTAGTATTCGTGTTGGTTGATCAATTTTTCTTGTTTTTTACTCCGTTTCATTCTGAGGGGGGAGTTTGTTTTTGTAAAAATACAAAAATAGTGTGTTGTTTTTCAAATCGTAAAAATGAAAATCTATAAATAGAGTAGTCATTTTTAGGGGGGGGAAATTTTGAAAAAGACAAAAACATTGAAAAATGCAAAATGCCAAAAACATTGAAAAATGAGAAATTGTATCCGACATGTCTGGGAAATGATGGTACATTGGCTGACAGTGTCTGACTCTTGGATAAAGTAGATGAAAAAGCCATAAGACCATTTGATCGATGTGTAAGGTAGGCTTGGCAAATCAGAAAGTATACAAATGTGATATACACTAAATCTGATGCTTGACCTAGTGGACAACATCTTGATGCATATCTCATGATATATCAAGAAAAGGATATGTGAAAAATAAAATGAGAAATCACTGTGTATACATGTGTTCATTTTGCAAAGATTTAAACTTATTTGATTTTCTTTATTTTGTCAAACGGTCGGACTTTCTCTGCGTGTCGAAAGACCGACCTGATCGTTGTTCGTTTGACGTTCTGCTTTATTTTCTTTGGTGTTTCGTATAACTCATCGGACTTTCTCTGCGTGTACGTGAGTACCGACCTGATTGTTGTTGAGTTATACAACTTCAACTTGTTTTATTTTCTTATTTTGTTAAATCCGAGGCCTTATCTGCGTATCAAAAGATCGACCTTAAGGTAGACGATTAACGTTCTTATTTCTTTTTGCATGGAACACAGTTTACTATATCATGGTTACAATCATTATGTGAATAAAATCACAAATGAAATCACAAAAAGTGATAAGCAAAACATATCTGAGTATGTTTGATAGTGTGGGGTACACTGGTCAATGCAAATCTAATCAATACCTTAACATATCCAGATGCTATGAGTATGATTGTGCCAGAGTTTAAAGTTGGACAAATTATATCTACAATCGGCATGGTTTATGTGCTTCAATTATTGAAATTGAAATGCAGTTCAACATGTTATAACCAATATGATCTCAAGTTGTGATCTTTCTCACAAAAGACAAAAATAGTGTCTGATTCTGTATTGCATTTACATTCCTTATCAGAAAATACCAAAAAGATTTTAGATGTGTTTTAATATAAAATTTCTAAAAGCCAAAAAGATTTTGTTTCTTATTTGTTTTCGATTGATCAACCTGAAATACAAAATCAATTTCCAAAATCAAAATATCTTGGAGTCTTGAAGAGACATTTTGCACCAAGATTATTTATGTTGGCAGGTTTCTAAGTGGGAGGAGAACATCACAACTTCAAGTCTTCTAAAGATTGTAGATAAAGAGATTACACACGATGCAATATCAAGTATTCAAGATTGAACTCATCGTCAAGGTCGAGGAAGAGTTTGATTGAAGATACAAGATTCAAGTTTAATAGAGGAGATGATACTGCACATGCCGAGGGGGAGTTTGTTGATACATGGTCCTTGATCGTCATGTGAAGTATCGAATACAAGACGGATTACACAATATAGCTGAGGTCCGAACTCCCAACGAACTTGGAGTTCGGACAGCTCTGATCGTGTGGCCGAACTTGTGGTTCGGCCAATCGTATTTCAGCTTGTATAAATAGATCATCTTGTATAGAATTAAACAGCTTCCGAGTCAGATCTTCTCTGTGTACTTTGTGGTTATCTCTGTGGTTAATACAAGTCATTTGTATTTACTCTCTGTGTTTTACTCGTTTACATTGATTTCATTACGACTAAGTAGAAGATCCACACGCTCAAGCAATTTCAGTTGTATAATCCAACAACAATCAGGTCGGTACTCACGTACACGCAGAGAAAGTCCGATGGATTATATGAAACACCAAAGAAAATAAAGCAGAACGTCAAACGAACAACGATCAGGTCGATCTTTCGATACGCAGAGAAAGTCCGATCGTTTGACAAAATAAAGAAAAATAAACAAGTTGAAAATTTTCAAAATAAAGCAAGCATACACCAGAACATCTCTTCTGTTTTTGGTATTTTCTCATTTTATTTTGCCAGATATGCACAGTACCCATCATGGTTTCTAACCACAATTATCAAGCAAGCGTTATCTTTATATCATAATTGCATATATCAGACTACTCAACACATTCAAGCAAGTCAAGCAAGTACCTACAGCCTTTCTTTCTACTTTATTCATGACAGATAACGTATGCTGATGTACCATCATTTCTCACATGGTTGGATCAATTTCTCTTTTTGACTTTTCCAATTTTTTTTTTAAATTCTGGCATTTTTCAAAAAAGAAACAAACATCACATTATTTTTGTGTTTTTCAGATATTCTCACCCTAAAATTCAATAAACTCTATTTTTTGAATTTTCTAAAATGTATCCCCCTAAAGATATGAAAGAAAATAAAAGTAAAAAAACTAAAATTGATCGATCAACACGGATACCTCGCATTTTTTAGATTTTGAAAACCATTTCTCAAAAATTTTTGTGAAATATCAACTTTGTGAAGCGCTAACTTAAGCAAAATACTCCACTATCAGCAACTTTGCAATCACTAATAGGCCTTCTTGAAGTACCTGCACACAACCTCAAATAATTTTTAGTTAAATACAGGAACCCAAACCGGCTTGGGTCGTCCCGTATCCTCAACAAAATCGTTTCCCGCCGAGGTTACCATTTTCTGTTTCCAAGAAAAAAATGGTTTAGACGATTTCGCCCGATGCGAATTAGAACCATTGACATACCGTGACAAGTTGGAAACAATATTTAACAACTCACCAACTAACATTTTCTCAGATTTTGGATGACGTTGGTGATGTTATCTAGGCCCATAGTAAGAAAGATCATTTGAGTAAGGCATTTTAAACTCATTCTGGAAAAATTGTTTTTGTTTTAAAAATTGTGGTGACCAATCATCATAATTTGAGGTTTTACCAACAACCGGCTTCTTATAAGCTGGTTGTCCTTGGTTTTTCTGATTTTGGCTAATAGGTACCTCATTGAGAATCATTGAATTAGATGATAACGATCGATATGAACCACGTGAAAATCTTTTTCGAGTAGCACAATCACGAATCAAATGTCCCGTCTTGTTGCAGTAAAAGCAAGCTCTCCTATCAGCCGACTTAGGAGATGACATGGATTCTGTTGACATTGTAGAATGTTGAGAAGAATCACTCTCTTGACGCTCTAACTTAGAATTTGTTGATAGAAAATCAGCATCAGGTTCACACAAGATATGATTCTCAACTGGAATCTCCTTTTCTTTGTGAACCTTGATATCCTCCACAATTTCTTCTATCTCAAGCACATCTTGGAAATCATTTCCAACATTCACATTCTCGTCTTTGCTTTCATATCCCAGACCACCATTCTGTTTAGATTTATCTGGTACCGACTTAGGTTTCTCATGACCTTGTGAAGCAAGTCGAGAAAACTCATCCTTGATGGCATTTAAATCATTTTTATTGGAAAGCAAGGATTGTCGTCAAAAACCTTTTCTTTATCGAGAAATGTAGACCTTGAGTCAAATTTAGTTCTCTTGTTAGCATCAAGATTCTCTTCATTTTTCTTCTGCGACTTTGACTTTTTCGTCTTCTCAGAAGAATTATCACCAAACTTTGAATAATCATGAACTTCTTCTGTTACTTTCAAAGTATTGATAGAATTTTCAATAACCACAGGAGGTGGAACATTTTTTAGAATAACATCACCAAAAATCTGTTGAAAAGTCTCTTTTTTGCATAAAAAATTTGTGAAAGACGGTGAAGTATTGAGATTATGCAACTGTCTTTTGAAATCATGAACCTCAATCTTCATATCTGAAATTTTCTTTTGCGCTTCAGCCAAATATTTTGTGTTTTAATAAGTTCTTTTGTTGTTATATTTAGAGTAAACTTTTCTTTCCTCAACTAATCATGAGCATCATATGTTTCTTGAACAACCTTTTTCCATTTTTGTTGATAAATCTCAACATTCTGCTTCAAAAGCTTGTTTTCGCGGAGCAATTCAGCTTTAGCATCTAACAGCTTCGTGTTTACCTCTTGATGATTTAATTCTTTAGCAGTAAGATCAGCAACATCCTTTTCTAGACCTTCAAGTTTGATCTTTGATTTTGCAAACAAATCATCAAAAGCTACTGCCATATCACCTGCTTCTTTCTTCCATTTTTCAACATCCTTCATCAAGACATCATTTGTTTCAGTCAGTTTTGAAACCTTTGCCATTAACTCTGCATTCTCATGTTGAAGCTGCAATTCATTCACAACAGCTTCACATTTTGAAGAACCATCTTTTTTAACTTCTTCCATAACTGCACAACCACCTTTATCAAACAATTCAGAAGTAGAACTACTTGTTTCTGATTCATCAACATGTGCGGACCTTGCAAGAAAAGCAGATTGATCAGAAAGAACTTGTTCCCAGTCATAACCTTCATCTTCACATCTTAATTCTAAGGTGTCCCACAGTTGTTTCGATTTAGTACAGTTCTCAAATTGACATAACACTTCATTTGTTAAAGCCATTGTGAGAATATCATAAGTTTTTTGTTCTCTTTCATAACATTTCCTTTCCTCAGATGAAAGATCTCTTTGCATTTTAGGTACCCCATTAGAATGAGTTGAGTAACTAAACTCTTTCTCAATTGGAATCCACAAATCTTCATCAGTAGAACCAATATAGGCTTTAAACTTTCTTTTCCAATTGCAATAATCTTCAAGTTTCAGCAACTTGGGTACTTCTGTGATCTCTTGCATCCCATTTATCTTGTTCAACTCAAATTCATCAACTAGTGAGATCAAATCGTTGATCTTTGAACCCTGTGGAATCACCGAACTTAAATCACAAAGTAAAATTCTTCAAAATGAAAGTCCAATGAGTCAAACAATTCGAATTTTGAATCCGATCAATTTGCCACCAAATTTTTTAAAATTTGAACCAACACCGATATGTCACAACCTATAGATGAAATAACCAATGGACTACCAAATTCCTTGATAAAAATTCAAAGACTTTTGTGATTGAGACTCCAAATGCAATACACTTCAATCCCTACACACCTCAAATCTCTTTAATAAGCTTTGTGTCAAAACTTTTGAATTTTAATCCCGAACTTTCCACATATAAATCACGTTTGTATCACAACAAATCAAAACTCTTTAGTCACCAACAGGGGCGGACCCTTATTAGGCCCAGGGGGTCCCCGTGGACCCCCTCAACCTCGTACGCAAAGTGAAAAATTATGTGAACGGTGTTTTATAAAAAAAAAGTTCGTGAAGAGGAGTTAATAAATACTTAGTTTGTGAAAATAAAACAAAACAAGCAACTAGCCTAGTGGTAAGAACCCTTGTTTGATTTTAAGGGGTGCAAGTTCAAATCTTCTCCTTAACATTTTTTTTCTACAACTTTCTTTATTAATTTTAGTGCTATAAATGATGAGAGTAATTGATGGCACTTCATTTTCCACCTATTTTTTATTTACTTTCATTATAGACCAATTCTTTTTAAATACATTAATTCTAGACCCCTTCTATAATGAAATATTACAATATATAAAACTATAGACTTTTTTAATAGACAAACATTTTGTCATATTATTTTCTTCACACGTTATTTTTTCTCTTATTTTCATTTCTAGCTATTTACTATTATTTTTTTACTATTATATTGTTGTCAATGTTACGGTATAGATTTTTTTTTATCAAATCATGTAGAGTTTTTTCTAATCACTTATTTTTTTCTTTACTCGCAATGTCGTGTCGCAACGCGCGCTTGTATTAAAAACTATTTAGTAAGTAATAGACCATATTTATTTATGTACATTTATATGAAACTGAAACATCTAATACTAGTGACTCCGTAAAAAAATTGTAAACCCCCTCAAAAACTTTTTTAGTTCCGCCCCTGGTCACCAACTTGAAAAACTCATCACCTTTTTTTTCTTTTTCTTGAAATACTAACTCAAAACTGGTCATAACTCTTCGTGTGAATGAGATGGATTTTTTAAAAAGAAAAAATTGTAAGCCCCCTTTGGATCCAAGAACTTTCTAAACGTTGTATACGAATATTTGGATGACGAAGTCACATTTAAGCAATATAGAAACTTGAAGGACCTCACTGAAACTTTTAAATTCTCAAAATCGTCGTACGTACATATGAAAGAATTTACGAATCACAAGTTTAACCCATCATAACTCCTTCAAAATTAGTTGAATCACAAAATTGAAGATACGGTTGTGATCGAAATTGAGAAATGATTCAAACTAGATGTATTGTTGATATGTTTCGGTGAAGATTTGAAAAACCGATATCGAACACGATGTCGAGAAGGATGAAGTGATGAACTGTAAATCGTATTTTGATTCAAATTTGGTGCAAAATCTGAATCGATGGCACAGACTGACTCGGAATCAGAAACCAAATGAGATGATAGCGATCAGAATGAACAATATCGGTTTCTAAGAAATCCAACGAACTCAATGGCGATATACACGTCGGGCTTGCAAATCTGAAATGTAACTAGATTCAATCCAAGCACTCAATTGAAAGCATTAACATACTAAAATCAGTACACCAAAACTAATGAACTCAATTTGAATGAAAAAGTAAGATCTATGAGGGATCCGCCATTGATGAACAGAAGTGAAGAAGACCTTTTTTTTATAGATTACACTGATTTTGAACAGAATTCAAATCTAGTTGAAGCAATAGCTTCATATAACCAAAACGAATCTAAGGATATCAATTTTGAGAAGAATCGATCAGTTAAAAAAAATTGCCATGGATGAGCTTGAATATGAACGTGACTGGATTTTTCGATTTAAACAAAACGTAGACCGTAACTGAAATTGAGAACAGGAATTGGTTCCTATTGATACAACGATGCTTATGGAACTAAAATACAACACTCAAACACATTGAATCTGAAATTCAAATTGACGAACAGTGAAGAACAGGAACACAGTTTGACTTAGGAAAAGTCAAAATCAGATGATTTCTATCAAATTTCAGCCCGATTTCGAACAAAAAAACATGTAGAATCACGAGCCTGGTGCTCTGATACCAATTGAAAACTCATATAGTATCGGATCTAGTGATTTGTACACCGAATTTGGACCGAAACAACACCGAAAATAACCGAAACGAAGAACACGAATCAAGTAAATAAAAACTCTGTTTATAGCAAGAATTCGACCAACGATTACAATGAATAAACTCGATATAGTATATATAATCTAAATATCAAGATCAAAAGCTCTCCCCTCTAAAAATCGATTCTCAGGAAAACGGTTATTGTGAGCTCTATCTATTGTCCGAACTCAAAACTCAAACTTATATAAGAATATCGAGTTTGGAGCCATTCAGTTCGGATGCTTTTTCTTTTTATGCTAAACCCTCAACTATTTGATAATAACAGTAACTACCCTCTAACAAGATATAACTAAACTAACTAAATCAACTAACAAAGCTAATGTGACTAACTGATACACACACGACACATATATTTTGCACCAACAATTATTGCAAAAAAGAGCAGTACCGATGAACTTAATTCAGCAACATACTGCTGCATTTGTTGCACTTGCAAAAGAATGGAAGATCAACTTTTCAAGAATGATGCTTAAAGATATGCAGGTTGTAGCTTCTAGAAAGAAAGATAAATTTCCTACAGTGCCACGTTTCATACAACTGATCTTGGATGATAAGTATCCGCATCTTGAAAAATCTAATGATTTACAGGATCAAAAACCGATGGGAATAGATGTTTCTATCTTATTAATCCTCCTCCAAATCCGGGAAAAGGAAGATTACTTCGATTGGGAATAAGTTTGTGTATTTGCTGAAAGTTCTTTTGACATTCCTGCTCCCATTCCATTAAGAGCCCAAGCGATTGTTGCCGAGGAATAAGATGCGAGGCTG
>JBCNJP010000024.1:23213839-23344060 GCA_039602395.1 Deinandra increscens subsp. villosa | reverse complement strand
ACACAAAGACAATCAATGATGAACACATAACACATATGGACGGGTTCGGTGATCAACCAAAGGTCGTGGACGTATTCGGCCTAGTTATGCATTAGTTACTAAGTTAACACTTATAACGTAACTAACGGGTTTGTCTAACGGAAGTTAACCTTGAAATTCTCGGGTGTCACATCATTCCCCTGAAATTGGAATTTTCGTCCCGAAAATTATTCTTGTGTCGTAGCGTTCGCAGCATCAGCTGTCGTCGTTGCTGTCGTCGCTGGGGAAAGAAAGCAAAAGTTTTTTTTAGGGTTGTCACATGATGAGTTTGAAGAACTTTGACTGTTAAAATCAGTAGTTACTAGTGCAGATGAAAACAGCTGAGTTGACTCAGAAGAAGAGTTTTGTTTAAGATCTAGTTCCATTTCATAGGTACTGAGTATGCCATGAAGTTCACTGAGTCTCATCTTTTTCAAGTTTTTGCATTCCCTGATGCTTACAGTGTAAACTGTCCACACAGAAGGCAGGGAACGTAAGAACTTTCTGTTAACATCTACCTGATCTAGTTTTACATCTACCTTTTGGAGTTCATCAAGCAAAGAAACAAATCTTAAGTACTGGTTTGTCATTGTTTCACCAGATTTGAAAGTAAAGTTTTCATACTTCTGTTTTAAGACATCTTTCTTGTTTTCTTTAACTTCACTGGTTCCTCATACATTTCACTTAAGGCATTCCACAAGTCAAATGCAGTTTTATATCCTTTGAACCCACTTAAAATGGAATTAGGAAGTGTAGCCTGTAGAGTCCAATATGCCTTATGGTCAAATTCGAGAGCAGTATAGTCAGATTCAACATATTTATCAAGTGGTTTAGGTATTTTGACTTCTACATTAGCAGCAGATGAAACCATGGGTGAGTAGGGACCTTCAGTGAAAGATTTCCAAATACGACGGTCCAAAATCCTTACAAAACCTTCCATCTTGAGTTTCTATGTAGCAAAGTTATCAGGAGTGAACATTGGTGGTTTGTTGGAAGAACCATTTGGGCAACTTAAACTGAAATCACTCATTTTGAAAACTTTTAGAAAGATAAGACAGCAAAGCATGTAAAGTAAGCAAGTAAAGTATCAACCTTGAAGCACAGAAAGTCTTCAAGGTAAGAGCCAAAGCTCTGATACCACTTGTAGGATCGTTATAAGTTAGAGTTAAACTTAAACAAAGCCCTTTACTTGCAAATATAACCCTGCGGAATTAAAGTTATATTTCACTTTACTTAAGCAATATTGAGTTCTTGAGTATAATGTAAAAGCTTGATTTGCAGAATTAGAGTAACAACAATGTAAGGGAATAATTTGTGGCTTGTGTATTAAATCATCACTTGGCGGACTATTTTGAAGGCCTATGTGATAGAATAGGTGGAGATTAGCTAGGTTATGGTTATATTGGGTCACTAGGCCAATTTAGACATGTTTGGGCTCATTTAGAAGAAGTTTAGATAGAGTTTAGTGGGCCATTAAAGTTAAATACGGGAATTAGTGATTAATTAGGGTTTTGAGGATGGCTTGTTGACCAAGCATGTCCTCCCCTATATAAGGAACCTATTATTGTCTAGAATAGGTTGTTGGTTGCTCCATAGTGTTTTGCGATTGTGGTGTTCAGGAAATTCTCAAGGAGAATTTCGACAAGTGTGTAGCAATCAAGGTTAATAGTAACGTGTGTTTCTTCATCTGGTTTGTGTTCTTACTATTATTATTGTTGCTTATTCATATTTTTTCTTATGTCCTTGAATCACTCTAGTGTTTGGATTCCGCACACTCACTAGAGATCGTGATATCGTGTTTGGGTTATTTCGATCTTTACAATTGGTATCAGAGCCAAGAAACGCAAGTTTCGAGGCTCTCACGATATCGGATTCAAGGTTTTGGTAAACTAACGATTTGAGTTTTTGGTGGATTTTCAGCTTTTAGCATACTCGGAAGTATTTTTGCAGGTTTGGACACAAAACGGGAGTTCTCGTAGAGATTTACACAAGTTTTGAGACTTTTCGATCTGTGAACAACAACTTTTCGATCAACCTCTTGGTTGAAAAGCCCTTTTTGTCGTTTTTCTATGATCGAGAAAGACCCCTCGTGTCTTTTCGTTCAGTTTCCCTCAGTCGAAAAGTCGCTCCTTTGAGACTTTTCGATCAGAAATCTCGATCGGAAAGTCCCCTTTGAGACTTTTCGATCAGTCCTTTCCAATCGAAAAGTCCCCCTATGACCTTTCGATCAGCTCACTTTTCGATCGGAAAGTCCCCTCTGTGACTTTTCGATCAGCATACACTTTTCGATCAAAAAGTTCACTTTTCGATCAAAAAGTCCACTTTTCGATCAAAAAGTCCACTTTTCGATCAAAAAGTCCACTTTTCGATCAAAAAGTCCACTTTTCGATCAAAAAGGCCTCTTTTCGATCAAAAAGTCCAAGTTTCGATCAAAAAGTCCTCTTTTCGATAAAAAGTCCACTTTTCGATCTAAAGTCCACTTTTCGATCTAAAGTCCACTTTTCGATCCATTCAGTTTTTTTATCGAAAACCCTCTTTTTGTTTTTTTTTTTAAAAAAAAACCTCAATTTTCGAACCTGACTTTTCGATCCTGTTGAGACTTTTTGATCCACCATTTTCAATCTGATCTCATCCAATTAATTCTCTTATCATTCAATCAAAGACATTCATGGCATCCTTTCTACCAGGTAATTCTGTATCTACCAGCAACAATGAGGTATGTTCTAATCCTAAATGCCAAATTACATTTAATGAATCTCAAGACTGGCAACGTAAGTTCTTTAATGAAACGTTAAATCGTGAACTATCTGATAGAGACCTGCGAGAGTACAAAGGTAGGAGTAAAACATTAAGTAAAAAACTAGAAGCTGCCAAAGTCAATATTAGAAAAATCTTCATAGGCAATTGAGTGATAAAACTACATATCTTAGAATTTCTAATGAAGAAATTGATACATTAAAATCTGAAGTTGAACAACTTAAAGCCAAATTAGAAACATCTCAAACCAAGGTTAAACGAAATGATAAAATTGTGTCAGAAATGATGAAGGCTAGCTCTCTTTTCTATAACACAGATGCACGAATGCGACATCTCAAAGCCAACTCTGGTTTGGGTCTCGGTACGGAGGTAAAAGATGAAACGTCCACTCATACAGTACCGATGCCATTGATGCATGAAATGATCCCTGACTATGAGTGTCCAAAGACCTCCTTAGAAGCTAAGTCTGAAATAGAAAAGAAACTTGATGCTTGTCCCATTAAAATTTCTGCTCTTGTTTCTAACACTACTAACAGTTCTACTTGTTTTGCAGATAAAGGTAATAAAGAAGCAGGGGTAGTGGATAGCAAGGAGTCTTCTGAGAGTTCCAGTTCTAATGATTTTCACAAAAAATTTAATTTTGAAAAACTTGAATCATCTGTTCAGTCTGAGTCCACAACTTCTGAGTCTGTTTTGTTTGCAAAATCGTCTGATTGTAGTGTGTTTAACTTTGGGAAATGTGATGCTAAACCTGTGAAACCCTTAAAAACTGTTAAAATTTTAAGAAGGGATAAGGGACCACAGGTTGCTGGTCCCAAACTCACAAATGGTGGGGTGTTGGGTAGGAAACCTACAGAAAATAAGAATGATTGTCATGATCAAAATGTGCAGAAAGTGCGGGACCTTAGACCTCATGATTTTGTCCCGTACCCAGAAATCAATTCTGCATATGACCAGCTTAAGCCAGTTCAGTGGGAGTACATTTTAACCACAAAGCCCCACGGTAAAACCCATTGGATCCACAAAAATTGTTCAAAACCAACTTGGATTTCCACTGGGCGTAACCAACCACAGGCGCTCCCGTCATACCCAAAGAAACTGTTTATACCGGCCTTATGAACCCTATTATCCCAAAAGGGTTCCTCAGAGACTCAGTCCAAGGACTCAAAAACAAAGCGACCCAACTCTAAGGCCCAGTCCATCAAAACCCAAGGTGCAGAAACAAGCACCTCAGAGTCACAAAGTTCAGCAGAAACCCAAGGCTCCTAAGCAACGGCCAAAGACTATTTTTAAAGAAAACAAAGCATCTCGGAAATCTGTGAAAACAGCTTGGAGACCAAAATCTGTTGAATCCCCAAAAACAGTTTTAAAATCTGTTTTCAAAACTGTTTCAAAATCACCCATCCATCCAAATCCAGTTGGTTCAGCTAAATCAAATGGTTGGAGGAAGGATGACAGGTGGAATGTTTCAAAAGTTGTGAACTTGTCTTTCAAGCCTACTGGAGTGTACAAGAAACACTCCAAACAATTTCAAGAAATAAGAGTTCGAAATTCTAATAAGAATCCACCGAGAAAACCACAGGTTTTTGGGAAAGAAAATCACAAACCCAGAGATGTCAACAAAAAGGACATTCTCAGTCCAACCAAGGAAGCCACACCCCCAATCCCTGATGTTACCAAGGGAATGTGTTTAAAAGAAGTAACTTTCATTGATTCATCGGGTTTACCCAGAACCACAATGGCCTGGGTTTTAATGGCTAACTAATCTCTCACAGTGTGCAGGAACAGTCAAGAAGGACTTTCATTAATCTTGTTTGTTTGTGATAGTGATTGTTCCAGGCACATGATAGAATGCATCTCTCAACTACATGACATGCAGATTCTCAATAGTAGGGATGTTCTTCTGGTAAGAGGTAAATCTAGCAAAATCAGCAAGGTACTGTCTTAATTGTTTGTTTCTTGGCTAATTTGATGTGAAGTCTGGTAGTGCATTAAATAAAACCCATTTCTGAAATTTTTCAAAAGATAAACTTTGAAGGTTAACTTGGCCAATTATGTTTAGTGAGTCGATGTTTAGTGATGTGTCAGTGTGTTCTTCTAAAATAAAAAGGAAAACAAAAAATGTGTGTTGTTATTAAAAAACTCAAAAAGCAAGGGGAAGAGTAGAAAAGATGAAATAGTTGACCCCTCAAAAATTGTGCTTTTTAATTTTTGATCTTTTGTTTGTTTGCTTGAGAAGGTGGGAAGTGAAATAAATTTCCGTCTTGGAGATGGCTGACACGCGTAAGGCAGACATGAAAAACACGATCCATCGTGATATGTTGGTAGGCTCGGCTCTTAAATCTGAAAAGGTATGCGTTACACACTTAAAGATAACGTATGGCAGTTTGTTGGGTAACAACACTTAGGTTAATTGCATTTCTATTTGACTGCATGTTCAAGTTCCTGATACACACGCTTGTCTCCAAGAGTGTGAAATTGAGCTCAAAAAGTCGGTGTCCCCTCTGCTTTGCGTGAGCAATGACCTGGGGATGCTTCCCGTGTATGTAAGGCTCTCCTCTGCTTTGCGTGAGCAATGACCTGGAGTTGTTCATACATACGTGCTTCTAGATCATCAATAAAAAATAAATAAATAAATAAATAAATAAATAAACAATAATATACACCCAAAAGATGCCAAAGAGCACGTCAAAAGAGACCCTCAAGAGTCCAAAACCCTTAGCTTTTGTCACTGATGAGAGCATTATTAAAAATGTTTCAAAAATTCAGTTGACTTTGTATATTATACCCAAAAATCTGTGTGATCTATTCTTTCTCTTCTCTACCAAGTCTCGAGCTCAGTTTCAAATTTCTGGTTCAGGTTGTGAAAATATGTGGTAGGGAATTTATGTGCTTGATAGTGTGCAATAACATGTACCTAGGATTTGTTGAAACCCACTTGCTGTTCATAATTAATGCACCTTAAAAGATAATAAAGTGACAAACACCCTGATTAAGAAAAGGGTTTGAGTTTAAAGTGGATCAGTATATTGGCAATCACCTAGACGTGTTCGAGTAACAGAAGCTAAAAAGGGTTCCTCATTCAGATTCATACGGTTTGATCCCATGGAAACCTTCTCGTTTAGAAATTTGAATGTATCACCCCTCCAGAATCTCAGGGGGAGATAATGTGAAGAGTCCTCGGGTTCAGGGGAAGTATTTAAAGGAAACTCTTAATCAATGTTAGGGTTTGTGGTTAAGAATGTTGTTCTCCTGCTAACCTAGTAACCAGGTATCAAATCCTGGTTAGTGTTTGTGGTTGTTCCATGTTGTACTTGACAGGTTAAGTCAGAAAAAGACAACTCATGGACAAGAAGGTCAAGGACTCAGTTGTCCAAAGCAAGAACTATGCTGACTGATCAAGTTGAAGAACCAGCCAAAAAGGACTTACCCTATGCTTAGGGGAAGTTTGTTGGTTGTTCAAGTAAAGCTTTCAAAGACTCAAAAGACACTGTTCGCATGTTGAGGGGAAGCTAAATGAAGAAAAGATGCAGTCACAACAAGAAATTCAAGAATGCCAAGACAGAGGTTTTCAAAATTTATCCACTGAAGTTAAGTCAAGACAGTTACTGATGATTCAGCAAGGACTCAACAGTTTTCAAAAAGGAGCAAGTATTTGAGAATCCTCCTCTCATTACTTGGTCATCATTGTAGTTCAAGCTGATGCTGATAAAGAGAGAGTGAGCCATCAAACATCCCACATGCTGCCCAATGAAGATTGTATAAGAAAAGAATCTTCATTAACCCATGCTCAAGCGAAGGAAAAGACTGCAAGTCTGAAGATTGAAAGAAGAAGACATTTAATATCACAAGCCAAGGGGAAGATTGTAAGGGAATAATTTGTGGCTTGTGTATTAAATCATCACTTGGTGGACTATTTTGAAGGCCTATGTGATAGAATAGGTGGAGATTAGCTGGGTTATGGTTATATTGGGTCACTGGGCCAATTTAGACATGTTTGGGCTCATTTAGAAGAAGTTTAGATAGAGTTTAGTGGGCCATTAAAGTTAAATACGGGAATTAGTGATTAATTAGGGTTTTGAGGATGGCTTGTTGACCAAGCATGTCCTCCCCTATATAAGGAACCTATTATTGTCTAGAATAGGTTGTTGGTTGCTCCATAGTGTTTTGCGATTCTGGTGTTCATGAAATTCTCAAGGAGAATTTCGACAAGTGTGTAGCAATCAAGGTTAATAGTAACGTGTGTTTCTTCATCTGGTTTGTGTTCTTACTGTTATTATTGTTGCTTATTCATATTTTTTCTTATTGTTCTTGAATCACTCTAGTGTTTGGATTCCGCACACTTACTAGAGATCGTGATATCGTGTTTGGGTTATTTCGATCCTTACAAACAAAGTATCAAATACTCGGCACTATTTCATTAACTCAAAGCTACACTATTACAAGTTGTTCAAGAACTGTGTACTCATACATCTGTGTGTAACTATGAGCTAACTAATGCTATATATAGTGTTGATGAGATCAATGACAGCCATTGATCTCATGCGATCTAATCTAGACCGTAAACTGAAAAGTCAAATACAAACTACCAAAAGAATAAACATCGGCACTTGGAATATCTTACGTGTTTGCAGCAACATATTACTTTAGGAGAGCGGCTTGAATAAGATATAGAAGCTTACGAGAAGCTTTTGCAGGATTGGACTTGCTGAAAAGACATCTCAGGAAAGTCCGGTTGAACTCATTATCTGGTGGATAATAGAGTTCACCCGGAATATTCGCTAGTAGACAAAACTGCTTCTTTCCGCTTGAACTGCCAGTTCCGCTTGAAGTGAGAATTCCACTTCAACTTCAACTTCAGCCGGAACATATTAAAATTGGCATTCGGTCGGAAATCTTCCAAACGCAATATTCCTTACACTCGTGAAAGCGCTTGGTATAACCGGCAATGTCAGCTCCGATCATAGTCAAGTTCCAAAACTCTACTTCCAATCTCTGAAGTTACTCTCTTGGATAGTACTCGCCTCCCATGAGTACCTTCATGTCATCCCATGAGTACCTTCATGTCATCCCATGACATGGCATAAGCAAGATCAGGGCCGAGAGATTCAGCATACGAATTCCAGCAAGAAAGAACTCCTTCACTGAAAGTGCAGGTGGCATACTTCACTTTGTACCCATCTGGGCAGTTGCACATACAGAACACAGATTCGGTCTTTTCAAACCATCGGATCAGTCCCACGGCACCATCAGTACCCTTAAAATTAGTGGGCTTACAACTCATGAAGTCTTTGTAAGTGCAGTCGCGACCACCTGAAACGTTATTCCAACACTTGAGGATAATTCTTCACAAATGTAATCTAGCGGTCACTTAAATACTGAAAAAAGTTTTTAGCTTACCATTAGGGGAACGGTTTCAGCCGTTAGAGGCGGTGGAACGGTCTGCTTTCGCGGTAGCTAGGGCATCGATAACGCGCTGAGTCACAAGGGCTTCGATAGCAGCAACATCCATGACAGGGGGATGGGTGTCCCGGTTAACACGAACACGTGGTTGTCTTCTAGGCGGCATGTTTCTTAATTTCACAATGGTAAAAGAAAGAATGAGACATGATAAAGTAAGGCAACACATAGACATGACATACATAAATCCAACCACAACATACATAATAATCAAAACATCACAACATAATAAGTAGAGAAACATAACCATCATCAACATAGATTACTTGTTTACAAGATTCATAACTGATACAAATATTGTCTTGTGGAAATGCAGTTCCACATCAAAATACAAGTTGTTCATACATTAATAAGTGGGGGTTAACAGATACCCCTAAGTTACAACATCTCAAACTATGGTGAAGCATGATCAAGCAGAGCCAGAACGTCTGCAATCTGTGTGATGATCATCAACAACAATTGAAGTGTCTGGGTAAACTCCTCAGCAGTGGGAATACGGGCAGCAAACTCCTCAAGAGCAATACGGGTATCAGCAGTAATGCCACACACGTCAGACATGTGTGCATGGAGAGAGTCAAGAGAGCAGCTGAAAGAGGCAAGATGCTCCGCGAGGGCAGACACACGGGTCACAAGAGGTGAAATCAAGGAGGAGGGCGTAAGAGTCTGAAGGATCTACTGCATGCGCTGGATGTCGTCATCATGACGAGCCACAACAGCAAGAAGTGAAGCTAAGATAGTCTCCAGGGGAGTCTCAGACGGAGCAGGAAGGGGGGTGCCAGTGCCAGGAAGAGTCGGAGGGGGTGCAGGGGGCTCAACAGAGGCTGCAGCAGTAGATGACTCACCCACCTCGAAGGTGCTATCGGGGAACCTCATGCGCTTCTTTAAGGGAAGCAGATCAGACACAAGGGGAATAGGACATAAACCGGATGATCTAGCACGCTTGAGGGTAGATCCCTCAGAAACAACAGGCTGAGAAAAGCGAATGTGATGACGGATAACAAATTTTCGGGGAGTGTACATCCGCAAGGGTCCATTAAGAGTGCTACGATAAGGTCGGAAAGAGGGAACACGATCGGGAGAAGAAGGGAGTCCGGGTCTCAGAGTAACCACAAGAGAATCTTCATCAGCGGGCGGATCAGCAGGAGTGATGGCTACATCGAACGGGGCAGTCTCTTCAGGCTCCTCGTCAGGCTACTCGTCAGAGTCTGAGTCATCTAAAACAGCGAAGTCTAAGACACTCGTAGGGGAACGAGGCTGGTCAACAGCTGGTGCCGGAACAGGAGAGGAGGGCTCGTATGTAGGAGAATCGGGTACATACTCCGTAGACGGCATGGGCTCCAACGGGTCGAGGATGATCGCCAACTCGTCATCAGAATCGGATGATATCTCCATGGGCTCAGAGGAAGACATGCTGTGACAAAAGTTTCCAAGTCATAATAATATTATAGGTTAGTTATGAACAAGTATAACAATCAAGCAGAAATATCACGTATGGCACATGAGATATGATACTAACAGAGCTTAGTCTATAGTCTAGGTCTTACTAATGCAACCTTGTTCCCTATAACCTTGGCTTTGATACCAATCTGTCACACCCTGTAATTTATGTGTCGGGTGTGAACGAGATGAAATCAAACTCAAGGTTACACGAAACGATCTCTGGATGGTTAAACAACTAAAGCCGTTTTAAGGAGTCGAAAACATTTCATATCAGATTTAGCAGCGGAAAATACTAATAATATGTTTCATTTGTTTCATAGTTTACAAAACAAGTATTAAAAGATTTAAAGACATGACAGCGTTAGGTGTTTTGTAGTGAAATCTCCAAAAGGCTAGTGTTACCATGACTCCAGATGATATGAAGGATCCTAATGATAATGCACAAAAGAGGTATTCCATACAAGCAAGCGGCCGATCAGGTACCTGAGAATTCATATGCTAAAACGGTCAACATAAATCGGATTCAATTATTAGTGGGGATTTTGATCATAACATGAATCAACATGAATACGACAAGGTGGACGAATAGTTCATGTAATCAATAATGGTAATAGATTATCTAATTATCAGGCATGATATAAGTTATAAGAATTCTTCCCCAAAAGCATTTAAAACAGTTTAAAAGAGGGGGTGTTAAGACTCATAGAAATCAGGCAGTGTCTGAGTGATGTAACGGCAGATAACAGGCAAACTAGCGGTCCTAAATCAGCATAAGACAACTTAAGGTCTACGGTTTGGATTGACAGTTAAGTCACTCCCAAATGATGGTCAAGTCTTGACGTTATGATGACCTATGTGATAGTTGATAACAGACAGGTCTAGGAATTATTTATTCTCAATAAATAATTAAATGTTGATAACGTTCCGGAAAATAAAGTTGTATATATTCTCAAAATATATAAAGATTTCCCTATGTTATAAAATGATTTAGGCCAATATTTATTTTAATAAATATTAGTTCGAAACATGATCTCAATTTTGTTTACAAAAACTGTTTGTAGTAAAAAGCCCGAAATACCCGGGTTTTCACCGGTATTTATCAACTCGCGTTATTTTCCCATATTGCAAGAAATAGAATTATAATAATTAAAGTATTCCTATTTTTATTAATGAATTTTCAGAAAATATAATCTTAGGGTTTGAAATCCTAAAGTGTCGGTTTTGCCGGTACGCGCCCGGTTTTGACAGTTTTGTCCCTGTGACTAGTTTTAAGAACCGATAAATTATCCAAACACTTTAAAAAGGTAACCTAAGTCATGATAGGTCCTAATAAGTGTTCCAAATTAGTTCAAACAATATTTGGCATAACTTTACAAAAATGAGGTTTTCGGGTCCGTTAAAAGTCCGTTTTAAAGCCGGTTTTGACCTAGTTTTAGCTCAAATCAAAAGGGATATTTTCAGCAACTTTTTATCACTCATCTAAGTGTCTAAGTTTACTGTTGGAAAGCCTAAAAATTCTGAAAAGTTTGGAGATGGCCTGAGGGGTTGTTTTTAGGGTTTTCCGGCTTACGTTTTGCAATTTAGGGGTACTTAGGTCATTTCCAAGAGAAGTTCCTTCACATAAGTTGTTTCAAAAGTGTCAAAATGAGTCCCTAAGGGTTCGGATCTGTCCAAAACGGATCTTGAGTTTTTGGCAAAAAAACTAGTAAAGTTGTGATCTTTAAACATGATTTAGGGTGTGTTTAGCATTTCTAAGGCCATGGATCTAAATGTTTAAGCATATTATCATCTAGAAACATAATCTAAGGCATAAGACATCATCAAATCGTGGGAAACAAGCTCTCATGTGAAACTAGTTAGTAAACTAACATCATTAGCAAAGTTTAATAAAGATTAAGAGTTCTCTAGACTTTTATGAACCAAGGATCATCAAAACCATCAAGACATGTCATAGGAGTGAATGGATCATGGAAATGAACATAGAAACATGATCAAACAAGATGATCTTCAAAGAAAAACTCATAAACCTTACTTGGTTCTTGAAGAAATCGAAAATGGAGGATGATAAGATGATAAGGGGGCTTGCTAGTGCCTTGGATCTCCTCCTCTTGCTTGGTTCTTGGCCGCGAGCTAGAGAGAGAGTAGAGAGAGAGATAACCGTGAGAGTGACAGGGAGAAAGGAGGTGGTGGGAGGTGTTCTCTTGTTTAGGGTTTGTGGAAATGAGGAGGTGTTCTCGGTTTGGGTCAAACTTCATGATGTTCCTCTGGCTGCGTTTACTGCGGATGGCTTGAGTATGATAGCTACTAAAGTGGGGGTGCCTAAGAGACTGGATGCTTTAACTAGTTCCATGTGTTATGACTCTTGGGGAAGGAGCAGCTTTGCTAGAGCCTTAATTGAAATTTCTGCTGATCAAGAATACATGGAGGTGATAAAGGTTAGTGTTCCGGACCCTGATGGTGAGGTATCACTGGTGGAAACGATTCATGTTGAGTATGAGTGGCAACCTCCAAGGTGTAACAAGTGTTGTGTGTTCAGCCATGATACGGAACATTGCCCTCAAAAAGTCAATGATCATCAAAGGAACCCCATACACCAGCTGGATGAGGAAGGGTTTATGGAGCCAAATAGGAAGAAGGTCGCTAAAAAGGGTGTGAATGTTAAAAATCAGAAGCCAAAGTTTGTCTATAAACCTGTGACTGTCAAAGCCTCGGAACAAGGGGCTTCGTCGAGTAGTAATCTGGTAACAGTGAGCAAGGTAAAGGCTAAGGAACCGTTGGTTAATGTGTCAACCCATAATCCTTTTGACATATTGGAAGGGGGGAGGATCGGGTCATTCAGGTGGAGGAGCTTCAAAACGAGATTAGGAAGCTCAAGGATGGTAATACGTCTAAGGTGAGTTATCCAGACATTGAAATTCTGGATTCGACGGATGAAACGGCAGTGTTTATGGCCTCGGGGCTAAATCTGCAAAAACAAGGGGCAAGCACTCCTTCAAAACAGGTTACCCATGATTAGTCTTGGCACTTGGAATATTAGGGGTTTGAACCGCCCCCTGAAACAAAAGGAGGTTTGTTTTTTAGTCCGGGAACATTCTTTAAATTTCTGTGTTGTGTTGGAATCTCATGTTAATGTTAAGAAGCTCATAAAGGTGTGTGGTGATATCTTCAAATCTTGGGACTGGATTTCTAATGGTGGGGTCTCTCCAAAGGGTACTCGTATTATTGTTGGGTGGGATAAAACTGTAATGGATATCATGGTATTGTTTCATTCGGATCAAGTTATGCATCTCCAAATTATTCTCAAGAAGGATAAAAAAGTAATTTTCTGCTCGATTGTGTATGCTTGTAACTACTACATAACGAGACGTCAGTTATGGGATGATCTGGTCAGGTTTACAACTGTTGCGAGTACGAGTCCTTGGCTTGTGATGGGGGACTTCAATTCTACCTTGTTTCTGGAAGATAAATTAGCGAGTTCTTCATCCCTGGATATTAGTATGCGTGAGTTCAAGGACTGCGTTAATCGATGTAAGCTTACAGATTTGAAAGGTATGGGAATGCACTATACGTGGACTCAAAAACCAAGGAAAGGGATAGGGACTCTTAGAAAATTGGATAGAGTGTTGACGAATGATAAATTTGTGGAGGAATTCCCTACGGCTGTTGGCTTGTTCCAACCTTATAGAATTTCTGACCATTGCCCGAGTGTGGTTAAATTCACGTGTAACATGCCTAAAAAACCAAGGATGTTCAAATTCGCTAATTTTCTTACTTCCAAACCTGAGTTTATGGACATTGTTAAAAACGTTTGGGAGACCAATGTCTCTGGTGTTCCGCAATTTTGTGTTGTTAAGAAGCTTAAATCCTTAAAGTCTCCTCTTCGATCTATGCTATTTAAGCAGGGAAACCTGCATGCAAAGGTGAGTAAGCTCAGGGCGGAATTAGATGAGGTTCAAATGGCAATGGATGTGGACCCGTTCAACCTGGAATTTAAGGTGCAGGAGGCCAAACTCCTTGATGAGTTCCAAACTGCTAGTCTTGATGAGGAGAGTTTTCTTAAGCAAAAGTCCAAAGTCCATTGGCTTGCCGTTGGTGATCGTAACACCTCCTATTTTCATAAATCTTTGAAGATAAGGAATCACAGGGGTCGGATTGATGTTATTAAGGATGCGGCTGGTGTTATCCATGAGGGAGATGATGTCCCGTCGGTTTTTGTGGCTCACTATACGAATTTCTTTGGTGCTAATGGGGTGAGTTCTACTTTGCCTCCTATATCTTTGTTCACTAAAAAACTTGATGATGGGGCTGCTATTTCTATGTCTCGTCCTGTTGAGGACTGGGAGATTCGGGACGCGATATTCGGGATTGATAATGATAAGGCCCCGGGCACGGATGGCTATACGTCGGCTTTCTTTAAGAGTGCTTGGCCTATTGTGGGGAAGGACATTGTGCAGGCTGTTCGTGATTTCTTCAAATATGGTAAGCTTCTTCAAGAAATTAACCATATCATTATTGCCTTGGTCCCAAAGGTGACTACCCCTGTGAATATTACCGATTATCGTCCTATTGCGTGTTGCAACGTCTTGTATAAATGCATAAGTAAAATTATTGCGGATCGGATTAAGGGCTACTTGGGTGACATTGTAAGTGCTAATCAGTCTGCTTTTGTTCCTGGACGGCTCATTACTGACAATATTCTGCTATCCCATGAGCTTATGCATAATTACCACCGTAATGTGGGGGAGCCAAAATAAGCCTTGAAGGTTGATATTCAGAAAGCGTATGATACTGTTGATTGGGGCTTCTTAATTCACATTCTGAGCTGCTTTGGATTTCCAGAGGCGATGGTTAACTGGATTACCAAATGTATTACTTCGGTGTCCTATTCGATATGCTTGAATGGTGAGATTCATGGTTACTTTAGAGGCCAACGGGGTTTAAGGCAGGGAGACCCATTGTCCCCCTATTTGTTTACTTTGGTTATGGAGGTATTAACTCTTATGCTTAAACGTGATGTCGACAGGGATCCTTATTTCAAGTTTCATAAGAAGTGTAAAAACCAAAAGATTGTGAACCTTTGTTTCGCTGATGATCTATTCCTCTTTGCTCATGGTGACTCTAGATCCACTATGTGTTTGATGCGGTCTATGGATGAATTCTCAAAGATGTCTGGTTTAGTCCCTAGTCTCCCAAAAAGTACCATTTTTTTCTGTAACGTGGGGAATAATACTAAATCTGCTATTCTTAGCCGCTTTCCGTTTATAGAGGGAACCCTTCCGGTTAAGTATCTTGGGGTGCCTCTGCTCTCGGCTGGTCTCCATTACAGGGACTACCTGCCGTTGTTGGAAGCGGTGGATAATCGCATTCAAGCTGGAGAAATAAAAACCTTTCTTTTGCTGGTCGGCTTCAACTCATTCACTCGGTCCTTTCGTCTATGCACATTTATTGGGCTTCGGTTTTTCTTCTGCCTTCTAGAGTGGTTCGCGAGTTAGAGGCTAAGATGAGGAGTTTTTTGTGGTCCCAAGGAAAACGGGTGAAGGGGGCTGCAAAAGTGTCTTGGAATATGGTTTGCCGTCCTAAATGTGAGGGAGGGCTTGGAATCCGGTGTATTTCTGATATGAATCGGGCTCTCCTAACTAAGCATGTGTGGAGTATTATCACAAAACGAAATTCGCTTTGGGTTGATTGGATTCATACGCATAGGCTGAAGAATCGTACCTTCTGGAATTGTAAGGATAATATATCTAGTAGCTGGAGTTGGAGAAATCTTATTAAGATCAGACCCCTTATTCGGAATTACATCTTTATCACTATTGGAAATGGCATGTGCACGTCTGCATGGTATGACAGGTGGAACGATGTTGGTCCTTTATCTAATATTGTCACCCCTCGACAAATTCATAATGTTGGGTTTAACATTCACTCTCGTGTTGCTGATGTCTGTGTGGGCCCCAACTGGAATTGGCCGGTGGAGTGGTTAACCAGCTCCCCTATTCTTAACAATATCCAAATCCCGGTCCTTACTAATATGGCTGATAAACATGGGTGGAAGGTGGCTGATGCTCTCATTGATTTTTCTACTACTACGGCCTGGAACTCTTTTCGGCAGTCTCACGCTGAAGTTATGTGGAAGCATCTTGTGTGGTTCTCCACATGCATTCCTAAACATGCATTTTGCTTATGGCTGGCTATAAATGGTAAACTTCGTACCCAGGATATTTTAATTCGTTGGAATTGGAAGAAGGGGTGTATGAACATGATGTGTTGTCTTTTATGTTACTCTGACATAGAGTCGCATAATCATCTTTTCTTTGAGTGCCCGTTTTCCATGCAAGTCTGGGATACAGTTAGGAGAAGCACTCCGCTTCTTATGCCGAGTAACTGGTCCGTATTGGTCGACTGGAGTGTAGCGAATTTGAAGTCAAAGGCATTGTCTAATGTCATCTGTAAGCTTTCATTGTCGGCTGCTGTCTATCATGTGTGGAGGGAAAGAAATAATTGATTTCATGGTAATAAACCTCGAAGGCCAAATATGGTAGTGAGGGATATCTTATCTGATGTTCAGTACAAGTTAATGGGGTTAAAGTGCAAACCTGGTTACAGGGATAGAAATGTCATGACCATCTGGAGAAATCTGGGAACTTCGGTGTTTGATGATGGAGGCTAATTTCTTTTACTTTGTTTTGTTGTGATTAGGGTTCTTACCAGTAGTTTGCTGGGTGTGTTTTTTACTTTGTTTTCACTCTGAAGGGGTATGCCCCTTAGAGAACTAGTAGGGATTTCACTCTACTACTTGTACGTTGAATCTTTTGTTTATAATACAAATCACCGGGGTAACCCTTTACCCAAAAAAAAAAAGAAAAGAAAAAGGGTGTTTGGTTGTGTCCTCGTGACCGACTAGGGGAGGGGAGGGGGTTACGGTTTGGGTCTGGATAAGAGAAAGAGTGAGATGAGTTTGTGGTTTGGAGGTTTAAGATAAACACGTGTGTGTGTGTGGGTGTGTTTCTCGTGAAGCGCAAAGAGAGGGAGAGGGGGGGGGGGTCGGGTCAAAGGGGAGGTTGAGGAATAAGAGATGGTGAGGTGAGGGTGAGGTGATTATGGAGGGTGGAAGGGGTTGATTGAAATGATGATGGTGGTGTAAGAGTAAGAGGGATGGTGTGCATGGGGGGGGGGGGGGCGGCTTGCATGGAGGCGGCGGTGGTGAGGTGGCCGGAGGTGGTGGTCGGCGGTGGTGGTCGGCGGTGGTGGTCGGGTGTTGGGGCTCGGGTGTCGGGTGGTCGAGTCTCATGCAAAAACATGCAAAGGTGGCGATTTGGTTTTTAGATAAACGAAACATTTTGGTTCGGTCTTTAATCGCGAACGAATGCGATTAACGAGTGAATATTTTCGGTGAGCTTTGGTCTTGAGATTAATCGCGAACAGTCACGTGAGATGTGCCCTTTGGCCTTACACAGTCCGCAGAAGACATTGTCGCAACCCAGAGTGTGGTGAAGGTTGCACTTGTTACATAGGGGTGCGGTACCGGTGTAACCAGTTCTCCTTGTTTCTTGAGCAGGTACGGTGGCAGCATAGACTTTGATCGGTTCCAGGTTCCTGTCTGGGATTTTCTCAGCAGCTTTCTCAGATCTGTTTTTCCAGAAGTCTCTCTTTCTTTTGTTGTCAGGCCTTTGGCTTGATGAGGGGGCAGTACTTGCAACAATAGGTTTGGTTTCAGGGGCCTTTTTGGCAAAAGTGACACCTTGACGGTTAGCTTGGTACACCAGGTTGTGTGCCAGGCGTACGGCTTCTTGGAAGGTGTGGGGGGTTTGATGATAGGACATTCCCCTGAATGTGTGGTGCAAGTCCCCAGGTGTACCTTTCAATCTTCTTGTACAAGGGCTCAACCATAGTTGGGCAAAGGTGAGCAAGCTCTCTGAATTGTTTCGTGTAGCTAGCGACATCGCCACCTCCCATAGACAGATTCCAAAATTCAGACTCAAGCCTCTGCAGTTCTTCTCGTGGACAGTACTCGTCACGCAGTATCCGCTTGAGGTCATCCCAAGTCATTTGGTAAGCCAAGTCAGTTCCCATTGCGTCTGCGTGGGAGTTCCACCAGGTTAGAGCGCCATCTATGAACGTGCAGGTGGAATATTTGACCATATATCTGTCAGGACAGTTGCTGATACGAAAGACTGACTCCATCTTCTCAAACCAGCGGACGAGTCCTACCGCGCCTTCCGTGCCTCTGAAGTTGGTAGGCTTACAGTTCATAAAGTCTTTGTATGAACAGTCGCGTGGTCCTGCAATGTTAGTCGAAAACGTTGAGTATAATTCTTGGAAATTATGATCTATTGTTTCCTAACATTGGGTATCTCAGTCTTACCACGTTGCGCGTCATCATTCAGCCTGTCTTCGACACGTTGGGCTTCAGCTGCAGCCATAGCGTCAGCAACGCGTTGGGCGATCATTTCGTTAATCTGTGCTGCGTCCATCGGAGGAGGAGGAGGAGTAACGTTACGGTTAACACGTCTTCGTGGAGGCATGATTTCGTTCTACGCGTTTAATAACAAATAAATATGATAATCGGTTGGAGTTGTAATACATATAAGAGTAACATTCATGACCCATAATATAACACAACACAATACATAGTTAAATCAAACAACACGTCACGTCATAGCAAAAGAGGATTTTCCATTACATCATTTTAAGATCTAAACATTCCATACAACATAGACAAAAGAGAAACAGCCATATGCTGATCACGGGCACGTAGTCCCTACAAAAGACAACATTGTTTACACATTAAAATGATGACATAATACCTATTCAGCTAGATAGACTACTAGGGCTGGGGTCCACCTGGAGGGGGTGGAAAGAAGTCGGCGATCTGGGACAGTATGGTCAAGAAGATCTGGATCAGGTTCACGTTCCCCTGCAAGGCAGTGACCTGATGCGCAAGTATCTCGATGATCTGAAAGTTTCCAGCAGAGTGGTGGCTAACACTAGACATGTGCGCGTGTAGAGAGTTCATGGCACCCTACATGGTAGCCAAGGTCGTGTACACATGGTCTACCTTGTTCCCTCCTCGTACTGGCGCATACGAGCGACTAATAGTGGAACAGTATCTGCCAGTGGCTCCTTGGTCCAGTAGTTGATACCAGCAGGAGTACGACGTGGAGGAACAGGCGGTACGTCTATCTCATCCATAGTCGGCATTCCCTCTCGCTCCCTCCAAGTCTTGACGAGCTTCGGCATCCACTTATGATGCGAAGTCTCATGCATACGGCGCCGCTTGAGTGCGGGCTGCTCGGGAGGCTCGGAGATGGCAGAGCGTCGAGACGGGATCAACACCTTCTTCCGTGGGGTATACCCACGTCTACCTCCTCGGGGAACGCGGCGGTACAGGCGGTGAGAACGAGTGCGGCCTGGTGAGATGTCCGGGTCCTCAACAGGGTGAGGCACCTCGGTGATGATGGCTAGAAGTGTAGCAGCAGCGGCGGCAAAAGAGGCGTCAACGACGGCAATGTTGGTAGCAGGTACCGACGGTCCAGCTTCGTTAGTGTTGTGGTTGCCTGAGACTACTGGATATGGAGTACGTGGTATCTCGTAGAGTCTTCCCACAGGAGCATCATCCGCGGGTGGGGCGTCAACAGGTATGGTGTCATAGCGTATCGGAGAGTAGACAAGGGGTAGTACAGGCTTTTGGTCCGGTGATAGTGGTGAGCGTGCTGGTGGTATAGGCATGAACTCTACTTCCGGAGTCTGATGAGATGCAGATAACTTCTCTGGAAGCCATCTTTGCGATAACATTTGCCAATATAAACAAGAAGTGTGTGTTAGTAACATTTTATTTACATTTAAAGTAAGACGATAACACGTATACAAGATAAGATAGCATGTTAGTGTAGCAAGTAAGCATGTATAGGTCTAACATGTATATGTATGCTAATAAGGTCCTTGCTTGCAAATGGATCCTTCAGAGCGGGTTATAGTCCAGGTTATTTTGTTAAGTGACCTAGTTCGCTATAACCACGGCTCTGATACCAATCTGTCACACCCTGAACTTTCGAGAACGGAGGCGTGTGACGTCATGGAGTCATAGTCGTGGATACATGAACAACTTTTATTTAAAGCAAACATATGTAATAATAATCACACGTCACATTTAGTTGCAGCGGAAAGAGTAGTGGTGACAATATTTTACAAACCAAATTACAAAAAAAGTCATTATTTTAGGATATATTGAAAAGGTACGTCATTTATTTATAGATAACGAGACTACGACACCAATATAGCAGGTCCGATAGTTTGAGAGAATCCATTTGCGAGCACATTCATTTACCTGAGAAATACATGAGTTTAAAAGGGTCAACATAAAGTTGGTGAGTTCACAGGTTTAAGACTCTATAAATCCAGTTTTATAGAAATGATTCTATACAAGATATAAGATTGATCACCACGTGGTATTGACTAACTATGTTCCTTGAATTTGAAACTAACGGATTACCCACTCTTAGTACCCTCCCTAAGGATACCGAACGGATTTCAGAATAATTGACGTGTACTCACAGACCATTCCATGGAGTCTCATTGGAGCTACCAATCATGAGCAGGGGTGTCAACCCAAATAGATCTATTCACTAGCTATCGTTTCGTACCAGAACTAATCAAATTCAATAACTAGTGGGAATTAGGCCAAAACGTCAATATTGATGTTTTGCATAACAGATAGGGATGAAAGAACACACAATCAATACACCAGTTGTGAATCGAGCACTATATCATGTATATAAAGAAAAGTTGCTTTGTTGTCATGATTTCTCCCCCAAAGTATTTAAAAACAATTTAAAAGGAAAGGGGCCGTGAAACTCACCTGTCAAAGGTGATATGGAATGATATCGGAATTGAATTGAAGCGGTAAGCACAACGATCCTAATAAAAATAAAAACATTGTTTATAAGGTTGATGATACATTTGAGTGACGATAAATCACACAAACGATCCTGGTCAAGTCTTGACAATTTTTATACCCGTGTGCGTTGGTTGGAAAACCCGTTGGATAATATTTATTTTTCTAAATAAATATTTAGAGTGTTTATATAATTTAATATATAAATAAGGTTTGAAAAATTATTTATGAATAACTTATATATATATACTAGTTCCATGTTCGAACGTTTTATAAATAATAAGTCGTTTATTATTTTCACCGTCGTCATAATATATATATATAATTAAACTACGTTTTATATTTCAAGATTAGTTGATCTCAGTTTACCATTGAGTTAGTGTTGTGTTTAATATATTCATGAGATCGCTAATATATTAAAGTACAAATTAGTTGATGAGATATAGGCTTGGTTTGTTGGTGTAGCCGATTTTGACCGTTTTGGTCGTATTGAGTCGGACTAGACTGTTTTGAAAATAACTAACTTTCAGTCAAATGTTAAAAAAATATATTTTGGTTATTTTTAAAGATGTAAAATATTGGTTTGGTCGTTTCACTTCCGGTTCACCAAAATCGAGTTTTCTAGTCGCTCAAGGTACCGTTTTGACCCCGGTTTCTTTCCTAAGCGACGTGCCTCAATTCCGGTTACTAAGGCTTGTTGAAATATATAATATATCACTATTTTTATTATGATTTGGGCTGTTTAGGGTCTGCCCAAAATCAGATCTAAAAATGATTTAATTTAAATGTCGCACTTCTAGATTTCAAGTTGTTAGGTCCGGCCTATAATATGGGTTCCAAACCAAGCCTTTTAGGCATTCACTCAAATGAGTTATATTAGTCCATGTTGCTCGTAGATCAGTCCAATATGTCACAAAACCTTTAAGGTTGTCATATGTCCAAAAACTCACTTTTTAGGAGTTATAATTCAATCGTTCATTAGTTACCCATTTTAACTAATATGAAACTAATAAACCAACTAACACTTTGTGTTAGGACGATGGACAAGGATCATTTTAATAATGATTCTCGAGTTAAATAAATTAACAAACGATAAATTTAGCCATTTAGATTAAACACTATTTTTATACCATTCTACAAAATTTTTAATCAATTTTAAACACCATTTTTAGTCATATTAAAATTATAATATTTTATGTCATAAAGATAAAGATGCAACATATCCTTCTCAACTTTCAGTGATTCACGCATAGTTTCCTTCAATCCTCAAGATTATTAGTTTATTTATTTATTTATTATTATTATTATTTTTTTAACGAAACCACCAAGACTTGATGGATTCGAAAGGTTTAAAAAAAAGAAGGTTAGTTTCTTTTATTATTATTCTTTTTTTGATAATCACGGTTTCATTAGTGGGTTTTCAAGAGACTAAGAACACGGTGATAGTGATCAAGACTTGAGGATCATCGAGTGGTCGGATGATCTTGAATAAGGATTGAAATGTGAGTGTTTAGAACTTACAACGGTGCTCGAGAACGAAACGGGTGATCGGATTGTGCTCACGGTGGTGCTCGGAGTGGTGCTCTGAGTTCACGGTAGCAGGAGGGAGGAGGAGCGGCGGCGAAGGCGGCTGCTGCTGATGGTCGGCAGATGGACGGCAGCGGCACCAGACAGTGACGGCGCTAGGTGGCGGATCGGAGCAGCAAAGAGGGAGGAGCTTCACGGTGGATGGTGGCGGCTAGAAAGAGTTGCGGTGGTGACTGCTAGTGGCGGAGGTCCGCCGGCGACTGCCGGTGGCTAGTGGTCTGCCAGCGACGAGCAATAGGGGGAGTGGGTGGCCAACGTGGGGGTAGTGGTGGAGCTGTGAAGTGGGTTTTGGGAAATGGGGTTTTCCTTTGTTAAATAGAAATGTGTAGTGGGAGGGCCGAGAGCTGTAGATATTTTGTACCATTCATTTGTTTTTCTTTTTTTCTTTTTATTTATTGAAAGCTTGTAATTTAATTTTACTACATAAGATTAAAATTAGTTAATTTATATTAGTTGGTTTAAATCTTTATAAAGTTTTAATTTACTTAAACAATTTTCATAACGTTGATGTGTCTAGAAAATGGACCAAGTTTTATAAAATAAAACTCGTTCAGCACTGGTTTACGATATAAAAACCCGTTTTACGAAAGTTGCGGATGAAGCTCAAGTTTATACAATTGCTTCACAAGGTTAAATAATTAAGTCCACAAGTGTTGGAATATTTATTTGATGTTCGGTTTAGGCTCGACAGTTAAGACAATTTCAAGTTTTGTCTAACGGTCGTCTAAATTGACGGATGGTTTTGACGTATTATTTCGAGATGTTATTTCATTGAAATAATATGACTGTCATATGATATGATGTTTTTTTTTATATTATTATTATTTACGGTTCACGTTTCACGTGTTTAAATAATATTCAGGTCATTTTCTGGGTATAACGTGGGTAGTTTGCCAAGCGTCTGTTTTATGCATACGAGTTGTTACTAGCAAATAAATTTATTTCAAGCAATCGTACGGATATAATAGTCAAAGTTATAGAGTTTTACCTTGGATTTTGTCGGGTTGTCACAAACAGGAATCAAATACCTCAAGGTTGTGTTTGGAAGTGATTAGGAGCGGGGAGGAGTTCTTAATCTGTGAAATCATCAACCAATTTCAAAAGTAAGAACCCTAAACAAGCTATATTGAGTCTTCGGTCTCAAAAATCATTACCGAACCACAAACTCCAATCAAACCGAAAAAATGGTGAAATCGAACATGTAGGTGCGAGAAGGGTGTGCGCGCCAACCCTAATTGCATAATAGACATATTAGAGAGGTCGATTGTGGAGGAATCGGAGATCGGAGTTGAGTAGTTTGGGTTGCCGGCGGTTCGTAGTGAGAGAGAGAGAGAGAGAGAGAGAGCAGGTCTGTGTTTTTTAAAGATAGGAATGGGAAAAATGAACCCTCTCTTTTTTATTATGATGCGAGACCGAAAAGAAAACAAAATACTAATTGTTTTATTCGAAATCGCTAAGAGGTGGCTAGCAGAGCACAAGATCGTTAAGGGTAAATTTGTTAGTGTCGAGATCGCTAAGACTTATTTTCATTTTTTAAGCGAGATCGGCAAGAGCTAAGCTGAGGACAAGATCGCTAAAGCCAAATGAAGGTGAAGTCGCCAAGACCAAATTTGGTCTCACGAAATCGCCAAGGCAGATCCGGTGAAATCGCTAAGACTAGCTAGCAACGAAGTCGCTTATGGAAATCGAAGTTGCCTAGTCGAAATCGCTAACCAGAAAAGCACTTGGAATTTTCTAACTCTTGAAATCGCCAAAGGTCAGCGAGATCGCTAAAGCCAATTAACTGATTAATTCGAAATCGCTAAGGGGAACCCTCGAGATGGCCAAGTCTTATTAGGCAAAATCACCAAGACCAAAAATTGGTCTCATGAAATCGCCAAGGCAAAAAGATGCAGAACTTGAGATCGCCAAGAGCATCTCCCCAAATCGCCAACAGCAAAGAGAAAACTTCAAAAAATTTATAAAACCGTAAAAAATTTGATTAAAGTCAAACGGCAGTCCCATCCGAAATCACAACCAGCAATCATACAGAAAGCATAAGCCTTAGCATGGTGCATTGTTGAGATTTTGATGAAAAAACCAAGGTCGGTTTTGGAATTCAGGAAAAATTTCTAGGTGCATGAAATTGTCAATAACAACATATTGACTCATAAAACTTTCAAAAATTCTCAAAAATTTCAAATTTGACTAAAACCCTTATTAAACATATGAAATTGAGTCAAGGCCAGCCCAGAACATGCCAAACGGTTGATTTTGACTTAAATCTGCAAATGTACCTCAAATTTGACTTGTTTCTCCCAAATTTAATGTTTTTAATCACAAAGAACACAAATTCACATTTTATCAAAAATTTTGGTTATGTCAAGGCGTAATGCTATCATTTGCACAATTAATGCCTTATTTTTCTGGCAATTTCAAGTTATTTGCTTACATTTGTATATTTTTGCTCGGTAATGGTTGGACTATGTTAGGAATTAAACCGGTCAATTACGTGATCATAAACACTTACAAATCAAATCACCTCACAGATTCAGTAACCTAAGTCAGATTGTCGGTATTGTTTATCAACTTAAGCTCAAGTAAGGCAATTTTTCAGCAGAATCACTGTGATGTAAGTTATCATGTTTTTGTCTAGCTTAATGAAGATTGTGTTCACCTTTTATTCCACTAAGTCAACAGTTATCCTAGCTTTGTCTTTTAAGCACTTCTGACATGCACAACACACATATGGAATTTCTTCCCCCTATTTCTTTAGAGGTAAGTACTTATTTCAAAAATGATACAATTTTTTATTCGTGTGAACACAAGGTCAGAGTTTCGTCAGCAGATGTGTCACGGAATATTTTTAATAATAATGATGGGACGCATGAACACAAGGTCAGAGTTTCCTCAGCAGATGTGTCACGGTCAATGGATGGATGTGAGATATGTCTCAATTATTGATGGATGTGTGATGATTCACACTTATTGATGGATGTGTGATGTTTCACACTTATTGATTGGTTTGAAATCAACACTTTCCGCAAAAGAAATGCTTGAGTTTGTTGGTTGACTTACTTAGCTCAAACTTAAGCAAATTTAAAGGATTTAGCAACTGTTTTGACTTAAGGTCCACAATTTCATGCTTTTAAGTGTGTAATCACAGGATTTGCCTATTTCTTAGTTTGCTGAGCCTACCGACACATCGAATGATAGAGTCACTAATCGATTGGATCATTTCCTATGGTCAGATCACAAGACCAGAATTATTTTATTTTCCTCATAGTTTGCACAAGCAAAAACCAAAAATTTCTGATTTTTCAAAGTTTATTGTACCATTGCAAATTTGCAAAATTTTTATGCTTATCATCAACTACCCAACAAGTTCCTTCACAAAAGTTATTGGAAATGACCTGATTCTATTTTAAGTGATTTTTATTTAATTTTGCAAATTTTTGCAATTTTTCACATTTTTCCAACCGTGAGTCGGTTTAGGCATGGCCGATACATGAGCTGGTTATTGAAAGGGAAGATGGCAACACAATAAGACTCTTCGCAGCAATTGAGTTAAGACTGCTACATAGGAGTTATCTTAAGTGGTTGTTCTATAGTCGCCTGGACACCATTCCTCGAAGGCTCATGCTATACGAGATAGTTGATGCAAACTATTTCGGTTTGTTCCTAAGATGGTTGTGTTGGGAATGCATTGCTGCTAAGAAGATGACCACAAAGAGCCTGAGTACCTTGAAATACTGGATTATGGGTGGTCGAGGGATTTGCTGTCTCTCCCGTGGATCTGAAAGGGTGTTGGAAATATGGCACTACTCTGATTTATAGAAATTCTCACGAAAAGACATTTGGATATTGTATGACAAACAGGTCGTATGCTTAGATAATCGCTACAGGAATCTTGCTCGGAAATGCTGGAGGTTCTTGCTGAAATTACTCAGTCAGATCAGGTAGTTGCCAGTCACATTTGTATTACCACCAAAGGGGGAATTTGTAAGATCTTTTTAGGGTTGGTGGCAACTCAAACATAGCATCCTTAGTGTTGCTCTCAATTGTAAAACTTTCATTTCACTTAAATTTTCTCTTCGACAATTCTCTTAATGCTTATGTTAATCATTCAAGTGTTTGATGTTTTGTATTTCATATTTAATGTCTTAACTTGTGTTGATTAATATTGAGATGATTGCCCTTGTTCTTTACTTTTGTGATATGAAAGTCTGGATCCATTCTCTGTGTTATTTCATGATAATTCACTTGGCTTATGATAATAATTCATTATGTTTTCATGATAACAACCCTCAGCGATTCCATAATGATTCTTGGTGTTTTAGGAGTGTACTTAGTGATTTCTAAGATGTTTTGGAGACTTGGATATTGGCCTTGGGGATCTGGAGTTGCCCTTCGCGATCTGGCAATTCCTTCTTGGCGACCTCCCCAAGTCTTGGCAACTTGGTAGTTGTCCTTTGCGATCTGGCAATTCCTTTTTGGCGACCTCACCAAGTCTTGGCGACTTGGTAGTTATCCTTGGCGATCTGGGTTTTCCTTAGTGATCTGGGTTTGCCCTTGGCGATCTGGCAATTCCTTCTTGGCGACCTCACCAATTCTTGGCGACTTGGTAGTTGTTCTTGGTGACCTGGATTTGCCTTTGGCGATTTGGTGAATGTTCTTGGCGACCTCACTAAGATCAGATGCTCAGATCTTGTTCTTGGCAACTTCAGAATTGCACTTGGCGATTTCGCAGGTCTAATGTCATAATTTTCACTAACTCCAATAAATTATCTTGTAATCTGTGCAATGACGACCTGTGCTCTCTCTAGTATAAATAGCCACATCAAAATACCCTAAATAAGCTTTCTGGATGGCTGTGGAAGAGAGAGAGAGAGCACTTGTGTGTGAAAACCCTCGTGTTCTTGAGTTTCTGACATGGAAATATAAGGATTTCAACAAACAAACAACATGATTTGATCATGGATTCATGATTTCCGCACTTAAATCTGTGCATTGAATGAGTAAAGGCTCAAATTTGGTCCTGATAAATGGTATCAGAGCGGGTACCGATCAGATCGCGTCTCACGATGAATCTGATCACTCGAATCTTGATTTTGAGCTTGAATGGAGTGCAGATTTGAAAACCCACTTAGGAGACTTTTTCCACTTTTTTCTTCATTTTTGGAGCTGTTGGATGATTTCTGGATGAATCTGATGATGTATTCATGTTATTGGGTTCATTTGGAAGTGATTTCATGCTCCATATATTCAAATAAGTGAAGAAATGTGAGATCCGAGCAGAAAAAACGTAACTCTTAGAATTTTTCCGTTTTGGGGGTTTTTGAAGATTTTGGAGCTTTGATTTCAAGTTTTTGGTGTTATAATCAGTGTTTTTAGATGAAATAAAAAATTAATCTTGATGGAAAATGCATTCTGGATCCATTGGAAGCATTGGTTTTGCCTGATTCGCAATAGATTTGATAGATCTAGAAAAACACATACTAGTGTGTGTTTCACGGTGTTCTTCGTGTTCTTGAAGATTTTCAGAATTTGGGACATATTCAATCGATTTTTGTTGCTGTTCGGGATGTGTGAGTAGCCATAACATATTCGACAACAAAGTTGTGTCAAGAATGACTCATTTTTGTTCATTTTCGGGTCAGATACAAGGATCGAAGTGTGTGTTGATCAAGTGTGTTCTTCTTTTTCTGGGTTTTTGTTGAATATGTTCTTGGTGATCTCAGATGTCTTTGAAGACGTTCTTGGCGATCTCGGGTGTCCATGAAACTTTATCTTGGCGATCTGGATTCCTTCTAGCGATTTCATGATTGTTCTTGGCGATCTCGTATAGCCTTGGTGACGTCGAACTAATCTTGGTGATCTCGACTTAACTTGACTTCTAGGGTTTTCATTCAAATTTTTTTCGGTGGATTCTGTTCGTATAGATGTGTAGAGGATGGATCTATGAGTCCACGGTACCAAATTCATCGAAAATGGTTGAGATTTGAGAAAGATACGGGTGAAACACGTTTCTCCAGCGTGCTCCACGATTATCCGGTGGTTCTTTCCGACCAAATTAGGGTTACGAGGTTGAAGACGGATGCATGGGACAATGATGACGTGTCAACTGGGTATTGGTCTGTAGATAATTATTTCTCTCTCCCATGTCAGCCCTCTTTCTCATTCTTGTCGGATAAGCATAGTTAACCAGGGCTGTTGTCGACATTTTATTGGTTGAAAATTAATAGCGTGGACCCATACTGGAAAAGTATACGTTGAAGGTTCTTTCGTGTTGACACCTTGATTGGTGGACAGGGTTCTAATGGGACCCAGCCGAATGAGAGAACCGTTAAAGGGATCAGCGCTGTCGCCCCCTAATTGGTCCTCTTCAACCTCACATGGATTGCTTGATCAAAGCCGCTGGATCTCTATTTTTTGAGCCGTTGGATCTAGTTTTGTGCTTCCTTTGCTATTTTCTGATTGGCTCTCTTCAGCTTCACACGGATCAAGCTTATGGACCTTGATCAGCTCTCACTTCTTGTGATAACTGCCAAATTCCCAATCTAATACCGTTAACTTTTCTCGTTAGTTCCGTTAGCAAACCTGTAGTCTATTGTTTAAATGTTTATATATTTATTTATATTTAAATTACTAATAAATTTTTGTAATTTATTTCGTGACTTTATGTATTCTTGAAAAATTGCATTTTGTGAGAAACCGGGCTTCGTACGCGATTTAAGTTTATGTGCGTACACATTAACTAAACTTGTCCCGACTAAATATTACATGTTAAATAAGTTATAAATGCTTGGAAACATTCCTAGTATTCTATTTATCAAGTTTTGGGTTAAAACCTCACTTTTTACTTGTTTTGGGACATTTGAGTATGAAATAGAAATGGAGGGACCAAAAGTGTAATTTCTACAAACACAAAATCTTCCCTAAGACCACCCTCCCTCCCCTTTCATGTTCATTTCTCCTTCTCCTCTTCTTCCATACGGTTCTTCACACACACACACACACACACACACTTGGAGATTTTCGGGTTTCACCTCAAATCAAGCAAGAAATCGGGTTTGTGAGCTCAAGTAGACTTCAAGGAAGCTAGGGGAAGCTCCATTTCTGCATCACCATCATCATCCGCTCCTTATCCTCCCCCCTAGTAAGCCCTAGAAATTATTTCTTGAAACTTCTTGAGTTCATGTGTTAATCTTGTGATTATGTGCTATTTGGAGTGTATGTATGCTCATGAAACATGTTTTAGGTTGAATTAAGTTAAATTATGATTTGGGGCTGATCTTGGGTGTTATAAGGGTTGTGTTTTGAGGTAAAATTCTGCCATGGATGTTCTTTGGTGAAAGCTTGTGTAGTGGAACATAAATTTTAGGTGTATGTGTTGTTATATGTAAGTTGCATGTTTTGGATTTTATATGATCATCATATGTGTGTTATGAAGGCTGTAAAACTTAGGTGAAATGTTGTTTATGGTATTACAAATCTCTACTAAAAGTTTGAAGATCAAAATGTTAACCCAAAACCTTGAAGCTCAACTTTTATAAAATCCTGTTTTTGGACATATTCTGTCCAAAGTTTGGGTCAACTTGCACAGGTCATAAATTGCTCAATTTTTATTGAAATCAGTTGATTCTTTTTCCGTAATAAAGTTTCATGTCTTAGCTTTAAGTCGGCTACTCTCACGGTTTCTAAAAACTTTGTTTGGTCGCCCAAAAGGCTGCTGCAAGTTAGGTGTGCAGGACTGTATTTTTCAGTCAAATATAAACTTTGCATTTTGGTTGGACATGATTATTATGTTTTAATTAAGGTATTATTGAATGGAAATGATGTTTATATTATAAAACTAAGATCTGGAAGTTTTGGTAACCAAACTCCATGTTTTGATCAAGTTATGAATTTAGTTGGTTCAATTTCACTACTTTGACTTTCTGCAACAAAGCTGATTTTTGTTCAAGTTTAGACGCGCATAACTTCCTCAATTCTTAACCTTTTGATCTGATTCTTTTGGCAACATGTTTTAAACATTGGGAAGTATATACCGGTAAAATGTTAGAATCTAACTCCAAGTGTGGAGCAAATTATGCGTGTCTCCAAATGGTCTATTAAAGACAACAAAAAGCTGATTTTGTCCACTTCCGACGCGTGTAACTTTCTCCATACTTAAATTTTTGACTTTATTCTTTTTGAAACAAATCCTAAAATGTTGTGTAGTTTGTGCCTGCAAAATTTTAGGAGTTAACTCTAAGAAATGAGTAAATTAGGTGTGCCACCAAATGTGTGTTTTATGTTTGACTTTCAAGGCTTGTATGTATGCATTTTGACTTGGGATATGAATCTATGTTTTTCTCCTTGATTAGGACTTGTGTGTAAGTGTTATGACTTAGATGATATATGAAAAAATGAATGAATGTGTTAAGATATATTTCGTTCCAGCGACAACCTCTAATTTGGTTAAGACCGTATTCACCCAAATAGGTCAATTCTAACCCAACTGTAAAGTCAAGTGTCGCGTACCAGTGCACCTTAAAGTGAGTTTCACTACTTCTTTATGTTATATCCAGTTGAGGATGATACCGCACAATTAGTTGCATCCGGTAAGGGATGACAATGCTATGACAAAGGTATTTTGTTCGCTTATATGAATATCCGTTAAATATCACATGATTCACTGAATTGCATTTTAATTACAAAAAGTCCTTACTTTTTGGGCCGTTAATATAGAATAACGAGGTAATGTTGCGTAGTACTACTGGGGATTGACACCCCCGCTCAGCGGTGCACAGGATGCACCCTCCCGACTGGCGGTCGGACTGAGAACAATATTAGCCTAGGACTACCGTGGTCGGGAAAGACATGGGGAAGGCAAATCGCACAGGCAAAACCTGTGATGCATAGTCAGCTTCGGTCGCGAACATTCAGGTGAACATAAGCATAGGCTAGCTACCTAACGATATGGGTATTACTTGTAGAATTTATGAATTGGTCTTTCGTTATTCGTATACATTTTTGGTCTACATAGGTAAGTGTAGATTGCCTTTGTGAACTCACCAGCTTTTGCCGACACTTGATTGTTGAATGCTTTTCAGGTTGCTTGGAGGATCATGGATGGCATGGGTGTTGGCAATACCTGTCTTTTATAAAACCTTTTTGGAAATTGTATTTCAAATACCTTAGTAATTACTTTTGCTAAACTGCAACCTTGTAAACTTTTAATGCTTCCACTGAATAGCAAATGTAAACTCTGATTTATTAAATGCAATACACGACTGGTTTATCCTTTAACTATGGCTTGGTTGTAACTAAAGACTTGGATCCTAGTCTGGATCACATCCCACACGGTTATACTCCGTTAGTGGAAATTGGGGGTGTGACAGATTGGTATCAGAGCCCTTGGTTACAGCGAACCAGAACATTTTAAAAGTAAATTTCTGAAGTGTAACTGTTTTTGAAGCTTTGGTTACAACATATTTCCAAAAGTATTGCCCCGCGTGCTGAAGGTGATCCTCACTTAAAATTCCTTGCTTTGTGTCGGTATAGGGATTGGATTTTGGTTAAGAAATTTTTCTTTCACGAGACTTAGAAATTTTGGAGATTTTTTAGTCAGAAAATTTTAATAAGTATAAAGTTAGCGAACATTATTAAAAGGACAAATAAATCGGTGAACGTTTAAGATGTAAACAAGGATAAAATTCTTAAAGCGGTTAACAATTTAATCAGGGAATATTATTACGTCAAAAGACTTTTTAACAAAAAAAATTAATACGTTGTTTTAATAATGTAAACGAGATGATTAATTTATAGATAAAAATTAAATACGGATAAAGTAAATATTATTAAAGACGTTAATAATGATTATCCGGAAAACGTTTTAGGTAATTAATTTACTTAAACGTGAAGATTGATTTAAATATATATCATATATATTGGGTTTGTTTCGAACATATAAACTTTAGTTGCTATTATTTGTATTGACAATTAATATAAGGATATTTTCTTTAGGAAAAAGACAGTATTTTTAGGGACTAGATTGTAACTTGTATTCCTATAAATACAGATTAAATCCTAAACCCTAGATACACTAAAAACCCCTAAAAGCTAAAACCCAAAATCTCTCCCTCTCTCCCTCTGTGTCCGCCAGCCACCACAGTCGACGCTCGCCGGCCGCCGACCACCGCCGTCCTCCGGCTGCCGCCTCGTGCCGCCATTCTGCTACCACTGCCCGTGGCACCGCCGTCGCTGCCGCCACACCGCCGGACCTGCCATCACATGCCGCCACGCCGCCGTCACCCGGTGTCGTGCCGCCTGCCACCGCCGGTCTCCACTCGTCGACTCGGTTTCCCTAGGGTGTGGACTAGTTCATATTGTCCCATCTTTTGATATCCAGTCATTCTCGGTCATCGTGTCAGGAAACATGTTTTAGTCGTTCAAGCAGTTGAATGGATGATCAGAGATTTCTAGCAGATCCGTTTGTCGCATTCAGGGTGCTCATCTTGGTATCGTCAATGTCAATCTCTAAACACCCTATGATTGTGTTTTATATATTTATCTGAATTATCTGTAAATGGATCACTGGTGTGGAATACCTAAGACTCGTTTATAAAAGTTTTGAACTTTATCGTTTCCGCAATTGATTATATGACATAATCGTTTACTGATAAATAAATATAAAATATGAATTTATAATAATTCGACAAATTTAGTTTTGTCCTAAATGAGCCCTAGCTTCCCAACACAATCCCCATGCAAACCTCTGAATTCTTTTAGATTCGTTATCCGTCATATGAGGTACCAGAGAAATCAGTTCATTGAATCGATTAATGTACTTCTGATAATCTGAACCTTTCATCTCAATTGTGAGAAACTCATTCTCTAGTTTCTCTTGTTCGTATTAAGGAATGAGTTTTCTTAGTACCAGCTCCCTGAACTTTCTCCATTTCATCTTTTGCACTCTTTCTTTACACTTGCTTGCTTGAACCATCTTCCACCATGACAAGGCATGCCCTTTCAATGAATTTGATGCTACCTTTACTTTATCACTCTTAGCACATTCACTGATATCCAATAACGCTTCCATTTCATCTAGCCAGTTCAGTGCATCATTTGCTCTTTTGTCACCCTTGAAAGTACTGGGTTTGCAAGAGATGTGCATATTGTAGGAGCAACCTTTCTTTTTAATTCTTTCCTCAGAGGAGTCTGATTCAACATCGTTCAAACCCTCGGATCTGTGTTTCCTTTTCCGACTCCTACACTTCATGTTCTTACTTTTGCCTCTGTCTCTGTCAGCAGAGCTATCGGTAGACTCAGTGCTATTTGATTCATCCCTCCTTTTATGACCCGGGTCTTTTTTTTATCCTTGCTTCTAATCTGATGTCGTGATTTGAACGTTGGTTTACCACGATCAGACTGATCTTGCCTCAACCCACTCCCTTAATTTTGGCTTCTTACTGAACGACTGTCCTCAGTCTGGCTATGTTCTTCCAAATGGACAAGCTTTTTACTCAACCTCCTTTCCTTCGCTAGTAGGTTAGCAACAACTAAGTTCTGCAACCTCTCATATTTTGCTTATTTCCTTAATTGCTTGGATGTAGGAGGTTCCACTCCCTCATTGTTTACTGAATTATTATCGATTTGATTCTCCTGAGTCATTCTACACGCAATCTTACTTGCGCCTGGTTTGTTCTTTCTCATAAAGATAATTATAAAATCACAATAACACTTGGCATGTTTCTTCAAAGTTTTATTTGGATCGTGACTTGGAACTTGTGTTCTTAAAGAACCCAAAATAACTGTTAGGATGCCATTAAGGTATTAGCATAGTTCTCTCCACCTACCGTGTGTTACAGAATGTGAGCTTAACGCCATACCTTTGTCTAACTACTGGAGATCACATCAATAAGAATTATCAATACAGTTTTCCTCGTTTACCACATATAACGGTTTTGCAAGATTACTATATGACCTCATTATCTACTGTTTATTGTCACACACCACTCCGCGACCGCCACCGCGGAGAAGGTGTGGGACCGGCTGCCCGTATCAGAACACGTGAAAGCAAACAGATACCTTATCTTAGAACGAGCTGACCAGTCCGAACAATGAAACGACGGGACATACCCAAGCGTCAACCACCTATGAGGGGGTTACTTATATTCAATCTCATTAGTGCACTGTTGTATTCTCTGCGTTTCATTGGGCCCAGGTTCTCTAAGACTGGTACAACACCGTAGAACGCGAACTTAGGCTACCCCAACTGCTAGGTCTTGCACACATCAAGTCTAGCCAATCCCCGCCTATCCTTCAGATCAACGCAGTAGTTACTTACCTGCATATGAACCAAAAACACGTCAACAACAAACATTGTTGGTGAGTCGTAGCAGTTGACTCCAAAACAGTCTAAAAACATTTCCAATACATAGTGCATGTGATAAATACCATTAGGGTCAAACCAGCAATCGGAGGAAACTCGGAGCAACTTTCCCGAGCCCCTCCTCATGTTTCAAACATATACGACATCACCCGCTCAACCAACACAAGGAACCAAAAGGGGCACAAAACAACGGGTATGCGACACCTTGATCTACCTACATAGCTGTGCGGATACGCATATGCCTTGTGGCCTTGCTCCTCAATTCCAGGAACAAAACAAGAACGACCTAAATTGACCCTACGCTTCCCAAACACGGTAACACCGAAGGTATCGAAACATAAACGCGGTGGGATTCCGCTGGCACCTCAAGTCACGATATATAACACAGCACAGTATTGAACACAAAAATAATGTTTAGACACGGTTCATATGCACCCCAAAAACATGATAAGTAAAATAGGGGAAACTACAACTCACAGTTGGTCCAGCATACAAGTTGAAGGTTAGGCAACTCGACAATGCATCAAGCTCGGAGAATCTGATGACCTAAACAAACATAGGTAGCTTTAATTTAACACAGCAATAATACTGGTTAGGCTCGGTTGTGCTCCGCGTCCAAATATATACGATACGTCCGTAGGTTGCAGTCCCGATACGACTGGATGTCCCAATACAATCATATGGCTTAACCCGGATGCAATCGCATTTATCTGTCTATTTCTAAATAGACAGTTTATGTCGGACACGGTGGTATTGGCCTTAGTGGCAATACGACCGTGTGGCTTTATTGACAGATTAATTATTCTAACGAAACTCTCGGATCTTGAACGATTATCTTTTATTAACCTTAGAATATTTCCCGAAGTCATATCTTAAATATCTATACATAGATACTTATTCGATTACGTTTCTCATGATGTTATGACTTTTACAAATGTAAAACCATAACTTTTATTCACATAAAATCACAATCTTATTTACATAAAATCATAACTTCGTTTACATAAAATGATAACATTTATTACATAAAATTATATATTTATAAAGTCTCGTCTTTGTTTGGTTTTATGTTTTATAAAACCTTATAGAGTTTTACATAAAATGATACAAGTTTAACGATTATATTTCACATAAAATCATAGATTTTATTAACATAAATGATACATATGATTTACGTAGCCTCACGATTCTTTTATCATAAAAACCATAGTTTTTATTAAATGAAACGATAATCTTTATTAGTAACTTTATGACTTCCCTTAACCTTAAACGAAACCCTAAACTTTATATATTTGTATTTTCTTTATCACTTACATTTTAATTATAATAATACTTTCATATCTACAAGACGTTCCTCACATGATGGGTATCCAATATTACTAAAATGCTAACCAAGTAACGAACACGGTTATACCTTCCGGTCTGTTTGTGAACCCGGACCCGGTTAACCGTAAAACCCGACGATATCCGAATTTAACCCATGAGTACTCCATTCCACACGGTTTTTCACCACCAACGATAATCCGGTATCGGTTTTCTGAGTTGACCACGTTTGACCCATGAAAAATGTTGACCAGATTCATTAACTGAGTTAACTCGGTTGACTCGGTACCGAGTTGACTCGCTTCTATCCAAAATGCATATCCAAACACTCCTCAAATAATTTCTAGCCAAACATCACCTACCTACATCATCTAGAATCATTTCCGGCGGCCGAAGGCCATGGCCGCCACCGGAGTTTCATCACAGCCGCGAATCACCACCAAAACCATCATCCACAATCTTAGATCTACACATGCATGTCACGATTGGGAGATGAGAAGAAAGAAAAAGCTGGAAATCAAAAGAGAGTTTGTGATTTACCATAACCCATCGAGATGGGGGTTAAACTTACCAGAAACGCGACCTGCTGAGGACGCCGGAGCCGCGAGATTGGCAGAAAAGGGGCGCCGCCGCCACCTCACAGTGGAACCCTAACAGTCGCCGCCGATGTTGTCTTGCTCACCGCCGCTTGCAGACACGATGCGGGCTCGGGAATGAGGGGAGAGTCATCTTGAGAAGATAGGGGAAGAAATGGCGTTTGAAAACCCTAGCCCCGCCGGCCTGCTGCGCTCCGCCTGAACGCCCCGGCTGCTCAGCGGAACGTGGGAGCCGATGATTCTTCTTGCTCCGAAACAAACCAAAGGGGTTTTGGTAATCTTTCAAGGTGCTGGATGAATGTGTCTGGATGGTAAGACTTATGTGCCGGATGAATAAGACTTAGAAATCTCTAGCGATCAGAAATTGTTCCGAACTCAGTCTGAATCTGTGCGATTCAGATAATTAATCATTCAGACTCTCATTAGACACACACAAACACACTAAGTGTGTTTTACTTAGTGTTTTAGATTTTGGTACAAATGAAAGAAAAGGGTTAAAAGAACTCTTTTATACTTGGGGTTTTTAGGTGGAGAAAATCAGATTAACAGGTATTGTACCGCGATATACGAACCATTAACTGTCAAACATCCCGTAAATTATCCGCGATATTTCCATAATGACTGAAATACTATAAAACCCTAATAATCATTCTTAGAATATTTAAAACGTCAATTAAATATAATCTAGTGAACATTTGGTTAAACACGCGGTATAAAGCGTGTTCAAGGCGCGTGTACAAATTACCTCCGTTTCTCGAACCGAATATATTATCACGACTGTAATTCTTATTAAACACTCATAAAATTTTTTATAACTCCACAGGGTCGTTAAATACATCTTAAACAATTTTACTATCAATTTTGATTATTCTCGCATAACCGAACGGTTTACGAATTTCACCGTTTCATGCGTTGTTTCGTACGGTTATCCTTTCTAATGATCAGAACATCAATGATCAAGTGTCTGGAACTTCCAGACACTCTAATCCGGCCTCAATGACCGCTCCGTCATTGCCGTGACTTACGCACGTTAAGCACCGTTTTCCGTTTCCGTTCGCACACACCACATCGAAACATCTAAATAGACTTTCTGACAAATATTAACGTCCGTGTTAATATAACCATTATCAAAATCACTCGAACCAACGTATTTATATTAACGTCCAGTTATTCGGCACGTTTACCGATTAAAAAATGAACTTTACCGGTTTAAACTGAAGTCAGCTTTTATCGCTCCACAACATTTCCAATTGCATAACAATCACCCAGAATACTTCTGACAACTTATCCGAACATCAGTCACACCCCCAATTTCCACTAATGGAGTTTTACCTTGTGGGGTTTGATCCAGACCAAGACCCGAGTCATTAGTTACATCAAACAGAAGTTTAGGGTTCGAAATGTAAATATATTTCCAAAGTGGAAAAATACCAAAACCAGAGTTTTAAAATCCAGCAGAAGCATAACAAAGTAATGTCGCGCAAAAACAAGCGCCCATTAAGTAAACAACCAGTTTAAATTTAAGTATGATAAGATTAAAGTCAAGTTCCCAAAATAAAAAGGTTTTAACCAACGTACGTGCCCAAAAATCCGATACTCCTAGCGTCCTGCAAAGCATGCACAACAAGCATGTGTCAACTAATGTTGGTGAGTTCACATAAGCACATAAGTATAACTAGTATAAATATGCAGTACGAATACAACAGTCCTTATTCGTATGTAAGTATGTATATTACAAGTACAATCCATATCGTAGGTAGCGAGCCTAAGTTCATTTCACTAAAACGTTCGCAACCGAAACTGACCAATTTGTTGTAGGAATAATCCTTACGTGTTTTGCCTTCCCCGTGTCTACTCGATCACGGTAGGTTAGGCTGACATTGTCCTCAGTCCAACCTCCAGTCGGGTGGTGCATCTCGTGCCCGCTGAGTGGGGTTTGTCGGACCCCAGTAGTACTACCCAATAACCCCTCGCTATAGGCTATTAACGGTTCGATAAGTAAGGACTTGAAAGATAAAGCATTTTACGTGAACATGTGATATATACTGGATTTCTACTTTAATCATACATCAAACTTGTCGTGTTATCACCCTAACCCGGGTGTAACGTGTTTGCATGTGTTATCGTCCAAAACCGGACATAACGTAAAAGGATGTGTAACTCGCCTTAGGGTGCGCTGCTACAATTTAGTAAGACTTCGTGTCTTGCGTAACTACCGAGCACCTATCGATTTTACATAGGTAGGTGACAATTTCAGAGACGTAATAGAAATCGTTTGTTCGAAGGTAGTCACAAATGACATTTAATCGAGGACACAAAGATTCACAAAAAATCAATATGCGTACGTTATTCCAAATAATAAATGTAGGGATCATCGGGTAAATATATATATATATATATATATATATATATATATATATATATATATATATATATATATACTAGCCGTGTGCCCGCGCGTTGCGGCGGCAACAGTGTATAGCGTGTTATTTGTCTTCTGTTCACTTGTTATGGCGGCACGACAATTTACATCGAGGTATTCGTTTTTTTTAAACTCAAACAAATAACAACAAACATAGTACTTTTAAAATCAAAATCCGAGGGTCAATGAATTCCATAGTAAGGAAGTCAATCCGTGTCGTACAATTTATAACGTGTTATTTGTCTTCTGTTCGCACGTTTGATGGTGATGAAAGTTTACAACGTGATATTCGTTTCTGTTAGCTCCCCTAGGGGAAGCCCGCGTGATACGGCGACGGTAATCAACCAATGTTGTATTTGTTTTCTGTTAGTTTATCGATCATCTTATGATATAGTATTGTATATTTGTTAGTTTTCTCATTTGTAGCATCGGTGCAATCTCAATTAAATAATAACGAACACACAAATAGGTGTAACAACGAGCATCTTTGCTATCCATATGTGATTCTTGAAGGTAAAACTCAAATGCGGAACCGGTAAGATTATACCTTATTTAATGTGGGTGGCGAGCAGCTTGTGGTATCCATATGTAAAAAATATAATAATTTTATTCAAAATTTAAAGCATTGTACATCCTAAACAACTAAACAAATATAACAAATTGGGCATAACTAATAGTAAAAAATTAAAACTAAATTACTCTAACTGAAGTTTACATAAACCATAGTCACGTGGATAAGATATTCTATTGATGTAAGTACTCCATTTCTTAACATTCATGGACTGCTAGGAAAGCTGCAAAGCAAAAATAAGCACCACAACTGATCACAACAACGAATGAACTGTCCCCATTTGATTTTTCAGTTTGATTAGTCTCAAAAAATTTACTTGCCATATTTACACTAAAATTTGAGAGAGGGTGCATAACTGAATCCTTACGTGACGGTGCTTTGCTTTTGAACCTTGAATATGTCAACTTAAAAGGTAAAAAAGACCTAAGATGACAACTTGCTCGAGCTCAAGATTAAAGCAGAAAATAAAAATTAGCAATTCATACAAGTGGCAATCCTGAAAATTTACTTACAAATCGGTCAGTTCGGGTTATATTTTATCACTAACAGTTAAATAGGTCGAAAAGGTTAAATGGAGCTAATACTAAAGCTGTCAAGACACGCGACGTTCACTAACGATGTATAGTTTTTTATACATTAACCAAATCAATCATGTAACCATTAGAAGGATAATGAACTATTGAAACCTATGCACTAACACCAAAGGCAGCCATGAAGGAACACAAACAAAATCACAACACACACAAAGAAACTAAAAGAACTCAACATAAGAGAGGAAAGTGTACCCACATATAAAAACAACTGCTAAGGTTGCCATAGTGAAACTTTTGAATACTTGGGTGGCCAATGTGTACATTAAGCATAATAGTACCTAAAATATGTATGCTAAAATAAGTTAGGCAGTTTGACACGATATCATACTATTGTTTAGAATCAAACAGTTACCTTGCTTAGCTGCATAATTAAGGCTGTTGGCAGTTTTAGAACGAAAACGTTGTAGCTGCTCAAAAGGTATTGGTCATCCATGAAGGCTTGAGAAGGTCAGGTGATGCTATTAGGAACAAAATAAGTTAGCAGAATTCCCATCAAGTGTTCCTAAATACACAAGCCAATTCTTTTTATAATGATCCAAATCACCAGACCTTGTATTCATGCTATCACTGTTGATGTTGAAGACAAAGCCCTTAAAGAAAGCTTACCTGGATCAAAACCAAAGCTAGAACAACCAAACCACCAGACCTTGTATTCATGCTATCACTGTTGATATAAGGAATTGCTAAACATTAATAGTGTGTCCACCATTACCCAAAAGTTTAACGACAATCTGAAGGAACGCTCATTTCTCCGTCGTAGGACCCCTGCAGCCGCCAAACTTAATGGCAGCAGATCTTAAAACAGATCAAACTAAAGGCATATATAAACATCCAGTTATATATATAACTTCAAATTAAACAATAGAATCAGCACTACTTGGAAAGAGCTGTCACTGTTGGCATCTTCTTATTTGTACATTAATTATACCAGCTTTTGTAATAGAATCAGCAGCACGTGCAATCATGTTGATCCTTTGGACTCATTTTCATCTTTTAATCGAACTTGGCCTGTGATTAGTGTAGTTTTCCTGCATGAGTTCAATAACATGAGAATATTATAGACATTAGTAATAAACCAAGAAACTTTACAGCTATAAAGATACTTGTATGAGAAAAGGTACTAAATCTGGATCACTCATGCTTTATAATTTCAATGCTTAAAACTAAATGTATATGCCACTGTCATTCCTTTACACACACATTTCATAATAATATAGCTAACACCATGTATCTAATAAAATTATAACAATATCACAACAAAATCAGAGATGTCATCAAAACTTTAAAAGCAACACACAACACCACAACCTTCTTATGTGCAGGAAATGAAACAACTTACATCTTGCTGAAGCAAATGAAGTCTTTGCCAAAAAAAATTAATTTTATCATTTTAATGTGAGATTTGGTTGAGGAAATGAAACAACATACATCTTGGGAGAAAGTCCAGAGAACTGAGTGTATAAAGAGCACCAAGAAGCACCTGCAAATAAGAAAAAGTTTCATGCAAAACTAACACCAATAAGAAGCAGTTAAGCATCGAATTCAACATATCCACCTATCACAAAAAAAATTACTAATATAGAAGACATAAACCTAACATTAAAAGACTTAACAGAGAAGAACACCAACCTATAAAACCCCAAAAAAAATGCTAGCAAGGACAGAGAACATATTATACCTGCATGGCTGCACATGTAAAAGTCAAATGAGCACTAAAAATTGATACAACTGATTTCAATCTCAGTAAGAAACTGTGCTAAGTTCCAATACATCCATTAAAAAGAGAGAAGTCAACAGTTTAAAAAAGAGAAAATATACAGAAGAAGGCAGAATAACTCATGTGGACACATACACACATATTTTTCACACAAAGATCTTGCTATGGTACAAAAAGTGTTCTTGTGTCTATCACTTAAGGGGTTGTTAGGATGTGCATACAAAATGGGACTGTTATAAATTGTGGTTTAAGGGCTTAAAAATATAATTTAGGGGCTGCAAGTAAGGAGTTGCTAAGCTAAACCGACTATTAAAATAAAACTAAAACTACCAAAAAAATCCCTATTTCTAAACATATTTTCTGTTTCAAATTATTCAAGCTGCAATAATAACTTACAAAAACTCACATCAAACACCATCTTAAATTACATATACTGAAACTATAACTCATCAGCAGAAACAAAGAAAACAAACTGGACTAAAAATAGTTGCATTCACTCAACCGGAAAAAATTAACCAAATAGCCTATATCTTATTTGCAAATTAATTTAACACATTAATTATGGGTGATTGATCTGATCTTTGGAAGATGAAAACATGAACCTCTAGAGATAAATTTGGAATTGCATTGTTAACGACCCATCAGCGAAAACAATTTGAACTTAACAACAATTATTAATACTAAATATAAAATTTACTTAGGGTAAAGAGTTCTAACCTGCAATATAATTTGGGGATTCTTCTAGGGCTTGATCCGGATCAAGATTCAAGATCTTCATGTTTGAGATTTGAGAATTACCTGGTATTAAACCCTAATAAAATAATTACGTGGTATTAAATCAAGAAAGAGACCACCATCAGAACCAATGATCGTCGCCTACTATACTTACTATTTCAGATCTGAAATATTACCTTATGGTAGCGATTTGTGGAGGTGGCGATGACTATGTAGCTTGACGGTGAAGGGTAGACGACACTACATACCCACACCCTTTAACTCCATTCTTCATAATAAACCTTAGAGCACCATAGTATGCCCTGAAAATATGCCAAGAAACCATAAGTCCAAACATAATAGGTCTCTTTGCAGCCAAAGAAAACCTTGAATAAATATTTTTCAATCCTGGAATAAATCATAAAAAAGTACTCCAAGATATATCCTAGTTTTGAACACCTAAATTGATTCTAAACTTTGAATGCAATCAGAAATAAATCCCATGCATAAAAAAGAGTTAAGTGTACAAAAGTTAATCCATAATCTAATTAAACTACTGAATAACCTCTGGCTTTAACTGTTGAACATCATAGTGTAATACAAAGTTGAAACATTTAACTGTAGTAATGATAAACTTATAATCAGAAAACATGAAGCATCGAGATAATTTCATAAATCATACTTTTGTAAGGAAATCTATCACAACAGAAGCTTGGGTGAGTAAAAAGGGTGTCTTCAAGAGGTCTGCAAAACGAAAATAGAGGCACTGTGAGATGCAAGTCCATGTAAGAAGTATACATGTCTTAAAAGAAATGTAAATGTTAACCTCAAATTAAGAGCAGATAAAGACCCACCATACCAAATGCTTACTACTGAAACACATTAGCTTACTATGCGATTTCCATCTGCAATGAACGAACAATCCAGGTTTAATAGCAACTCAAACAAAAACTGAAGAACCCTAGAAAAAGAGTGATAGTTATGGTGTCTGATTTAAGCAGATAATACATACCTTTAACCCAATGATTGCGTGACTCCAAAATTTGAAGAACCCTCAAATTGAAGTAAATAATAGAGCCGAGGTGGACAAAATCACTCCAACGGAGTAAAATCGCGTACCAGACTAAACGTGGCGGCCAGACAACGATTAAAATGTAGCAGCGGCGGCGAACGTGGCGATGATACCTGAGGGTGGAGTCGTGTACTCATGTGTTATTTGCAGGAGTTTTAGGGTGAGATATGAAGATTGAAACAAGATACAGTTACACGAAAACTGAACATACCTATAACACTCGAAGGTCGAGATGCGAATCGGTGGAGGAGGAACCAATGATTAGGTTTGGGATGCTTCAAGATCGAGAATCTGAATGAGGAACCAGCGGATCGGTGAGGAAATGGATGAGAGAGAGAGAAACAGCTTATTAGGGTTTGAAATGGAGACTACCGTCGATTTGAAGGCACATAAAGCTGAAATTCAAATTCAAGATCTGGTATCCCAAATTTGGTACCTGTGATGACGTGGGTCCGGTCCGGCCAAATATCGGAGGTTACCCCTCATTAGGCCGAACCAAGCACCCACTCTAACGGCACGCGACACACACGAGGTGGCCGCACGGCGCCCTCGAGTAACATGGACAGGCAATGATTGGCACATCATAAGCCAATCATGCGCCGCTTTACCCAAAATGGGACTGTAGGCTACGCACCTACTGCGCCCGCCCATACCGTTAGCCGCCAGGAGCATTAATGGCGCATCAGACAAAGGTAAGTCACTATAAATACCCCCCAACCACTTGGGGGGAAGGACACTTAATCCCTCCGGACTACAACTAGCTCCGGCACTAAAACGTCTCTCCTGACCGCACGGCAGAGTAGACATCCCAATTCCCCACACACACATCCTATACTCACGAGGGTAGACCTGGGATGGCGATGATGCATCTGTCAGTCCCAGTCTGAGCCGGAGGACAATCTCCCTCCTATGTTCTAACTCTTCCTTCGTGACAGGTACCTTAGACTAACCTACCGAAGCGGCCGAGACGTTCATACCGGAGCGGCTCAATTCATCAACTCCCCAGAAACTCTCTACTTGGCCGGACCGGTTCATCCTTGATACCCGCCCGGCCGAGACTTACTGTTTCTACATTGGCGCCATCCGTCACTACACGGCGATACACAAATGTCTTTGGTACCTGAAGAAACCCCTACGGCCCCATCGCACAGTGGCGCCGAGGGAACATTACAACACAATCAGGTCACAATAACACCAGAGATGGTCGAAGCGAACTACGACCAGCTACAACAAATGATGCAGAGAGTGGCCCGGGAAAGAAGGCTGAAAGGGGTCCAAAACCAGCTAGACTTCACAAGTTATGAGGCAGACGACAGGGATGGCCGTGACGTTCACGAGGCCACCCCAACACCGCCTGCGTCTCCCGAGAGGCGTCGTTTTCCCGGGACCACATCCCGAAGTGTATTTACGGACAGCACGGTCGTAACCAACCAGGCTGACAGGGCCCTCCTCCTTCGAAGTAGCGCCCGGGCCGCAGCAACAAACAACTCGGGCCAGCCCACGTTTGCACAAGAAGGTAGCCGGCCAACAGGGGCGATATTCCAAGCACCGCTAATGAGCGCAGGAGTCCCAGCTTCTGCCCTACCGCCCGAGTATTTTCCCCTATGGGCGATGCAGCAGTGGAAACTGCTATACGGTGCAAGCTCAGTTGCAACCGACACACCCGTTATCTCGCAAGGACCTGTGGTCAGTGGCTACACACCACTCGACACTTCGGTCCCCAACACACAAGGGACAGGCCAGCCGCACGGCGGACTATGCTTCGAAGACCTCTTTGAGCAACCAATGTCCGCCGCGCCTTATGTACCACCAAGCAGAAGCAAATTCAGCCGCGCCGTGGAAAGTTTCGAGTGCCCTCCAAAGACGAAACTACCTTCGTCAATAAAGACATACGATGGTAGCGGCGATCCGGAAGATCACATACACTCATTCAAAGCAGCGGCAGAAATCATGAGGTGGGCCGAGGCAGTTTGGTGCAAAATGTTCGTGCAAACCCTAACGGGGGCCGCACGACTTTGGTTCAACGCGTTGCCGGACGGAAGTATCCGACGGTTCGAGGAGCTGCGCGTTAAGTTCCTAACACACTTTGGCCAGCAGCGCCGATGCGTAAAGGACCCCATCGAACTGCATAACATCCGCCAGGGAGATTCCGAGTCACTCAGGGCGTTCATCGAAAGGTTTAAGTCGGAGTCTATGTTAATCGGCAATGTGGACGAACGGCAAAAGATTTCAGGGTTTATACATGGCATACGAACAAGACAGCTCATAAAGGAACTAAGTGCCAGGGTACCCAGCACCATGCAAGAAGCCCTCGACCGAGCGGAAGCCTTCTTACGAGGTGAGGAAGCCGCCCAGCTGCGTGACAATCGAGGCCCAATCAGCTCAAGACTGGGCCCAAGGCAGGGTCAAGGGAGAAATGAGAAACGCCCATGGCAGCGCGGTGGCGACAAGAACGAGATACATGAGAGGAAAACAGGGTTCGCACCCTACGAACGCCCGTCCGGCATGTCGCACCGGCTAGGCGACAGAGGACAGAGCCACGGAGGCTTACTTAAAACCCCAAAGGAGATCTTGAAGACAGAAGAAGCCAGGTTCAGCTTCAAGCCGCCAAGGCCGATGGGCGACAAAGCCATTAACAGGAATATGGATAAGTATTGTGAATTCCACGGTGACAAGGGTCACGACACCAACGAGTGTCACCAACTGAGGAAAGAAATCGACAAGGCCGTAAAAACAGGTGAGCTGGCACATTTAGTAAGGGAAGTGAAGGAGGAGAAAAAGCCAAAAAAGGAAAGAGAGGAAAAAGTGATCCTGATGGTACATTCCAGACAGCTGAAGCGACCAAAAGTCAATCACGAATGGTGGGCCAACAGGCCAATACACTTCCCACCGCTCGGCGACGTGCAGCCAACGCTGGAGCCAATGGTCATCACGGCACAGGTGGAGGATCACAAAGTACACCGGATGTACATAGATGGGGGTAGCGCCTCTGACATCATGTACGAGCACTGCTTCATGAAATTACCAGCAAAGATCCGTACGGCCATCCAACCCTGCAAGACACAATTGGTCGGGTTCAGCGGCGAAAAGGTGCTGCCACGAGGACAAATACAGTTAGAAGTAACCATGGCCGACGAAAGGATGACACGAACCGAGCGGCTTACGTTCATCATAGTTGCTGGATCGTCATCCTACAACATCATCCTAGGCCGTCCGGCTATAATGGCCTTCGGCGCCATAGTCTCCACGGCGCACGGGATGATTCGTTTCCCCACCAGGATGGGAGTGGCTACGTTGCTGTCCGACAAAGGGCCACACACCCTAGTCGCGGCAGTCGAAGAAAGCAGTGAGAGATGCGTCATCAACGATGCCTGCCCGGACCAAACGGTGACAATCAGCCAAGAGCTAAGCACCGAAGGGAGGAAGCGGCTGTATTACCTACTGAGAAACAGCGTGGATGTATTTGCATGGTCACCATCCGATATGACAGGCGTACCCAGGCAAATCACCGAACACCACCTAAACGAAAATCCGGCACACAAGCCAGTAGTTCAAAGAAAGCGGACGATGGGTCGAGACCGATGCCGAGCGGTAGGTGACGAGGTAAGCAAGTTGGTAAAGGCGGGCATCATGCGGGAAGTACAATACCCGCCATGGCTGGCAAATCCCGTACTGGTAAAAAAGTCGGACGGCACTTGGCGAATGTGCGTAGACTTCACAGCCATCAACGATGCTTGTCCCAAAGACTGTTACCCGTTGCCGACAATAGACGCAAAGGTGGACGCACTGTCCGGCTACACCTTTAAATGCTTCCTAGACGCGTACAAGGGCTATCACCAGATACAGATGGCAAAAACAGACGAGGAAAAAACAGCGTTCCATGCCGATAAAGGCACATTCTGCTACACCAAGATGCCGTTCGGCCTAAAGAACGCTGGGGCAACTTACCAGAGGTTAATCGACAAGGTGTTCAAAGAACAGATCGGTCGGAACATGGAGGCCTACGTGGACGACCTGGTCATAAAAAGCCAAACAGAAGACACACTACTGAACGACATTCAGGAAACCTTTGCGAACCTCCGCGCGGCCAACATGAAATTAAATCCCGCCAAATGCTCGTTCGGCATGAAGCAGGGAAAATTCCTAGGTCACGTGGTAGCGGACCAAAACATCATGGCCAACCCGGCAAAAGTCAAGGCGATACTAGATATGAGGTCCCCCCAATCGCTAAAAGAACTCCAGTGCCTAAACGGCAGATTGGCCGCCCTGCACCGTTTCGTCTCCAAGCTAGCGGAAAAATCCGCCCCATTTTTCGAAGCATTGAAAAGGTGCACCGATAAAGAAGATTTCCTATGGACCGAGGAGGCCGAAGCAGCCTTTCAGGCACTCAAGAGAACCCTGGCAGAACTGCCGTCACTTACTGCGCCGGAGCCAGGCGAAGAAGTTATCTTGTACTTAGCTGTGGGGGAGAAAGTATTGAGCTCGGTCCTGTGCGCCGAACGGCGCGACAAGCAGATACCTATGTATTTCGTCAGCCGAACAATGGCTGACCCAGAGACAAGATATTCGAAGTTGGAAAAGCTCCTGCTCGCTCTGGTCCACACAACCAGGCGGCTTCGGCGGTACTTCCAAGCCTACAGAGTGTGTGTGCTAACCAACTATCCGCTGAGAGAGATAGTACAGCGCCCCGAAACGTCCGGCCGCTTCGCGAAATGGGCGATTGAACTCGGCGAGCTGGACTTGAAGTTCCGACCAAGGACGGCCATAAAAGGCCAAGTCCTCGCAGACTTCATAACAGAGTTAGACAGCAAAGAAGCCGAACAAGAAACCCCTGCGACACCGATGCTACCTCCCACTGTCACAAGTCCAGATGCCTGGACACTGTACACGGACGGGGCATCTAGCAAAGATGGCTCTGGTGCGGGCCTCGTACTCATCGACCCGCACGGCGTAGAAGTAACCTATGCCATTAGACTTGAATTCCCAAGCACAAACAATGAATCGGAATACGAAGCCCTGTTGGCAGGACTGAGGCTAGCAAAGAAGATGGGAGTAAGAAAGCTATCCGCACGGGTGGATTCCTTATTGGTCGCGAACCAGGTAAAAGGAGAATTCGAAATAAGAGAAGCCGCGCTGCAAAAGTATGCCGATTGCGTAAAAGCTATCGCGTCCTCGTTTCTGGAATTCGAAATCATCCAGATACCGCGCGGCCAGAACAAGAAAGCTGACGCACTCAGCAAGTTAGCCTCACTGGCATTTGCTCACTTGACGAAGCAAATACCGGTGGAGGTAATCACCACACCCATGGGAGAGCCGATGGAAGTTAACGACGTGAGCACCCAGACGGACTCCTGGATGACACCATTCATTAAGTATTTGACGGACGGCACCACACCAACGTCCAATCAGGAGGCAAACAAGCTCCGCCTGCAAGCCGTGAACTACACACTGAAGGATGGTCGTCTCTACCGCACGGCCTATTTACAGCCATTGTTGCGGTGCCTAACAGAAGACGAGGGGCTATATGTAATCCAAGAGTTCCACCGCGGCATTTGCGGTACTCACTCGGGGCCCCGCTCCGTCGTCACAAGAATGTTGAACACCGGCTTCTATTGGCCAACCATGTACTCAGACGCAGAAAGGGAAATCAGAAAGTGTAGGGGATGTCAGATGCACGCCAGCGTGCAACGCGCCCCAAAGCGTGAAATGATACCAGTCACGTCGCCATGGCCGTTCCATAAGTGGGCAATCGACATCGTAGGCCCATTCCCAGAGGCGCCAGGAAAGATCAAGTTCCTGGTGGTGGCAGTGGATTACTTCACCAAGTGGGTGGAAGCACGGCCGCTAGCGACCATCACGGGCAAACAAATGATAAATTTCGTTTGGGAAAACATATGCTGCCGCTTCGGCCTCCCGGGGAAGATTGTTTCAGATAATGGAAAGCAGTTCGCGGAAAATCCCTTCCGGGCATGGTGCAAAGAATTACAGATAGTGCAGATCTTCACTTCGGTTGCCCACCCTCAGTCAAACGGGCAGGTAGAAAGAACGAACCGAAGTATAGTGACAGGAATAAAAACACGATTGGGGGCCGAAGGAAGAAGCTGGGTCAAAGAACTGCCAAGCGTCATATGGGCAATGAGAACAACCGAGCGAACGAGCCACGGGCACACCCCCTTCAGCCTAACTTACGGTACGGAGGCGGTAATCCCGGCAGAAATAGGAATGCCCTCGCAGCGAATCTTGGAAATGAATGAAATAACCAATGACACCGAGCTGCTGGTAAACCTGTCCCTAACGGAAGAGCGGCGAAATATGGCCGCAATCAACGAAGCAAGGTACAAGAAAAAAATCGAAGGGTACTACAACGCCAAAGTGAAAACAGTTACCTTCAGACCGGGCGACTTTGTCTTCCGAAACAACGAAGCTTCAAGACAGGAGAAACAGGGTAAACTCGGCCCTAACTGGGAAGGACCGTACCAGATACGGGAAGCTCATCAGAAAGGGTCGTACAAGCTCGCAACTCTAGACGGAAAAGCCGTACCCAGGCACTGGAACGGCATGCAGCTAAAGAAATGTTATATTTAAGCTTACTATTACCGCGCGACATTTGTTTGTAATTTGTACTTCATTCAAGTAAGCCGGTCGGCATTTTGTTACGATATTTTGTTACAACATCTTATTGCGAAGCAAACACTTAACGGGGCAACGCACCCTATAAACTAATTCAAGACCGACAATCTAACTTACCATACACACGGCCATACGCGGCCGCACGGTAATTAGCATCGGCAAAACACTCGACAGGCCAACCGAAGGCTGGGACACAAAGGGAGACGGACCGGATTAGCCGGACCAGAACCCTACCCTACAGTGGGTGACCCAAACACGCTTAACGAACCACTGGGCTCTAACGGCCCAGTGCCCTACCGAACAGCGAAACGGGACCACAATTACCATGGTTAAAAAGCGCTACACCTCCGAACGGAGTAAAACAAAGTGGGTGTACAACCACAGAAATGGCCAACAAGCCAAAAGAAAACACTTAAACTAAACAAATGAAGGCCGAACGGCTCATAAAGTTAACAATCGCAGTCACAGGCCACACGGCTAATACAATTAAACAACCAAACACAACACAGTAAAAACTAATAAAAGCCGAACGGCTTGAAAACATATAATTGCATGTCAACTTTGCAGGAACAGGAAATTCATTCATTAACAAGATTTACAAACAAGGCCGAAGCCAAAGAAAACTACAAATGTACAAGGCCAAGGCCAAAGTAACTACAAAAGCTGCACGGCGGAGGTCGTCACACGGTGGCCGAGGGATCCGGGGTAGGACCTTCTGCTGCTTTCTCTGGTGCGGCCTTCGGCTCCAGAGCCTTAATAACCTCGAGAGGCTCAGAGGCAAGGCCAGCAAGTTCCTCGAGGTAGGGGTACTTGTGTTGCTCAAAAATGGTGACCGCCTCCATCAAATCCGCATCGGCATTAGGCTTGGTAGGGACGTCAGCAAGGGCATACCCCGAGCTGGCAAAGTCGTGGCCAGTCCGGATACCTTGAATGGTGCCAACATCCATCACGGCTTGTTGTACGGCCCCCAACTTGCTTTCAAACTCGTGGCTTTTCAGCAACCTCAGAATAACATGCTGAAAGCCCTCCGCCACCAACCACTTCCTATCCGCCCACGCAGAATCAGCAATTGCGTGAGCCCTGGCCAGCTCGGCATCAACCCCCGCCTTATCCCTTCTTAAGGCCTCCAGTTCGGCCTCAACGGCCGCTTTCTCCTTCCTCGCCGTCTCCAACTCGACAACTCGAGCAGAGACCTCCTCCCTTCGACGCTCCCCCTCCTCGGCCAAAGCTTTCTCCAAACCCGCCGCACGGCCGCGAGCAACAGCAAGCTCGTTATCAACTACAGCCTTCTCCCCTGTCACCTGCTCCACCCTCTTCCTCAACTTCCTCACCTCCTCAGTATTCAAAGTAGCCAGCTGAGACTTACTCTCAGCTAACTCGGCATCCCGCGCAGTCAAGTCCCTCTTCAGGTCGCGGATAGTGCGACGATGCTCAGCATGGCGATGGATGAGGTCCTGAGTTTGGACGAAGGATTGGGCCAGACGCTGTGCGGTCTTCTTCATGGCCACAATATCATTGTCCTCCTCCGCCGCCGACACCGCCCCGGACGGGGCGGCGTGCTGCACAAAATCCCACGCTCTCCTAGGCGTAGACAACACATCCCCGACCCGCAGCTTCCAGTCGGGCACATAAGCGGCGTCAGGGTCGGCCTCGGCCGACACACTATCCTCCTCGGGCTCCGCATTCTTCTCGGAGCCGCGCGGCGAAGACATGTCGCCGGCAGCCATGGCCTTGGCAATGGCATCGGCACCTTTGCCCATACCAGGCTTCAGTTTTCGCCCGACTATGTCAGACATATAGTCATCACCTGTTTCGAGCGCGCGGGCGAAGCGCTTTTCGCTGGACGAAGGGGACGCATCCCCTCCCGGACGGCCGCCTGCATCGTCCTTCGGTCCCTCAACGTCGGAATCGGTATTGTGGATTATATCCACATCTTCTTCAGACTCATCCCCGGCCTTATAAGTAGGGTCCGGAGAACCTTCAGCAGAGGATTCGTCCACCAATGCAGGGGAGGTGGACGTACCAGACTTCCTCTTCTTGGATTTAGAAGGCCCCTTAGAGGAGGCCTTCTTCCTCTTACTGGAAGCCCCTCCAGACGGCGCGGTGGCCTTACCCTTTGCCACATCAGCACGCTGCTGCTGCGCCAGTTTGCGCCGCCGTTCGGCTTTCTGCTCTTCAATCAGCGTGTGGGAAGCACCGCCCAGATCCTTACCCGCAATCACCTTCTCCCCATCCTTCACAACAAAATCAGTGAACCTCCTCTCCTCGGTAGCCTTCACAACAGTATCTTGCCCCTCGGGCACTGGCTTCGTCGTATGCTCAACCTCAAGAGTAGATGGCAACTTCAAATAATCCAGGAGACCCATCTCTGCACAAAGAAAAAGAAAGTTAGACAGGTCCAACACAAAAAAAAAAATAGAGGAGAGAAAACAAAACAGCAGCAACAAGAAGGAACCATACCGGCCCCATTCATTTTAAAACAAGGGTCGGTGAGCAACCCTAGCCAGTTACGGCTCATGCCAGCCATAACCAAAACCTCCTCGGCCTGCTTGCGATGAGGCATTTTATTCGCAATTAAAGTCGCACGGCCAACCGTGTCATGAGGAAGCTTGAACACGTCGTACGGCACCAGGTCCTCCTCCGGCTTTCTCCAATGCATCTTTCCGATGCAAACGTCATCCACCCAGAAGAACTTGTCCTTCCAAAGTTTCAGACTGGTGGGAGGAGTGAACAGCCGTACGGCCCCCGCATGGCGGGCGACCTCTATAAGGTACCAATCCCCCTGGTGGTTCAGGCGAAAAAACTGCCTAAAAAGGTTAACGGTAGGTTTTGTCCCGCACGCCCAGCAGGCAATTTCAAACTGGGTTATCCGCGCGACGGCCAAGGGGGGAAGCTGCCGAATGTCAACACGAAGGGCTCTGATGAGGTTGCGAAAGAAAACGGTAAAGGGAAGACGAAGGTGAGCGAAACTGAAGTGATGGAGGTAAAGCCCAATCTTACCGGGCGGGCAGTCCCGGATAGTATGGGTTCTCTCCGGCAAAGTAGGATGCAGTTCTAGAGGAATACCGTACCGCGCTACCTCAGCGCTAAGGGTTTTCGGAGTAAGGCAACTAAATTGAACGTCCATATCAGACTTAGTACTCTCAGCCATGATGTAAGAAATCAAAATACAATGAAAAGGGTAACGTACCGCGCGGTATGAAAGCAGGTAGCGTTTTCGGCAAGAATGGCAGCAAGTTTGGAAAGAAGACGATATGACCGAAGGGAGTTACGTTCGGCTATATATAGGCTATATAGAGGGCGACGGTTGACATTCCTGACGGGACGGTTGCCAGCCCAGCATCCAATCAACGCGCACCAACACAGGGGGCCCCGGAAGCCCGGCCCATCCAGGCCCAATAAGAAGAGAAAGCCCGAAGCCCCGCTACATGACAGCAACACTTCGGCCTGGGGGGCTGATGACGTGGGTCCGGTCCGGCCAAATATCGGAGGTTACCCCTCATTAGGCCGAACCAAGCACCCACTCTAACGGCACGCGACACACACGAGGTGGCCGCACGGCGCCCTCGAGTAACATGGACAGGCAATGATTGGCACATCATAAGCCAATCATGCGCCACTTTACCCAAAATGGGACTGTAGGCTACGCACCTACTGCGCCCGCCCATACCGTTAGCCGCCAGGAGCATTAATGGCGCATCAGACAAAGGTAAGTCACTATAAATACCCCCCAACCACTTGGGGGGAAAGACACTTAATCCCTCCGGACTACAACTAGCTCCGGCACTAAAACGTCTCTCCTGACCGCACGGCAGAGTAGACATCCCAATTCCCCACACACACATCCTATACTCACGAGGGTAGACCTGGGATGGCGATGATGCATCTGTCAGCCCCAGTCTGAGCCGGAGGACAATCTCCCTCCTATGTTCTAACTCTTCCTTCGTGACAGGTACCTTAGACTAACCTACCGAAGCGGCCGAGACGTTCATACCGGAGCGGCTCAGTTCATCAACTCCCCAGAAACTCTCTACTTGGCCGGACCGGTTCATCCTTGATACCCGCCCGGCCGAGACTTACTGTTTCTACAACCTGCAAGTCTGCATTTCAGTTGGATTTTGAATTAAGGGCTTCATTTGGTAAGGGAGTTTGAATTGATGAAAGGGTTGAACCGAGGGCTGTCTGAATCCAATTCGTCGATTACACAAACAATTCAACAAAGTGGTTTCTGAATTAAAGGTTTCTTCGAAAGGGTAGTGAAAAACAATCTAAAAAGGAGATTCTCTGATCCTATGCTATGGCCGATTACCTAAACAGATGACTAAATTCAGGGTTGTTGGAAAGCAAAGTGAAATCACCTCAAAAGGTGAGATTGGGTAGCTGGTTCAAAAGCGACTTTGTGAGAATTAGGGTTGTGCTATCTTGCTGTGCTGATGGACCGATGAAGCAATATATGAACGGATGGTAATGGTTGGGAATAGATGAGCACCGCGGAGATACTGAAAGAAGAAGGCGTCTTAATTTTAAGACGTATTAATTACCAAAATGCCATTTTGTTCAATATACATTATATAGTAGTATATATATATATATATATATATATATATATATATATATATATATATAGGGTGAGGTTCATTGTAGACACTTTTGCATGTGAAATAGCTCTTTTTCACATGTGAAAGTTTCTAATTAATGAGAAAAAAGAAAAAAAGAAAAAAGAAAATTAATCACAACCATTAGATCAAGAGATCTAATGGTGAAAAAGGGTGTCTACCTGTCTACACTTATGGGGGTGTCTACAATGAACTTTTCACTATATATATATATATATATATATATATATATATATATATATATATATATATATATTCGTATATATAGATATCGAGGCGTAGTTGAAAGTGTGAAAAATAAAACGTCCTAAATATATATTTGTATGCCGTGACAAAATTCAAGAGTTTAAAGAAAATCTTTAAAACGTTCGCATTACTATAAATCAAATATATATTTTTTCTATGTTTAAAACTAATTTATATTAATATTGAAGGGACCATCAAGTTTTAACTCATTTAAATACCAAATTTTTTCATAATATAAATATTCTACGAGTACCCTAACGGGGTTTATGGAAACTTCACGGGTCGAGATTTATAGGCAAGTAATCGTGGTTTTGAGTTTTAGACCAAATGATGTTTGAATTCACCAAAAAAAAAACAACAAAAAAGGGGTCACGGGACTCGAACCGTGACCTAAAGGTTATAACACGGCGCCCTAACCACTAAGCCAGGAGCCGGATCTGTTAACAGATTCGCAGCCATCGTTTTTATACTACCAGCAACAGGGAAATCGGATTCGGAAGAAAAGAATAGAGGATATGGGGTTGGAGAGGTTCAATCCCGAGGCCTCTCGGTCTCAAGCGATGGAACTGACCAGCTGGGCTACAGGCGAGTTTTTATTTTAACCCAACACAATTTACATATATATCTTTCCATCTGGTCATCCCTTTCTTCTCCAAAACTCCGGTGGCCGGAGTTTTATTCCGGTCGCCGGAAAATCACGAAACCACAAACAACCTCAAGATAAACGTGCGATTAACATAGGAAAGTCGTTACCTCAAATCGGTGATGAATTTATACGCGTTTTTGAATCCGAAACAAAACCGAAAATCTCGACCCGGACCTTCTGGGGTTGCTCCGTTCACAAACGCGATGCACCGGGGTTGCTTAGTGGTGATCCACGATCTCAATGAGGTACGGAAAGGGTGGTAAAACAGTGGGGGTTGGCCGGAATTTCAAGTTCGCCGGAAAAACTAAAAAAAACGAGAGAGATATCTGAGAAGACAGAATCGATCTTGCTAGTGCATAACGATCACAGATTTGGTAAACATCAAGGTAAATAACACTTCGTTTATTGCTCAAACCTTCAGAGAGAGAGTTACAGAGAGTTACAGGTTACACCTTAGAAAACACACAGTTAACAGCTCAAAACCTCACAACTACTACTCTCTAAACGAGCTAAACATATATATAGGTGCTCTGGCCAGCGGACCAACTAACCAGCGTACCAGATGGTCCGGCGTACCATCTGGTCCGCACCTGATCCGCTGGGACCAGAAAACACAAACTAACATTTACAATAACATTTCACCTAGACCTAGCACTAGACACTGAAATATGCTTCAACAAACTCCCCCTTGTCTTGTGCTAGTCTTTTGAAGTTCTTGATTAAGTCTCCTTCCAGTGTTGTCTTTTGTTGTTCCCCGTATGAATCCCAAAAGCAAAAACATACTCTGATCACCCGTTGAAACTGCAAGGCTTGTTCAGCATGCTCAGCGTTGTATAGAATATTACAGTGATAGAGTTTGTCTATGTCATCCTTGGATAAGTTGATTAACCACATCGGATCGTACAGTCTGACAACTTTGTTTTCTTCTTTAACCACCACCACTGCTTCACCAGAATTTTCATCATAATACCACCATCTCAATGTTTTGATGAAATCCTGTTCAAGCTTCTTCAATGGAATTTTCTTCAACTGAACAGGCTTTTTGTACTTCACAATGATCATTGGCTCTCCAGTTTTCGGGTGGATGTCAGTTGGATGCTCAACAAACCTCGGTCTTTGAGGAGTTAGAAATTGAAACTTTCATTGACATTCTTCAATCAGTTTGTCTCTGAAAACTCCAGCCAACTTATCATTTCCATAATTCAAAAATGGAGTTCTGGATAAGTCTCTTACATCACAGACCGGCAGTGTACTAAATCTTGTTGCGTACTTCAGATAGATGATTCCAAACTCTTTCTTGATTGCATAGCATTTGAGTTGAGAATCATACATCCAACTGATTATTCTGCCAGACGCTTCTCTAACTTTCCTTTCAAAGAATTTCTTTTGATCAACATCCTTTGTAGACGATTTCACCGGCATCTTTTCGCCCTTTGCTCTTTCAACCACGCATCAAATAACATCTTTTTCTCTTGTTCTTCAGATAAATCTTCAGATTCGGTTGATGCTGGCTGTTCAGATTGTTTCTCAGAATCTTTCTTGTTTAATTCTTCTTCAATCTTTTCTTCATCGTCTTTACCAAAGAAATTGAAACCTTCCGACTGATCATTATCCGTAAAATTTCCATAAACCTTCGGATCATTAGGATATTCTTCAGCGGTTATATCTTCCACCTCTACCTGCTCTTCTTCATAATCAACATTCTCATCTGAATCTTCTTCTTTATATGGATCAGCAAATGGAACATTATCCACATCTTCCACATTTAGAGCAAAAATTGCAGCAAGTTGCTCTTTCGAATACGGATTCACAAACTCCCCTTCTCCTAGCTCAAATCTTGTAATCGGGGTCACATCATAAACATGATCGTCAGACTCCCCCTGAGATGTAGTAGACGGACCAGCAGCAGCAGATGATCCAGCTGCCCCAGTACCCGAACCAGCTCCACCTACACCTCCTTTAGGATCAGGATCATCATTCAGATATTTCAATATATCATCATCTTTACAACCTTCATCAGGATTCGGTCTTGTCTCCCCCTGAGCAGGTAAAGCTTTGAGCAAGAGATTTAACTGCTCACCCAGGGAAAGTGATAATTGTTGTAACTTTGCAATTTCATGACCCTTTTCCTCATCTCTTGATTTTAAACTTGCAATTTCACGATCTTTAGATTGATCCCGAGACACTAATTCCTTTACTAGATTCTTTAACCCTCTGATTTCATGTGCCTGCTGACGATTTGTTGATTCTAACTCATCAAGTCTAGTTTGATGAAGTGCCAGCTTCAGATCAGCAGAAGAAATTGTTGATTGAGTAGCAGCAGCAGTGGTAGAAGCAGTAACAGAAGAAGTAGTAGTAGACGACCTTCTGATGATTAACTTTTTAGCAGGTGGAACAGAAGAACTTTGAACATTCACACTTTTTGTTGTTGGTTGCACTGGAACCGAAGACTGAGACTGAACCTTTTGCTTCTTACCAGGTGGAATTTGACCAGATTTTCTAGCATCAGCCAGAAAGAACCTTGCTTTACTGAAAAATTTGGCCGAGCCATTCTTTAAAGCGCTTGCAGTACCCACCATCGGAGCTTTGCCTTTATCTACTGGCTTAGACTTTGCAACAGGTTCCTCCATCACAGGAGTATATAATGGATCATCATCGTTATCCTTAACCTACTTGGTTCTAGACTCATATAGTGAAGTATCCTGATTCTGAGACTTTAAATAAGCAATGTGAGCCTTAGAACCCGTCTTCACTGGAATTTCTCTGGTATTATGTAAAATTGTGACATAATCACCAGAGTCTGATTCGGTTTTAGATGAACTCTCACTAGCATCATCACCCTTAGACATATCAGCATCATCAATCATATCATCATTTTAAAGATTAACAGCTTCAGGTTCAACGATATTCTCATGAACAACAGGTTCAGGTTGTTGTTGCTGTACAGGTATGTGGTCTTGATTAACAGGTTGTTGAATATTTTGTGCTTGATCTTCAGGAACATTCTGATTCTCTTCTTCATCTTTTGCTATCTCAACAGGAAAACCTTTGTCATCATACTCCAACTCGTCATCAGAACTATCAGAATGTTTTGCAGCTCCATGTGACACCTCGTCCTAAAACTTAGGTCAAACCTCTCTCATTTGACTTTTAATTAAGTTTTAATGTGCATTAACCGATCTGATTTCTGTTTAAACTGTTAATTACTGTGCCTGACTGTTAACTGATGACATATACCTAATCCCGCGTTTGTACTAGAAGCGTATACCCGTAAATTTCATAGAGATTCCATGGATTAATTATGGAATTTCAATAAATAGAAAAATAAATATAAAATGTATTTTTATATTTTATCTGGAACTGGAACTGGTGTCGTACACTTATATAACCGACACGGAAAAAACTGATAAGCGATCATATGCTTAAAACTATCCAGTTTTAAACAATCTGGACGGTCGAGCCTAAAACTGTTACGAACTGACAAAACTGAAAACGTTAACCGTAACCCGTTCGAAAAACTGAAAAACTACAACTAATTTCTGAAAAACTGTTATAACTGACTTTAACAATTGTTTTTATGAAATAAAAACATCACAAACCAAAATCGTTGTCAAGACTTAAGCCAAATCTCAACCGTTAACCAATTGGGCCCGACTTGGCCCAATAGGCCCAATAAGCCTACAACAATTAAACCGAGCCCGAAACCTTAACCCGTTGCATAATCTTGATAAAACTGATTGATCGTGGCGATCTGTAAACTCAACTGATGCACAACGGGCCCGGGCCTCGAACTGGTGCCTCGTTTGGACCTGTACGGTCCATAACCGACAAACGGACCCAATTGCATTTTTCTTTAAACATTTAGGCCCAATACAAAGTCCAAACCCAAGGGATTAACTTTTAATAATATTGGCCCATCAACTTTGTATCAATTTTTATAAAATGGTTATCACCTTTTATTTTTATAAAAATTAATCACCAACTTCTATAATTTTTATACTTTTATTATTTATAAAAGTTATGAATTATATTATCTCTAATCCTTTACAAATTTTACACAATATTTTCAAAGCCTAAACTATTTTATAAAACTCAACAAATTTGATATAAAAAGTGTCACCTACACTTTCACTTTTTTATAAAAAAAAAACTTAACTAAGAAAGTTAGTAAAAGAGTGTGATGGTTATCTTGGCCACACCATTCCTAGCCTACCATCCTAACACTAGTGATGAAGACCAAATAGTGAAAGATGACTAAACCATCACCAACACCACACACCTTACCTTTTCTTCTTCACGTAAACCACAACCAAATACCCACTTCACTTTTTTCTTTTTGTGAGCAACCAACCACAATCACCACTCCATCCTTTCTCCCTCTAAAGAAAAAGAAAAAAAAACTGGTAGCCCCATCCTTGTCCCTCTCTTACGTTTCCGGTGAAGAAAACACCGCCCACCACCACTACTGGGTACCACCATCAACTGCCGCCACTCCACCTCCATCTCTCTTTTTCTTCTCCCTGTCGAGAAGCACAAACCCACAGCCACCATCTTTTTTTTCTTTCCGGTGAAAGAACAACAATCACCGCCACCGGACCAAACTGCCGGCTGCCACTACCACCTCTGCTGTTACTGCTGTTGTACCACCACCCTCACCTTGTTTCCTTGTCTCGGCACCTCAAACACCACCGTCGGGAACCACCAACAACACACCACCACTCGACACCCTTCCCTCTCTTCTCTCTTTGCTGCCGGAAGGACAGCCCCAGCCACCACCGCCGCTGTACCACCACCCTCTGTTGATGCTGCTGTTACTGACCGGAGACCGACCACCACCTGCTGCCATCCTCCTTTCTTTCCTGTCTTTCGGCAACCAAACAACCACCACACCACCACCGTGTTGCTGCTACTATCTCGCCACTGCTGCTGCCGTACTGTTGCCGCTGTGCAGCCCTCCTGCCGCCGCTAGCGGCTGCTGTGCCGCCGAGCTCCATCACCGTCACCCGCCACCTTCTCCTTTCTCTCTTGGGTTTTCTTATCCCTCCCCTTTGTGAGTCCTTTAAACCGGTTATTATCCTTGTTTCAAATGTTTTAAACGTCCCGAATGATTCCCCGAGTCTTAACCCGAGCTTTTTAAACGGTCGTAACCACCGAGCTATTTTCTATCACAAATGTGTAGTGTTTTTATTTAAAATAAAAACACAAGATTAAAACTTACTAGATAAATGATTTAAATTGTCCATTTGGTTATCTCATGATGTTTAACATTTTTTGCGTGGTTAGATATTGTTATTTACATGTTCTAGTATGTTATAAATGGTTAGAATTTGTTATTGGTGATTTTAGATTGTTAATCATTTTGTTTATAAGTTAATATGTGCTAATGACAACTAACTTGGACAAATGACGTTTAGTGACATACATGGAACTAATATGGACGTTAGACGTGTTCACTAAATCTTTGGACATAAAATCATGGCTTAAAACCTTTAAATAAATTTTATGGTTAAATAACAAAGGTTAGAAATGTGACATCCGAGAATTCCAAGGTTAACTTCCGTTAGACAATCTCCGTTAGTTACGTTATAAGTGTTAACTTAGTAACTAATGCTTAACTAGGCCGAATACGTCCATGACCTTTGGTTGATCACCGAACCCGTCAATATGTGTTATGTGTTTATTTATTTATTGTCATGCAGTGGCCCGGTCTCATAATCATAATCGTGTCAACATATACTTATGTAATATTTATTTGTGAAAAGCAATGCTTAGTGATATCCATAATCATAGTATTGTGGTTTAGTAAAAGTATTGTCCGTAACCTACGTTATCGGGTATGTACTAGTTTTGTATAGTTAAAGTGCTCAACCGATATCGCGGGTAGCTAATCCGTTGTTCCATGCACTAAGGAAGTTTGTACCAAAGCTGACTGATAGTTTTCGTAGTGGCAGCGCCATCATCTATTTTGTTTTGCGGACCTACGTCATCGCGGCTTTGCCTCCCCCGTGTCCTCCCGGGACCACGGTCAGATAGGCTGATATTGTACCTCCGTGCACTTCCCGTGTCACGAGGCGGAGTTTATCAAACTCTAGTAGATCTATCCAACATCCCCTCGCTTTACAATTAATGGTACAATTAAGTTGAGGACTTTTTCAGTTATAAGGCAATCCTTAGAAATCATGTGATATCATGTGGTTTAGACTTTAACCTACACTAGCCATATTAAAACGGTTTACTTTGGGTTCTCATGAATCCCGAAAACATTTTCAGTTTCGTTTTCGAGCAAACGTCCACGGAAACTCAAGGTATGATTTAATTTTGGGGACCAAAATTCCTTTAACAGGAGGAGGATGTGGCGACCCTAAAACTTTTGCTTTCTTTCCCCAGCAACTACAGCAACCCCGACAGCCGAGGCTGCGAACGCTACGACGCAAGAATAATTTTCGGTTCGAAAATTCCATTTACAAGGGGATGATGTGACATCCGAGAATTCCAAGGTTAACTTCCGTTAGACAATCTCCGTTAGTTACGTTATAAGTGTTAACTTAGTAACTAATGCTTAACTAGGCCGAATACGTCCATGACCTTTGGTTGATCACCGAACCCGTCCATATGTGTTATGTGTTTATTTATTTATTGTCATTATGTGCAATGTGATTTAAACGCATGATTTAGTATTAAGAATAAAATGAAAACTTGCCCCCTTTTGGTTGCCAGCGAAACTACCGGGCGAAACTATAGATTCACTCGATAGTCGGCTAGACCATTTGACTTGCATGAGTTCAGAGCCAGTTTCGCTTGGCCAGCGAAACTGCCAGCGAAACTAGCTCCTGATATAAAGTCTATTAAACCCTAATTACATCCCATTTGCATCATCTCCACACTAAACACACACACTCTCTTGGAATTTCTGGTCAGTCGAGAAACACCCCGAGCCGACGTGATCTCAGCCTCGAGACATCATCCATTCGGACCCTAGATCAAATCGTGAGTCCCAAAACCATTCTTTATGCATTTTCTATGTGTTTTCTTAAAAAGCATGCTTAGATCTTCATGTAATCACTTGATCTTCTGATATGATGCTTAGGAAGGCTAGATCTATCATAAAGTCTGTAACTTTACGTTTGAAATCAAACCATAATGAAGATTCATGCTAGTTAGGTCATTTTAGGTTTAAAATGTGTTTTTGGTGATTTGAATGTGAAAACCCATGTTTAAGGTGTTAAAACTTGTTGTTTGATGTTGGTAAATGTTTATGCATGCTAAATATTGAATCACATGAAGTATGGAAGCTGTTAGATTGATTTTCAGGCTGATTTATGTGTTTTCCGTGACCAGCGAAACTGAGCTGTTCTCTGGGCGAAACTATACAGCGAAATTGTATAGATATTCATACAGCGATACTATGTGGCGAAACTATAGTGTCGCCCGCGAAACTAAGTAGACCTGCTCGAACGAAACTACCGAGCGAATCAACCTGAACGAAAGTTCAAACCAGTTTCGAGCGAATCTAGGCTAGCGAAACTGCGTCAGCAGTTTCGGGCGAAACTAGCTAGCGAAACTGTGTCATCGGGTAACCCCTAGCGAAAGTGCTGCCCGTGCACCTAGCGAAACTGTGTAGCGACACTGTTTAGCGAAACTGAGACCAGACCAAAAACCCAAACTTGTGCAACTTGTTTGAATGTTATGCCATGACTTACATGATTACGCAATAATGAAACGCGCTTGATTTCTGAATTATGTGAACCCTTGTTTATGATCAACCATCGGTGTCGTGTGTCGGTATGTCGTGTCATAGTTCCAACGTGCTATGTTATGGGCCATAGTGACGTGAGTTAAATATTAGACACAAAACTAATACTTAAGACCTAAACGTGTTCCTAGGTCTTCGTTAAGCAAACAATATTTGGATTTCTTAGCAAGTGTAGCAGTGCAACCAAAGGTGAGTGTCACTAACCCATTTACCGTGAGCCCGTTTGGGTCACACTGAATAACTTAATGAAAGACAATGCTGACAATCTAATGAGTGCTATGCACCTCTCTAATGAACTTGAAAACCTAGGAGTGCTTGGCACCCACTTGATGAACTTGAAGTGTTTTATGGGAAGCACTTGTGAAATACTTAAACAACTATTTCTAAAACGAAACTGAAAATGTTTTCGGGATTCATGAGAACCCAAAGTAAACCGTTTTAATATGGCTAGTGTAGGTTAAAGTCTAAACCACATGATTTCTAAGGATTGCCTTATAACTGAAAAAGTCCTCAACTTAATTGTACCATTAATTGTAAAGCGAGGGGATGTTGGGTAGATCTACTGGAGTTTGACAAACTCCGCCTCGTGACACGGGAAGTGCACGGAGGTACAATATCAGCCTATCTGACCGTGGTCCCGGGAGGACACGGGGGAGGCAAAGCCGCGATGACGTAGGTCCGCAAAACAAAATAGATGATGGCGCTGCCACTACGAAAACTATCAGTCAGCTTTGGTACAAACTTCCTTAGTGCATGGAACAACGGATTAGCTACCCGCGATATCGGTTGAGCACTTTAACTATACAAAACTAGTACATACCCGATAACGTAGGTTACGGACAATACTTTTACTAAACCACAATACTATGATTATGGATATCACTAAGCATTGCTTTTCACAAATACATATTACATAAGTATATGTTGACACGATTATGATTATGAGACCGGGCCACTGCATGACAAGCCCACTGTGAACTCACCAACCGTTAGGTTGACACTTGCGTGGTTTAAACTTTTGCAGATCGCTGAAGAGTATCCGGAGCGGGTTGGCATGGCACGTGAAGACAATTTTTAAATTTTATTTAGACTTAATTGGGAATTTAAAACACTGATTTGTAAAGCATGTGGTTAGTGCTAAGATAATATTTTTCCGCTGCGTATTTTGAGACTTTAATTTATGACATGTGTTTGGACTAACTCCGATTCGTTTAGTATTTGTAACTAATGGTTGTGGTCCTGGTTTGCTCGCACCCCTTAACGGTATAAACTCCGTTAGTGGTTACTTGGGGGTGTGACAAGAAATTTTATAAAAATTTCTTGGATAATTTAAACCATAAAATCTCATCATGGAATTTATTATATAAAATGGTCACATTTTATAAAATAAACTTCCTATAAAACAAGACTTAAATGCTTGTTTTGGATTTTATAGAAAATAAAATGGATAAATATATATAAATATATTTTATATAAAAAAAATGATAAAAGAACATATTTTTGTCAATTGACATAAAAAGTATAAATCTTGGATTTTATACAAAAGTGAAAATACTTGATTTTCTATAAAAGTCTTTAAAAATTAAAACCCTAGCTTTATTTAATAAATAAAGTTATTTAAAAATGATTTTATAAAAATAAAATCAAAAGACTTATAGAAATTATGAAAAACATATTTTAAACATTTTTTATTATTTTAAATAAATCAAAATAATCAAAACGTTTTAACCAGATCAAATGTTTATTTTTAAACATTTGGAATAAACGAAATCTTTAAAACAATTTAAAACGTCGTACGACGTAACGAATCGTAAATAATTATTTTCGACAAATAATTATTCGTATGAGTTTTAGAAACCCTAATTTGATTTAAACTCATCATGATTGTTAATATTAATTATTCTAATAATAATTATATTTATATTAACATGGAAACCCTAATTTTCCCTAACATGAGTTTAATATTAAAATAACCTTTAATATTAACCTACTTGTGTTTATTCATTAAATCGTTAACTTGTAATAATTTGATAAATTATTCCAACAAGTTAGAATAATTATTTCGATAATGATTATCAACTCTAGTTATATATATATTATAACTTAACGCGATTAAATATTCAATCGATCGAACGAACTTAAAAATAATAATAAATATTATTATTTAAAACAATATTCAAGACTTGATTGAACTGGCATTCATGATACGTGATCACATGCTCATTTCTTGTATTCAAATTACATAAATGCTTTCATACGTGAACATTAGCATTTACTGATTGTAAACTGATTAACTAACGGGTTTTCAAACGCTACAAACGGGTATACGTCAAGACTTGACCGGTATCATTTGGGTAACGTTCGTTACTCAAATGATTATGTGGACCCTTATGCATATTGTCTTATGTTTTATTAGGACTTTACTTGCTAGTTGCCACTCGGTAATCCATCATCATCACTGAATCATGTGAGTTTCACGGCCCCTTTTCTTTACAACTGTTTTACACTTATGGGGGAGAAATCATGAACTGATAAAATGCTTTTTACTTAATGTTATGGTTTACCTGTTAGCCGTATGACTACATGTTCCATTCCGTATCCCAAACAATTGGTACTTTATCGTTATAAACGTTAGTACAACTGAAATCCCACTATTAATTGAATTCGATTAGTTCTGCTCGAAACGATAACTAGTGAATAGATCTATTTGGGTTGACAACACTGCCCATATTGGTAGCTCCAATCCTGACTTCGCACATTGTCAAGGGGTACACGTCAGTTATTCTCGCCTGTTCGGTATTCTTGAGATAGAATGCTATGAGTGGGTAATCCGTTAGTATTCGAATTTGAGGTTCATGGTAGGATCTTACAACCACGAAAGTAAACCAACGTAACATTTAAGTATGCCGTAAACTGTTATCCCAACATGCCGTAAACTGTTATTCCAACATACCGTAAACTGTTATTCCAACATATAATGTAAACTGTTTTTACAAACTTACCATAGAATCATAAACCTGTGAACCTCACCAACTTTATGTTGACGTTTTTAAACTCATGATTTCTCAGGTATCTAAGCTTATCATGGAAGACGTGCAAATGGGGCTTCACTGTAACTTTCGACCCTGCTCCACTGGAGTCGTAGTCCCGACCTATCTTAAATAAACTGATTTATGATTTCAATATCAATCCAAGACTTTTATTCAAATGTAAGACAATATCATTTCACCACGACTTTCCGCTGCAATATGAATGGTATTATGTTTTAAATGACGTTTGAATTTAGTAGAAGTTGTTCTGTATATCTGCGACTATGATTCCGTCTCGCTCACACCCAAGTCCGTTGACCGGGGTGTGACACTCCATCAGCTGGAGCTACATAATCCGGTTTTGCAAGATGACCAATTAAACGTTTAACCGGTGGAGCAGCTTTGTTTCCTTTACGCTTCTGATATACCGGGATTTTACCAATAGCAACTCTGTTCATATGTTTCATTTCCAAAGCTGCACCCGAATTCTTTGGCAAACCAGGATATAATGCATCTAAAATCATCTGGACAAACCTCGGATACATAATACTTCTCACTTGCTTTGTCAAGATGTTGTCTTTCATGTAGTTGAAAATCCAGCCAGAGAAGTTAAATTGCCTATTCAGCACCAAGGCAGAAAAGAATGATAAAACCTTTAAATCAAATTCTTCTTGACCTCTTGTTCGGTTTCCAAAACACTTGATTGTAACATGCATGAGATATTTGTACGGAGGACTCCGATTAGCTTTAAGATACCATGGAACATACAACTGACCATCATACTTTATCCTTTTGAGTAAAGCTACTAAATCAGCTTCATGAAATTCTGTTGGATAATCAGCTTGATCATTGAATCTCAAAACCCTCCTCACATCAGCTTCAGAAATAATCACATCAGTCTCGAGAATTTTTGCACGGATTACTGATGGAACCACTGAACAATCCACTTGAGCTGAATTCCAAAACATAACCAGCAAATCCTTATATGGTGTACAAACATGAGTGGCAGCATAATAAATTCTTGATCTTCTCATAAAATCAAATATGTTGAGGAAATGAGGTTTCCATCGTTCAGCTGCATCTAAGAATGCACACACGTTATGTTCTCCAATTGACTTAAACTCAGTCATATCTGTACAAATCATCACAACAAACTGACGTTAAAAATCATGTAACAGAATCAGAATGACCAACAAATATCAACAATTTTCAAAATCTTATCAGCGGACCATCTGCGGACCAATTTTGGTCGCGCGGATCATCTGGTCCGGTGGACTAGAAAATATTGACCGCGGATCACTTTTGGTCAAACGGACCAAATGCGGACCAGTTGGTCTTCAGCGGTTCATATGGTCCGCCGCGGACCATGTGGTCCGGCGGACGATCAGAAACTGAACAGTCACTCTCGATTTTGATGCACAATCTAGTGTTTGTTTTGAAAACGAACACCAAGGTTTTGATCTAGACAAGTTTCCGACCCTGTACATGTGCTCAAAGTGTTTTAAGAATGAATAAAACCAGTTGAAACCATCCAATTCAGTTTTCTTGAAAACCCGAGATACAAAAATGTAAAAATCGAGCAATGTACACCACTCTAATACAAATCAAAACCACTATTAGATGCGCAATGAGAAACCCTACCTGTAGCAACAAAAATCACACGCAAAGGTTTGTTATTCACCAAGAAATCAAAGAAAAACAGTTGAGAGAATAATAGGGTTTTTCAGAGTGAAATGTATGTGGTCCGTGCGTTATGCAAACCCCGGATCAGATTCCTCTATTTATACACAAAATGGTCTGCCCGGCGTACCATATGGTCCGCCGGATCACTTTGTGACAAATAAGATCCTCAACTTTCAAATGTTTCATTTTTAACCCAAAACTTCAATTTCTTCAAAATTCAAACATGATGTGCCGATTTTAGCACCGATTGTGGTTTAATAATCAACAGATTTGTTGTTTCTGAATTCAGTTGATCAAAAACTAATGCAGAAATAAAATCTTTTTGATTTTTATCAAATTTATATCAAAACACACTAAAATCTTTTTGAATTTTCGAACTTATGCTAAAACACACCTAAAATCTTTTTGAAATTTTCTAAAATAAGCAAAACAGCAAATCAACAGAAATCAGGAAATTAAAACGCAATAAGTTATATTTTTGTGAGAAAGATCGCAACATGAGATCATATCAGACATAACGCATCATACACATTGCAATTTCAAAATACTAAGCATGCAAGCCAAGCTGACTGAGAATACAACCATTTGATTTATTTCAGCTAAAGCAAGTCATTGTTTATAGCTTTCTGATACGAAATTAAGTATATTAATCGAGCATTTATAACATGGTACCCACACGATCAGGAATACTGGCAAACCGCTTATTTCATATTTTTGTGTTTTTCTTTATTCAAGCCAAGTTACTCGCAGCAGATTTTTCATACTGATATTGTAAACTTGCTTATACAGAAGTAAATGCCACAGAGAAATCATGTTCATGATGTTTCTTGCAAAAAGAAAGTAGAACCCTAAACAAACAACAATCAGGTCGGCCGGTAGGCACGCAGAGAAAGTCCGATTGTTTAGGAAAATAAAAAATAAAAAAATAAAGCAGAAGTTGTTTAATCCAACAACAATCAGGTCGGTACTCACGTACACGCAGAGAAAGTCCAATGGATTATACGAAACACCAAGAAAAATAAAGCAGAACGTCAAACGAACAACGATCAGGTCGATCTTTCGATACGCAGAGAAAGTCCGATCGTTTGACAAAATAAAGAAAATCAAACAAGTTTAAATCTTTCAAAATAAAGCAAGCATACATCAGAACATCTCTTTTTATTTAGTTTTTGATATTTTCTCATTTTATTTATGCCAGATATACACAGTACCCATCACGGTTTGTAACCACAACTATAAAGCAAGCGTTATCTTTATATCATACTCACGTATATCAGACTACTCAGCACATTCAATCAGGTCAAACAAGTACCTACAGCTTTTCTTTATACTTTATTCATGGCAGATAACGTATGCTGATGTACTATCATTTCTCACGAGGTTGGATCACATTTCTCAATTTTTCATTTTTACAAATTTTTTTTTATTTTTTTTTTAATTTTTCCATTTTTTATGCTTTTTCATTTTTCAATACAAAAACACACACTATTTTTGTATTTTTCAAATATTAACCCCCTAAAAAACAGAAAAATAAAGCAAAACAAAAAAAAACAAAAAAAAATGATCAACTGAATCAGATTAGTTAGCATGCAATCTAGTAACCCCATTGATTTGTAACAAAAATTGAAAGCGAGTTTTATCAAAAGCTTTCGTAAACAAATCAGCTCTTTGAAAATCCGTGTGAATTTTCTGCAAATCAATTAGTTTCTTTTCGTAGCAATCACGGATAAAATGGTATCTGATGTCAATGTGCTTAGTTTTAGAATGCTGAACGGGGTTTTTCGTAATGGAAATAGCAGCTGAATTATCAATGAAAATGGGAGTAGTCAGAAAATTCAAACCGTAGTCGCGCAACTGCTGTTGTATCCACAAAACCTGTGAGCAACAACTGGAAGCCGCCACATACTCCGCCTCCGCAGTCGACGTGGCAACCGAAGTTTGCTTTTTGCATTGCCAAGAAACTAGTCTATCTCCCAAAAACTGACACCCAGCGGTTGTGGATTTGAAATTTATCTTGCACCCGCCATAATCTGAGTCAGAATAAGCTGATAACTCAAACTTATTATCATTAGGGTACCAGATGCCAAGATCCGGATTACCCTTCAAATAAGCAAAAATCCGTTTTACTGCTATCATGTGGGAAGCCTTTGGTGCTGCCAGATTCATCTGGTCCAAGGCCATGTGAAACCTGGATAGGTGTACTTGGGATCCGAACATCGCCAATCTTGAACCGTGCCAAAATATCAGACACATATTTCGTCTGATGCAAAAATATGCTTTTGGCAGATTGATGGAATTGAAGACCCAGAAAGAACCCCATCTCTCCCATAGAACTCATTTCAAATTTTGTTTGCATGACCCGCTCAAATTCCTTACATATGTTGTCATTCGTGCTCCCAAAAATTATATCGTCCACATAAACCTGAACAAGCAATAGATCTTCCCCAAACTTTTTCGAAAACAGTGTACAATCCACCTTGCCACGACGAAACCCGTTGTCGAGCAGATGAGTAGAAAGAGTCTCATACCAAGCTCTTGGGGCTTGGTGAAGACCATATAACGCTTTATCTAACTTGTACACACGGTTAGGGAAATCAGGATCATAAAAACCAGGTGGTTGTTTCACGTAGACTTCCTCATGAATCTTCCCGTTCAAAAACGCACTTTTCACATCCATCTGATACACCTTAAACCCATGATATGCCGCGAAAGCCAGAAATATCCGGATAGCTTCTATTCGGGCTACTGGAGCATACACTTCATTAAAGTCGATGCCTTCAATCTGATAAAATCCTTGAACCACTAATCGTGCCTTGTTTCGGACAATGACGCCGCGATCGTCTTTTTTACATTTAAAGACCTACTTCGTTCCACAAGGCTCTTTAGAGTTTTTGGGTAAATCAACGAGATGCCAAACGCCCAACTTTGTAAATTGCTGCAACTCTTCTTGCATGGCTTCTACCCAAGAAGCATCCTCCAACGCTTTAGCAACATTAGAAGGTTCTACCTGAGATAGATAGCATGAGTGAAAAACTTCATTCTGAATCCCAGTTTCTCTGATTTCGGCAATCAAAGCATCTATATTTACTGCTAATTGGTGTCGTGTACGAACCCCCGAAGACGGATCTCCAATAATGTTTTCTTGAGGATGAATATTGTTAATCCGAAGAATTGTTGAATCAGCAACTTCTTGAATATCTTCTAAATTTGTTAAAGATGCCTCTGCCCCTTCTGAACTTGATAAAACATCAATCGGTAACGAATGCGGTACAGAAGAGCTTGTACTTGGTAGATTAATTTGATCATCTACAGGTGTAAATTCAGCTTCATGAAACAGACTTTCATCTTCACCAGAAGAACTCATAGTATCTAGACTAGAAGCATTCTGACTAGACGAAGTAACAGCAGTGCTTGAAAGCTTTGGAATCCATGAACCTAGACTAGGAGTTGTCAATGAATGTAGTATAGCAGCTACAATATCAGGGTCCTCCTCTTCCTCAGATCCAGATGATGCAATCGTGAACGAATCAATTAGAGACTTATAATCATAAGACTGAGCATCAACCGATTTGGGATGTAGGAAAGTATGCTTCTGACAATCCACATTTACATGATTCTCAATTGTCTTGGAAGACGGAAAGTAAACACGCTTCATCGGATGATGATATCCAACAAAAACACCCTGAATAGCTTTTGAAGCAAACTTCCCACCTTCTTTGAGAACCGTGCAAAGACATCCAAACGGTACCAAGAAATTCAAATTAGGCTTTCGACCTTTAAGTAGTTCATAACTTGTTTTATTGAATCTCTTGACAATCAGAACATGATTGAGGAGTATACGGCGCACTGAATTCATGAACAATTATAAGTGAATCACAAAAAGCGGCCATCTTAGCATTCTTAAACTCAGTTCCATTATCAGTACGAATGCGACAGACTTTATGCTTGTACATTGATGGAAACTTGGATAACAACCTCTGAATTTGATCAGGAGTTTCATCTTTTGATGCTAGGGACACCACCCATGAGAATCGAGAAAAATCATCCATAATTACTAAACAGTAATAACTACCCTCAATGCTTCGAACATTCACAGGACCAAAAAGATCCATATGAAGTAGCTCTAAAGGAGTCACAATCGAGTTTAAACGTTTAGCCGGATGAGACTTTTTCTTTTGCTTACCTTTCTTACAAGACACACAAACATCATGTATAGAAAATTTATTCTTTGAAACACCTTCCACCAGATTATGATTTACCAAATAATTCATCTTCCGGTAATTGATGTGTCCTATACACCGATGCCACATGATGGATTCTTTTTCCGTAGCCTTAGAAATAAAACATGTAGCCGAAACCGCTGAAGAAATCTGATTCATGTTCAACACATATAAGTCACGAAATCGAGGAGCTCGTACAACAATCCAATCATCAGGAATTTGGATTCCAGGCTTCAGAATTAAGCACTCTGAACTTGTGAAAGCAGCAGTGTACTGCTTATCAAAAATCTGAGAAACACTCAGCAAATTGTGTTGCAACTCTTGTACAAATTGGACTTTGTCAAATGTAATCTTCTCATTACCCATTTTGCCCTCACCGGTAATCTTACCCCCTTTATCGCCAGCAAAGGTAACATTTCCTCCTTGTATAGGTTTAACATCTGATAACAAGGAAATATTACCCGTCATGTGCCTGGATGCTCCACTATCAACGACCCAAAAGTTGTTAACAGCTGGCTTTCGAGCACCCTGCACATTTTAGCAGATAATTAGTGAGCATCTGGACCCAAGCTTTCAGCTTTGGGTCGACCGGTGTCTTCCGAAAAGTCCTCAGTGGCTTTTGAAGTCATTTTAGGCAGCCACATTTGCCTTAACCCAGAAATCGATGAACCTGTGGTAACATCACTTGAAGATGAACAATCAAATGATTGTTGAGTTTTGAAAAATTTTCCTCGTTTGAAGAATTGTTTTGTGACCACTTTGTCATCGACCTGTTTTGGCTCAGAAACATTTTCAGATTTTTCTAAACTAAAAGCGGAAGCTCTTTTCTCAGCCAAAACCGGACAATGTTTCCTTAAATGACCCCTTCTGATGACAATGATAACACTTCCTACGATCGACAAAAACTGTAGGAAAATTATCTCCTGATTCAGTTGAAGTGTTACCATCAGTCATATGTTTAACCACTCGACTTGATTTCTTAGCCCTAAATCTCCGAGATTCATGTTTGGGAAGTGGTTTAAACAAAGGACCAATATAACCATTTTGATTATAAAATCCATACTCATCAACTCCACAGTCTTCAGAATATCTTTTGAATTCACATTTGCTTTTGTTGTTTTTAAACAAACCAAAATCTTGTTCATAATGACCAAAGTCATCATAAAAATCATAGTCATCACAAAAACCATATGATTCATAGTCAAAACTGTCTGATTTAGCAGAAAAGTGACCATCAGAATTATAAATATTCTTAGGTGAATACTTTGAAGTTTTTGACTTTGATGAAAATTTCTGAAATTTTGGAGTGTGAGACTTGACAAAATTCTGATCATCAGAACTAGTTCTGAGTTTTAGCAAAGAACCAGTTTTCACTTGTTCACGATCAGACACACTTTCATCTGTATCAGCATAAAACACTTTGGAAACTTTTGTTGGATCAACACAACATAATGGAAATGCCTCATCCAAAAATATGGTATCACTACCCTTCAGACAATACATTTTCACTTTCTTAGACGATTCACCAACTTCAGTTTTACCTTTCTTTTTGTCATCAGAATTCCCAAACTTGACATTTTTCTTGTCAGTTTGCTGAACTTTCTAAGGTTTCTTTTGATTGACCTTAGAACCTTCAACAGAATGTCCAAATCCGATGCCATTAAATTTAGCTGATTTCGGTGGAGGTACCGGAATTGAATTCACATCCGGTTTGGTGGTGTTACTTACAGTGACAGACTCACGTTCAAAAAACAAATCAGGTCCTTTTGTAAATTTTGTCATTTCAAATTCTTTCATTGTTTTTTCAGTTTCGATAATTTTCTGAGCAGCCTCTAAAGGTGTAAGTTTGACATTCACCGAAACACCAGAGTCAGTTTTGGACATCAGTTTGACAGGCTTTCTCTTATGAGTGCCCGTGGATTTATCAGATGCACCCTCAGCAAACATTGAATAATCAAACACAACAGCTGGTTTGATTTCCGGTTCAGTTGGACCTTTGCCATGAACAATCGGTGGAGGAACTGAAGTACACCATGATTCTTTGAGCACATCTTTTAAATTTTCATCTTTGCAAAGGAAACTTGCAAAGGAAGATGAATTCTTGAAATTTTCTAATTGTCTTTGAAGATCTAATATCTCAATGTTTAATTCAGAAATTTTAGAATTTGCTTCTGCAAGCTTTTTCTCACAAAAAATATAGTCTTCAGTTTTGTTATTTAACTCAATTTTTGTGCTCAGAATCACGGCATGCTCACTTTTTAATTCAGCTTTTACAGCCTCCCACCTTTGTTTGTAAATTGTGACATTTTCTTCTGCTAACATGTATTTATCATAATACATGACATTCTCAGCAGAAAGTTCTTTCAATTGATTAGCAGTTGTCATGCAAAATTCACAAACAGTAGAGTTAACCTGAATATCAGCCATAAAGGCTTGATGACCATCAGCAAAGAAATCTTCTCCCGGAAGATCAGGATCATCTTCAACAGCTACATTTTTCTCTTCAGTGCATAGAAAAGTAGACTCATCGGGACAATCTGCAGCCCAGTCATATGCTTCTCCAGTTTGAGATACCAAAGCTTTAGAATCTGAGTTTAATCCACCAGCATTTGTATTTGAACTTGATGGATTACCACTGCTTCCTGATGCTTTGTTACTCTGAGCAGCATATTTCTGATATAACTTCGAAGTCTCCTGTTTCTTTGCTGAGCTACACTCTTTTCCGAAATGACCATAATTTTGACAATTGTAACATCTGACTTTGGATATATCAAATCCAAGCTTTCCTTCGGGATTGAGATCTTTTCTGCCTGTTCTCTTCATAAACTTCTTACCCCTTCTGACAATCATAGCCATAGACCAATTGATATCCATCAATTCTAAATCATCCGGGTCTATTTGTTCATAGTCTTCATCGGTCAATTCAGCACTAGTCAGTTTTCCTGCTATAACTCCATCATACGACGAAACCATCGCTGAAAATAGTGCCATAAAGTCATTTGTTGTTTTAGCCGAAAAAGCACTTTGATTTGAAGTTGGAATAGAGGATGATTGGCTTGAATATACCGGGTAAGTCACTGCAGCTTTTTGAGTAAAAGTATCACTTGTAGAACCCCGAGACACATTTGCTTGGCCACTTGATGTATTTTCAACATAAAATGCAGTTGTTGGTGGATTTGGATTAGCTTTTGCTTTTGCATGCATTGTAGATGCATTCTCACCAAAATATACACCCGGATTTTGAACTTGAACTGGTTGAGCTTTAACCCGTTTCATGTCTAACTCCCGAGCCAGCAAATTTCTTGTCAGATCATCATATGTAATGTCATCAAAACCTTTATTATGTGTCATAAGCAAGATATAACCTTCCCACGATGCAGGTAAAGCATCTAAGAGCTTTTCCTTCAGTTCACCCGCTTCTTTACTCACTCCGACTATATCCAGTTCACTCACCAAATGTGATAATCGAGAAATCAAATCATTAATAGTTTCATTTGGAACATGACAGAAATTGTCGAATTCCTTCAACAGCACTTTTTTCTTACTCTTCTTATATTGTGCATTTCCTTCACATCTGTGACATAAAGCATCCCATAAAGCCTTTGACGTTGAATGCATTTTGAATTGATGCAAAATATCTTTTGGTAAGGCCATTGATAAATTTGAATACGCCTTCTTTTCCAATTTAAAAGATTCCTTTTCAGCATCATTCATCTTATTGTACGGCTTTACTTGACCAGCCAACTCACCAGTTTGAAATTTTGGAACTTCATAGCCATCCAACATTGGTGTCCATACCGTAACATCCGTTACACCAATGTATGATTCGTAGCGAGTTTTCCAATTATGAAAATCTTCAAATTTCATCAATTTCGAAACTTTGTTGGTAGTTCCTATCTCGTTATCATAGTTCAAAATTGCTTGAACAGTTGAAGACATCGCTGCAAAAGCCTGGAACGGATCCATGATTGATTTCTTAAAAACTGTGCTGGCGGACCAGAATAACGATCTCCGAATCAGATTACAACCCGCGGACCAAAATACAATCAGCGGATCAGATTACAACCCGCGGACCAAAATACAATCAGCGGATCAAATCTTCTCACCGGACCAAATACAGATCAAATCGTCCGGCGAATCAGATTATGCGCGGACCAAGTGATACGCTGGAATAACTGCCACGGATCAGATGTGGTACGCTGAAACTGCCACGGATCAGAATATGAAGAACAACTGAACGGACCAACTCCGGACCAACTCCGGATCAGTTTCAAGTTCGACAAAAACTCGAAATTCCTGGAAAATTTTGGTTTTCCAGACTTCCAATCACTCCAGAACTCAGCAAAAATGATCCAGAAACAATTTGAACGAAGAAAACATACTGAATTCACGTGAACATGAGTCGGATTAGATGAAATCTTACCAAAAACGTTGTTTCCCTCTCTAAACCCCAAATACCGAACTGTAGATCAATGCAAACGAGCAATCCTAAGCTCTGATACCAGTTGTAAAACCGTATACGAATCGTTTCCAGATCATAGAATGATATAGACGGAGAAATCTAATCATTTTATTGTGTCGAATGATTACACCGAAGGAGTTTACATCATTGAAGCTCGGGAGAGGTTGGACAGACCTCTCCTCTCAACACAAATACAAATGACCAGAAATCTCAACATTGCAATCTAGACTCACCTATTTTAAAGAATGGGGAAGCGTCATGGAGATTTTAAAGAACAAATTAGTGAGTCTAGATTGCAATGTTGAGATTTCTGGTCATTTGTATTTGTGTTGAGAGGAGAGGTCTGTCCAACCTCCCCCGAGCTTCAATGATGTAAACTCCTTCGGTGTAATCATTCGACACAATAAATGATTAGATTTCTCCGTCTCTATCATTCTATGATCTGGAAACGATTCGTATACGATTTTACAACTGGTATCAGAGCCGTTGGTTCAATTTCCAGCTCTCATTTTCGTTTTTGAAGTTTTTGAGACGTTAAAAAATCAAATTAGGTGAGGCTCCTTGAGTTTTTGGTCGATTATTGGTGAATCGAACCTTTCTGAGTCATTTTCGCACCTAACAGTAGTGTTTGATTGAAGAAATTCGACAACAGTTTGAATTTGGAGTGAAATTGAAGAATTTTGCGTTTTTGAGGTCTGGTCCGCTTCTGGTCCGCGGGTGGTCCGCCCAGGCAATCTTCAACGAACTGGTCCGTGGCGGGTTTGGCGTACCACATCTGGTCCGCTGGTTTTTTTTTGGTCTGCCGTACCAAATGGTCCGCTGAACCAAATGGTACGCCGTATCAAATGGTTCGCCGATGATATTGGTCCGCTGATATTGATCCGCTGGTTATTGGTCCGTTGAAGATTTTGGTACGTTGGAGCTTATGGTCCGCCGTAAATCTCTGATGCATTTTTAATGACCTGGCAGCACGGCCCCAGCCAGGGGCTCTGCCCCTTGGACCCCGCCAGGGGCTGCCGCCCCTTGGACCCCGCTTCTCGGGGGCGCTGCCCCCGAACCCCCGTTAATCAGTAATAAACATCTGGGGGTTGTTTTCTAGAATGGGGAAGGGTCATGGAGATTTTAAAGAACAAATCAGTTATCGGGTTTACCCTTGATTCGGTAGCTGTGAATTTACAATCAAGAGTTACCAGAGTCCGGTGCTTATCATGAATTAGTCATCGGATTTCTGAAAGATGTTTGTGGGTAGTCACGGTTTTTGATAATGGGCATACATTCAAAAACAAGTTTCTGATGATGGACAGAGATTCAGAATCTGGGGTGTGATTACTTTGGAACGTTTGTCGGAGATGATCTTTCTACACAAACTGAAGATATAATGTGATTCCATTGCAAGCTACCTGAAGAACATATTGCTTGCTGGGTTGGAATCGGAAATTGAATATCTCACATGTTTAGGGGGAAAATTGAGACCCTTGAAAATTTCAAAGTTCTATTTGATGAGAAACGGAAAATGTGAATATTCAATAGCAATCAGTTTAGGGATGATGGTAATTTGTGATCTTCATGGAAAGGTGATGTATTCTGATGTTCGTGTAAACCGATATGTCAAAGTTTTTAGTTATGGTTTGGAACTCTCTGTTATATGCCTGATACTTTTTTGAGTCGTGAGATTCTCGTGTTGATCTACCGAGAGCACTGACGTGATGTTCTTTGACTGCTGATATATTGGGGAGACTTAATGCTGAGGGGGAATTTCTGTAATTGAAGATGCTGATCGTGTTGGTTTTCATAAAGATCGGAATGTATTACAAGTTTGTGAAGATTATGAATTGTTGTCAACAAGCAGTGATGTTCGTGGATGTCTTTACAAGTTTCCGGGTAACGACTGATGAAGTGAACCATTATCATATATGCCAGTTCCAATTGGATGTGCTGTGCTTGAAGCTAGGGGGAACTTTGTTGGTTGTGGAGATTGTGCAAGATTCGAACTGTTTCTTGCATGTCTGATATTCAGTCCAAGGGAAGTTTGCTGAAGTTCAAGATTTCAAGATGTAGCAGACTGACTGATGACGATTGCTGGAAAATGAAGACATACATTCGACAGTAACGTCCAAGGGGGAATTTGTTAGAGCATGTTCCGGGTGTGGTCGTTACTGTGCGAATAGTTATCTAGATTGTAAACTAGGCTAGACTGCCAACGGATCAGTGGCGGACCAGATGGTACGCCGGACCATCTGGTACGTTGGTTAGTTGGTCCGCTGGGCAGGTTACCTATAAATAGGTGAGTGTAGTTTGCAATGTTTAGATTTCTGGTCATTTGTGTTTGTGTTGAGAAGAGAGGTCTGTCCAACCTCTCCCGAGCTTCAACGATGTAAACTCCTTCGGTGTAATCATTCGTCACAATAAATTATTAGATTTCTCCGTCTCTATCATTCTATGATCCGGAAACGATTCGTATACGGTTTTACAACTGGTATGTGACATCCGAGAATTCCAAGGTTAACTTCCGTTAGACAATCTCCGTTAGTTACGTTATAAGTGTTAACTTAGTAACTAATGCTTAACTAGGCCGAATACGTCCACGACCTTTGGTTGATCACCGAACCCGTCCATATGTGTTATGTGTTTATTTATTTATTGTCATTATGTGCAATGTGATTTAAACGCATGATTTAGTATTGATAATAGAATGTCAATTGGCCCCTTTTGGTTGCCAGCGAAACTACCGGGCGAAACTGTAGATTCGCTCGGTAGCCGGCTAAACTGTTTGATTTACATGTGTTCAGAGCCAGTTTCGCTTGGCCAGCGAAACTGCCAGCGAAACTAGCTCCTGATATAAAGACCATAAAACCCTAATTACTCCCCATTTGCATAAACCACACAAAACACACACACACTCTCCATCTCTTCTCCTGTGAAATCTGGTCAGCCGAGAAACACCACGAGCCGACGTGATCTCAGCCTCGAGACATCACCCATTCGGATCCTAGGTCAAACCGTGAGTCTCCAAAACCATTTTCATGCATATTCTATGTGTTTCCTTAAAAAGCATGCTTAAACCTCCATGTAATCGTTTGATCTTCTGATATGAAGCTTAGGAATGCTAGATCTATCATAAAGTCTGCAACTTTACGTGTAAAATCATTCCATAATGAAGATTCATGCTAGTTAGGTTATTTTGTGCTTAAAATGTGTTCTTGGTGATTTGATGATGAAAATCCATGTTTAAGGTGTTAAAACTTACTGTTTAATGTTGGTAAATGTTTATGCATGCTAGATAATGAATTATATGGAGTATGGAAGCTGTTAGAAAGATTTTCAGTCAAATTTATGGGTTTTTAGCGACTAGCGAAACTAAGCATTCTTTAGGCGAAACTGTAGTTTCGCAGACCCTTTGAATATTCATCCAGCGACACTATGTAGTGAAACTATAGTGTCGCCTGTGTATTGCTTGAACGAAACTACCGAGCGAAACAACCATAGACCTTGTCCCTGAACGAAAGTTCAAACCAGTTTCGAGCGAAGCTATGCTAGCGAAACTGTGTCATCAGTTTCGAGCGAAACTAGCTAGCGAAACTGTGTCATCGGGTATTACCCAGCGAAAATGCTGCCCGTGCACACAGCGAAACTGTGTAGCGAAACTAGGTAGCGAAACTATAGCGAAACTGTATAGCGAAACTGTGCCAAGACCAAAATCCAAACTTGTACAACTTATTTGAATGTTATGCGATGACTTACATGATTATGTAATAATGAAACATGCCTTGACTTCTAAATCATGTGAACCCACCTTTATGATCAACCATCGATGTCGTGTATCGGTATGTCGTGTCATAGTTCCAACGTGCTATGTTATGGGCCATAGTGACGTGAGTTAAAGATTAGACACAAAACTAATACTTAAGACCTAAACGTGTTCTTAGGTCTTCGTTAAGCAAACAATACTTGGATTATTTAGCAAGTGTAGCAGTGCAACCAAAGGTGAGTGTCACTAACCCATTTACCGTGAACCCGTTTGGGTCACACTGAACAACTTAATGAAAAAAAAAACAATGCTGACAACCTTATGAGTGCTATGCACCTCTCTGATGAACTTGAAAACTTAGGAGTGCTTGGCACCCACTTGATGAACTTGAAGTGTTTTATGGGAGACACTTGTGAAATACTTAAACAACTATTTCTAAAACGAAACTGAAAATGTTTTCGGGATTCATGAGAAACCAAAGTAAACCGTTTTAATATGGCTAGTGTAGGTTAAAGTCTAACCACATGATATCACATGATTTCTAAGGATTGCCTTATAACTAAAAAAGTCCTCAACTTAATTGTACCATTAATTGTAAAGCGAGGGGATGTTGGGTAGATCTACTGGAGTTTGACAAACTCCGCCTCGTGACACGGGAAGTGCACGGAGGTACAATATCAGCCTTTCTAACCGTGATCCCGAGAGGACACGGGGGACGCAAAGCCGCGATGACGTAGGTCCGCAAAACAAAATAGATGATGGCGCTGCCACTACGAAAACTATCAGTCAGCTTTGGTACAAACTTCCTTAGTGCATGGAACAACGGATTAGCTACCCGCGATATCGGTTGAGCACTTTAACTATACAAAACTAGTACATACCCGATAACGTATGTTACGGACATTACTTTTACTAAACCACAATACTATGATTATGGATATCACTAAGCATTGCTTTTCACAAATAGATATTTCATAAGTATATGTTGACACGATTATGATTATGAGACAGGGCCACTACATGACAAGCCCACCGTGAACTCACCAACCGTTAGGTTGACACTTGCGTGGTTTAAACTTTTGCAGATCGCTGAGGAGTATCCGGAGCGGGTCGGCATGGCACACGAAGACATTTTTCTTTTATTTAAATTAAATTGGGAATTTTAAACAATGACTTGTAAAGCACGTGGTTAGTGCTAAGACAAAATTTTCCGCTGCGTATTTTGAAACTTTAATTTATGACATATGTTTGGACTAACTCTGATTCGTTTAGTATTTGTAACTAATGGTTGTGGTCCTGGTTTGCTCGCACCCCTTAACGGCATAAACACCGTTAGTGGTTATTTGGGGGTGTGACAGATTGGTATCAGACCAATAAGTTGCAAAGAATTGGAATCATTTTTGAACAACGATTTGGAAACTACAACTTGAAACCTTAGTTACAAACGAACAAACAAATTCCCAAAACAAAAACTTTCACGTGCCAACCTGGGATACTCGCTCTGCTGTGTAAGTAAATGCTTCGTACGTATGTATATATATATATATATATTAATATAGACTGTGTCTAAGTAGTCTAACGGAACACCTTAGGGAAAATTTTCACACACGAATACGAAATGCGAACGCTAATACGCGCACTATTCCGGGGGAAAGCGACAACGAAACGATGCTACACGCTACGTCCTGATTTCTACTACGCTGACTACGCCGACGGTGACTTTTATGGGAAAGCCGACTTTCGACGATAGTGCTTACGACTTACGACGTTCTCCGACGACGCCTCAATTTTGCACGAAAATTTTTCTGGACTAATAGTGGGATAACGGGGAATTGTTAATATACATATTATGGGATATGTATAGAGTAAAACTGTGACTGAACACTGGCTACTTTAACTGTCCAGAAAATGCCTGGAAGAGGACACGGAAGGAACAACATTAACCTGACACCTGCGCAACTGCAAGCTATGATTAATGAGCACGTGCAAGCCGCAGTGGCAGCCGTCCAAGCTACATTCGCCGCACAGGGTAATTATTATGCCGGTTAAGGCACGAAGCGAATTATATTTTGACTTGTTTAAAACTTAAAACCCAAACTATTTATGCATCAGGAAACCTCCATCACTGCACGTTTAAGTCCTTCATGGACTGCAAGCCAATAACGTTTTCCGGCGAAGAAGGAGCGGTAGGACTCTTCAGGTGGATCGAGAAGTCTGAAAAGGTCTTCTCTATGTGCAACTGCCTTGCTGAGAGCAAAGTGAAATATGCGACTGGTACCTTTGAGGGAGCTGCTCTCACCTGGTGGAATGCCGAATTCCAGATGATTGGGTTGGATGCGGCTAATAACATGGAATGGGAAGCGTTTAAGGAGCTGATTATGGAGGAGTACTGTCCCTGTGACCAAGTGAAGAAGTTAGAGGGTGAATTCTTGAATCTGAAAATGACTGGGTCTGAAGTCGAACAGTATACTGCGCGTTACCATGGGTACGCGGTCGTGTGCCCCACAATGGTTGATGCTGAGTTCAAACGCATCGAGCGTTATCTGGAAGGCCTCGCGCCTCAAATCAAAGGACTAGTGACTGCCAGCAACCCCACAACCGTGCAACAAGCCATCCGTTTGGCTCACAAGCTTACTGACCAGGAAATTGAGAAGGGTACACTTCCTGCAAAAGCCACAGAGAAGACTGCCTTAAGTGGCAAGAGAAAAGCTGACGATGAAGCTCCTGAAAACTCCATGAACAATCAAAGTGTGGGAAACAGCACCGGGAGGTCTTACAACTCCCAAGGCCAAAACAAAAGGTCTGGGAACAACAGTGGAAACAACCGCCAGGGCGGTAACGGTCAAGGTAACTACAAGGGTAACCTGCCCATGTGTAAGAAGTGTGGGAAGCATCACACTGGTATTTGTAGGAGGAATTTGAGCTGTGAAAGGTGTGGCAAGAAAAGCCATGAGGCGAAAGACTGTTGGACGATTCTTCCCGAGCAACAAAACCGCCTAAGGCAAAAGAACAACAATCATGGCAACAACAACTATGGAAACAACCGGGGTAATGGAAACAACAATGGTCAGAACCGTAACAACAACAATGAAGCTCCCAGGGGAAATGTTAATGGGAACTGCTATGAATGTGGTGCTCAAGGCCACATAAAACGGGACTGCCCGCAGTTGAGAAGACAGGGAAATGGTAATCAAGGAAACAATGGTGGGAATGGTAATGGCGGAGGAAATGGCAACGGGAATGGTAACAACGGGAATGGTGGAAATGGCAGTGGAAGAGCTTTTGTCATGGGTCAAGGTGAAGCTCGCAACGATGCCAACGTGATTAACGGTAAATTCATCCTTAATGGTTTCTTCGCTACTGTAGTGTTTGATTCTGGTGCTGAAAGAAGTTTTATTTCCACTAAGTTTGCTAGACTAATTAATGCTAAACCGATTGACTTAGATGCTAAGTATGTGGTAGAGCTAGCAAATGGTAAACTTCATGATACGACTCAGATAGTTAAGGACTGTAAGTTAGAACTAGCTGGCCATATGTTAGGAATCGATCTTATGCCTTTCCCGATTGGTAGTTTTGATGTCATAGTAGGAATGGATTGGTTATCCGAAAACCGAGCCGAAATTTTATGTCAAGAAAAAGTGATTCGTATTCCACTCGAAGAAGGTAAAGTGTTAATAGTTCAAGGTGAAAAAGGTGGAACAGTCACCGGTATTATCTCGTTTCTTAAAGCTCAAAAGTGCCTTCGTAAAGGTCACTTCGCGATCCTTGCAAACGTCACCGACACGACACTTCCCGAACGTAGAATCAGCGACTACCCGATAGTCCGCGACTTCCAAGATGTATTTCCTGATGAATTGCCTGGTTTGCCTCCTTTTCGACAAGTCGAGTTTGGAATCGACTTAGCTCCTGGAGCGGCTCCGATTGCACGCGCACCGTACCGTTTAGCAGTTAGCGAACTCAACGAACTCTCCGCACAACTTCAAGAGTTACTCGACAAAGGGTTTATCCGTCCAAGTTCGTCTCCATGGGGAGCACCGGTATTGTTTGTTAAGAAGAAAGATGGAACGTTCCGAATGTGTATCGACTACCGAGAGCTTAACAAGGTTACGATCAAGAATCGGTACCCACTTCCTCGAATCGACGATCTTTTCGACCAACTGCAAGGTTCGAGCTACTTTTCAAAGATTGATCTACGGTCTGGATATCACCAACTTCGTGTTCGTGATGAGGATGTCCCCAAGACTGCTTTTAGAACTCGGTATGGTCATTACGAGTTTTTAGTTATGCCGTTTGGGCTAACTAATGCGCCTGCTGTATTTATGGATCTGATGAATCGAGTGTGCAAGCCGTACCTCGATCAGTTTGTGATAGTGTTCATTGACGATATCTTAATCTACTCCAAGACAAAGGAAGAACACGAGAATCACCTACGACTTATCTTGGAATTACTCCGCAAGGAACAGCTTTACGCCAAGTTTTCAAAGTGTGACTTTTGGATTCGCGAAGTCCAGTTTCTTGGACACATTGTTAATCAGGATGGAATTCATGTCGACCCAGCTAAAGTGGAAGCTATCAAGAATTGGTCTACCCCGAGAGCGCCGACCGAAATCCGACAATTTTTGGGACTTGCCGGATATTACCGAAGATTCATCAAGACAGCTTTCAGGACCCGCTACGGTCATTACGAATTTCTCGTTATGCCATTTGGCTTAACAAATGCACCTGCCGTATTCATGGACTTGATGAACCGTGTATGCAAGCCTTACCTAGACAAATTCGTTATCGTGTTCATCGATGATATCCTAATCTACTCAAGTAGTAAGGAGGAACACGAAAAACATTTGAGGCTTATCCTGGAACTGCTAAAGAAGGAAGAATTGTACGCTAAACTTTCCAAATGTGACTTTTGGATCAAAGAGGTACACTTTTTGGGACATGTGATCAACGATCAAGGTATCCATGTTGACCCCTCCAAGGTTAAGGCTGTTAAGGATTGGAGTGCTCCGACAACTCCGTCAGAGATCCGACAATTCTTAGGTCTTGCTGGCTATTACCGTCGTTTCATTGAAAACTTTTCAAAGATAGCCCAGCCCCTCACCGCTTTGACTCAGAAGGACAAGAAATTCATTTGGGATGACAAGACAGAAGGAGCCTTTCAGTTGTTGAAACAAAAGCTCTGCAACGCACCAATCCTATCCTTACCAGAAGGAACAGAAGACTTCGTCGTCTATTGCGACGCATCACATCAAGGATTGGGTGGCGTGCTAATGCAGCGTGATAAAGTCATTGCTTATGCCTCAAGACAATTGAAAGTTCATGAGAAGAACTATACAACCCATGACCTAGAGCTTGGAGCCGTTGTTTTCGCTCTTAAAATTTGGAGACACTATCTCTATGGGACGCAATGTACCATCTTCACCAACCATAAGAGCCTCCAACATATATTCGATCAGAAAGAGCTGAACATGAGACAACGCCGATGGATCGAACTACTCAACGACTACGAATGTGAGATTCGTTATCATCCCGGCAAGGCTAACGTTGTAGCTGACGCCCTGAGTAGGAAGGAACGTGTGAAGCCGCTCCGAGTTCGAGCTCTAGCCATAACCATCCATTCTAGCCTTGCATTACAAGCCCGCGATGCACAACTTAAAGCCATCAAGGAAGAGAACTTTAAAGAGGAATATATGCAAGGTATGGAAAGTCAGCTGGAAGAAAGACCCGATGGAACCAAGTACTTCATGAACAGACTTTGGGTGCCAAAATTCGGTGACTTAAGAACTCTGGTCATGGATGAGGCGCACAAGACTAGGTACTCCATCCATCCCGGAGCTGACAAGATGTATCATGGTATCAAGGAACAATTCTGGTGGCCCAACATGAAGGCTGAGATAGCCACATATGTCGGTAAGTGCTTGACTTGCTCCAAAGTCAAAGCCGAATACCAGAAGCCTTCTGGTCTACTTGTCCAACCAGAGATACCTGTATGGAAGTGGGACTGCATAGCCATGGATTTCATCACAAAATTGCCAAGGACTCGTTCTGGTTATGACACCATCTGGGTTATCATTGACCGTTTAACGAAATCTGCCCATTTCCTACCAATGAAAGAAACTGACAAGCTAAAGCGACTTACCAAGCTTTACCTGAAGGAAGTTGTGACAAGACACGGCGTACCTGTCTCTATCATCTCAGACAGAGATAGCCGATTTGCCTCAAGATTCTGGAGATCACTTCAGAAGGCCTTAGGTACCCGGCTGGATATGAGTACTGCCTACCACCCTCAGACCGATGGCCAGAGCGAAAGGACTATCCAAACCCTAGAGGATATGTTACGCGCTTGTGTGGTTGACTTCGGAAATAGTTGGGACGACCATTTGCCTCTTGCCGAGTTTTCTTACAATAACAGCTACCACACAAGTATCCAGGCCGCCCCTTTCGAAGCACTTTACGGAAGAAAGTGCAGATCACCTCTCTGCTGGACAGAAGTCGGGGATAGTCAACTGACTGGACCCGAAATCATATTTGAGACCACGGAGAAAATCTTTCAGATACAGAACCGTTTGAAAACTGCTCGTGACCGTCAAAAGAGCTACGCTGACAATCGTCGCAAGCCACTAGAGTTTCAAGTTGGTGACCGTGTCATGCTGAAAGTATCACCATGGAAGGGCGTTATACGATTCGGAAAACGTGGAAAACTCAGTCCTCGATATATAGGTCCATTCGAGATCATCGAACGTATTGGACCAGTGGCATACCGGTTGATCCTACCATCGGAACTGAGCAGCGTTCACGATGTTTTCCATATTTGCAACTTGAAGAAGTGCCTATCCGACGAATCTCTCGTCATCCCGCTCGATGAAATCCAGATCAACAGTTCTCTTCATTTCATCGAGGAGCCTGTCGAGATCCTAGATCGTGAAGTTAAGAGGTTGAAGAGGAGTCGCATACCTCTCGTCAAGGTACGTTGGAACTCACAACGAGGCCCAGAGTACACCTGGGAACGTGAGGACCATATACGTCAGAAATACCCGCGACTCTTTGAAAACATTGCCTCTACCAGTACATAAAGCTAATTTCGGGACGAAATTCTTCCAACTAGGGGAGGATGTGACAACCCGACAAAATCCAAGGTAAAACTCTATAACTTTGACTATTATATCCGTACGATTGCTTGAAATAAATTTATTTGCTAGTAACAACTCGTATGCATAAAACAGACGCTTGGCAAACTACCCACGTTATACCCAGAAAATGACCTGAATATTATTTAAACACGTGAAACGTGAACCGTAAATAATAATAATATTAAAAAAAACATCATATCATATGACAATCATATTATTTCAATGAAATAACATCTCGAAATAATACGTCAAAACCATCCGTCAATTTAGACGACCGTTAGACAAAACTTGAAATTGTCTTAACCGTCGAGCCTAAACCGAACATCAAATAAATATTCCAACACTTGTGGACTTAATTATTTAACCTTGTGAAGCAATTGTATAAACTTGAGCTTCATCCGCAACTTTCGTAAAACGGGTTTTTATATCGTAAACCAGTAAAAAAAAGCTGAACGAGTTTTATTTTATAAAACTTGGTCCATTTTCTAGACACATCAACGTTATGAAAATTGTTTAAGTAAATTAAAACTTTATAAAGATTTAAACCAACTAATATAAATTAACTAATTTTAATCTTATGTAGTAAAATTAAATTACAAGCTTTCAATAAATAAAAAAAAAAAACAAATGAATGGTACAAAATATCTACAGCTCTCGGCCCTCCCACTACACATTTCTATTTAACAAAGGAAAACCCCATTTCCCAAAACCCACTTCACAGCTCCACCACTACCCCCACGTTGGCCACCCACTCCCCCTATTGCTCGTCGCTGGCAGACCACTAGCCACCGGCAGTCGCCGGCGGACCTCCGCCACTAGCAGTCACCACCGCAACTCTTTCTAGCCGCCACCATCCACCGTGAAGCTCCTCCCTCTTTGCTGCTCCGATCCGCCACCTAGCGCCGTCACTGTCCGGTGCCGCTGCCGTCCATCTGCCGACCATCAGCAGCAGCCGCCTTCGCCGCCGCTCCTCCTCCCTCCTGCTACCGTGAACTCAGAGCACCACTCCGAGCACCACCGCGAGCACAATCCGATCACCCGTTTCGTTCTCGAGCACCGTTGTAAGTTCTAAACACTCACATTTCTATCCTTATTCAAGATCATCCGACCACTCGATGATCCTCAAGTCTTGATCACTATCACCGTGTTCTTAGTCTCTTGAAAACCCACTAATGAAACCGTGATTATCAACAAAAGAATAATAATAAAAGAAACTAACCTTCTTTTTTTTAAACCTTTCGAATCCATCAAGTCTTGGTGGTTTCGTTAAAAAAATAATAATAATAATAATAAATAAATAAATAAACTAATAATCTTAAGGATTGAAGGAAACTATGCGTGAATCACTGAAAGTTGAGAAGGATATGTTGCATCTTTATCTTTATGACAAAAAATATTATAATTTTAATATGACTAAAAATGGTGTTTAAAATTGATTAAAAATTTTGTAGAATGGTATAAAAATAGTGTTTAATCTAAATGGCTAAATTTATCGTTTGTTAATTTATTTAACTCAAGAATCATTATTAAAATGATCCTTGTCCATCTAACGTAATAATGGTCCTAACACAAAGTGTTAGTTGGTTTATTAGTTTCATATTAGTTAAAATGGGTAACTAATGAACGATTGAATTATAACTCCTAAAAAGTGAGTTTTTGGACATATGACAACCTTAAAGGTTTTGTGACATATTGGACTGATCTACGAGCAACATGGACTAATATAACTCATTTGAGTGAATGCCTAAAAGGCTTGGTTTGGAACCCATATTATAGGCCGGACCTAACAACTTGAAATCTAGAAGTGCGACATTTAAATTAAATCATTTTTAGATCTGATTTTGGGCAGACCCTAAACATCCCAAATCAGAATAAAAATAGTGATATATTATATATTTCAACAAACCTTAGTAACCGGAATTGAGGCACGTCGCTTAGGAAAGAAACCGGGGTCAAAACGGTACCTTGAGCGACTAGAAAACTCGATTTTGGTGAACCGGAAGTGAAACGACCAAACCAATATTTTACATCTTTAAAAATAACCAAAATATATTTTTTTAACATTTGACTGAAAGTTAGTTATTTTCAAAACAGTCTAGTCCGACTCAATACGACCAAAACGGTCAAAATCGGCTACACCAACAAACCAAGCCTATATCTCATCAACTAATTTGTACTTTAATATATTAGCGATCTCATGAATATATTAAACACAACACTAACTCAATGGTAAACTGAGATCAACTAATCTTGAAATATAAAACGTAGTTTAATTATATATATATTATGACGACGGTGAAAATAATAAACGACTTATTATTTATAAAACGTTCGAACATGGAACTAGTATATATATATAAGTTATTCATAAATAATTTTTCAAACCTTATTTATATATTAAATTATATAAACACTCTAAATATTTATTTAGAAAAATAAATATTATCCAACGGGTTTTCCAACCAACGCACACGGGTATAAAAATTGTCAAGACTTGACCAGGATCGTTTGTGTGATTTATCGTCACTCAAATGTATCATCAACCTTATAAACAATGTTTTTATTTTTATTAGGATCGTTGTGCTTACCGCTTCAATTCGATTCCGATATCATTCCATATCACCTTTGACAGGTGAGTTTCACGGCCCCTTTCCTTTTGAATTGTTTTTAAATACTTTGGGGGAGAAATCATGACAACAAAGCAACTTTTCTTTATATACATGATATAGTGCTCGATTCACAACTGGTGTATTGATTGTGTGTTCTTTCATCCCTATTTGTTATGCAAAACATCAATATTGACGTTTTGGCCTAATTCCCACTAGTTATTGAATTTGATTAGTTCTGGTACGAAACGATAGCTAGTGAATAGATCTATTTGGGTTGACACCCCTGCTCATGATTGGTAGCTCCAATTAGACTCCATGGAATGGTCTGTGAGTACACGTCAGTTATTCTGAAATCCGTTCGGTATCCTTAGGGAGGGTACTAAGAGTGGGTAATCCGTTAGTTTCAAATTCAAGGAACATAGTTAGTCAATACCACGTGGTGATCAATCTTATATCTTGTATACAATCATTTCTATAAAACTGGATTTATAGAGTCTTAAACCTGTGAACTCACCAACTTTATGTTGACCCTTTTAAACTCATGTATTTCTCAGGTAAATGAATGTGCTCGCAAATGGATTCTCTCAAACTATCGGACCTGCTATATTGGTGTCGTAGTCCCGTTATCTATAAATAAATGACGTACCTTTTCAATATATCCTAAAATAATGACTTTTATTGTAATTTGGTTTGTAAAATATTGTCACCACTACTCTTTCCGCTGCAACTAAATGTGACGTGTGATTATTATTACATATGTTTGCTTTAAATAAAAGTTGTTCATGTATCCACGACTATGACTCCATGACGTCACACGCCTCCGTTCTCGAAAGTTCAGGGTGTGACACTGTTTCTCCCATGAAATTTATGTTTAGGTTTGATTAAGAACAGGGGCCGCCACTGTTAATAAAAATTGAGAATTAGGGTTCAAAATTTGAGTTGTTTGGATTCAGATGAGTTTGAGAATGATAACAAACTTGATGATTGATTGAAAATTTTGCTAATCTTATGCTATTTATTTGAAATTGATCGGATTAGGGTTGTTTTTTTAACTCACTGTTCCTCACTCATTTTTAGTAAATTTTGAAATGTGAATGGGATGGTTGGACAATGAAGATTCTAAAACTCTAATGTGATGCATTAGAATGATTCTAAATGCATCCAGGGTCTTAAGGGCTTCAAAATATGAAGCTAAACTAGACAATGTCAACTTTTGACCCATTTGGAAATAACTTGGACTTTTGGAGCCAACTTAGTCGAAATTCTCAATTTTAGAAAAGAAACAAAAACAAATGAGTTTAGTGAATGGTTTAAGTCCTGAATGAGATAAAAAAATTGGGTTGGCATCTCATCTTTTGGCTCAAATAGTAGAATTTTTGACAAAATTTGTCCGTTTGACCAATCTGGACTTTAATTGGACTAAACTCTTTCCAATAAGAGTCAAATGACTCAAATAACTTGATGAGTGGAATCATTGACCTAAAATGGAAATGATTGGTGCTTTTGTGTTGTTTTAAGAATAAGATTGACCAAATTGACAACTAAGAAGCTACTTTTGACCACAGGGGCTATTCATTAATCTCATTCAATCAGTTTGAACCACATTAGTCAAACTCTAATCAATTTATGATTAATCATAAACATGATAAAGCTTTGAACCTGTTGTTTTCTTGAAATATCTCTCAGTTAGATCCTAGCAAACTTTAGATCTTCTTCGAGGTATGTCTTCTTATCTCTAATAAATTATTGAAAGTGTGACTTCTGTCCATTCAAGTTGATTGTTTTACTTATAGTTCTAGCAATAATACAATAAGTTTCATGAGATATGACTTAACATGCTAATTTCTGCAATTCTGAGTAAGGATCAATATCTACTTGCTTTGATGAAATGATGTGCATATTAGTTAGTGTCTTATGAAACCTTATCTTTTATTCTACATGTTTAGTCGAGTTTGGAACTATTTAAGCTTATATCACAATTATATGAGAATTAATGAAGCTAGGTTAGAATTTCTAGGACTAATTGCACCTAAATGTCTCTGACCTTGATGTTAATGCTCATATATGATATTGTATGCTTCTTGTTCCCTTACTTGACTCTGTTTGACTTTGGTTATGTGGTTTAAGCATGTCAGAACTTCAAACATGTCTTCTGATTCATCATTTAACATCTTGTATGTCATTAAGTGAAAACCTTTCATGTTACTCCCTTACAAGTAATTAAATAGAATATATGTGTCTGTAAGTGTCTCAAATTGCTCAAATAATGCTGGACTAGGAATACTTGTTTCAAGAATCCTGTTTGATTCCAAATATCAATAATTCCAAATTGTGAAAAGCATAAGTTTAGGGGGAATCACCTCTTGATTCCTTCTTAAGCTCATTGAGTCATTTGGATCAAAATGTTGACTTTTTGACGAAAGTCCACTCATTTGAGTGATATTTACCAAATTTCTCAAACCTTGTCACAATTTGCCATTACTTAAGTTTTTCTTCAAATAAACATCAAACGACATTCTTGTGTCAAAATCCACTTAGCTCTTCACCAAAGTCAACATCTCCAATAAAATTATAATTTCAAGGGAAATTACTGGAACTTGGGTCATGTTTACTGACATCCTCTGTTAAACTGAATTGATTGCTTTAGAGAAACTTGAACCTATGTCTTAAGCAAATTTCCTTTATATCTTTTAAAGTTAAATTTGAACAGCTCTGTCACTATTACGAATCTAGTGTGCCATGACATTCATTTAACTTGTTAAATTTGATGTAATCATGTTGTCTCTTATGTGTAGATGGCTCCCAGACGGGAAAGAGCAGCCAATGCCCCTCTGGATTTCTCCAAGGCTCATAATCAATTCCGTAAAATTAACAAAAGTTGGACAGATGCTGGTCTATATGAAAAGGCTTTCAGAATACTGGAAAACTCAAACTGGATCACTAGTATCTGTATGGAGCCTGTCATCAGCTCGGAAATAATCAATGCATTTTGGAACAATGCCAACACATTTGTTGCTAACAATGATTCCAAGTCCATCAGATCAAGGGTTCAAGATATGTATGTTGAAATAAATGAGGAAAGGGTCCGAGAAGTGTTGTAATTGAACGATGCACTATGTCCTGATTCCTTCCCAAAGGATCAATGGCAAGACATAATCCTCATGATGGGATATGAAGGGCATCTTACTATAGATTCAAACGAGAAGATTAAGAAGAAGTTTTTCCCAGAGAACTGGAGGTGTATTATCACTTTCTTCATCTCTACGTTCTCTCCTGGAAAGTCTAGGACTGACGATTTCGTGGAAGAAACAGCCTGGGCACTACATGGTTTGGCATCCGGTGCTGGCTTCAACCTCTCTAGACAAATAATCGAATGGATGGACTACAACTTACATCCCACCAGAAAATCAGACAAGTTCTTGATGTATCCCAAATTCATACAAGCAATCCTTGATCATTACTATCCGAATAAGCAGAAGACAGAGCCCTACTTGGTTCCTAGAAGGATGATGCTCGGTTCTTAAACTCGTTACTGGTTGGGTCAGTATAATGGACCTGAAATTCCATTTGTTCCAAACATGATTGAGGGAATTAATGTTGATGAAGACATGGATGAAGATCAAGGAAATAACAATGATGATGCTGATATGGCAAATGTCAATGCTGCTGATCCTGATAATAACACATCAAATCTACAAGATGATCATCCAATCAACTCTCCCATTCATGATGACCCTATGCACTCAGAACAAAAACACAGAGGTTCAACCAATGATGCCACCGAATCAGATGAATCAGGTGATGAAGCTGAAGAGTCTGGTGATGAAGCTGATGCATTTGGCAATGATGCTGACAATAATTCAGATGCATTAGGATTCAAACCCGAATCTGGGTCAAGATTCCAACCTGGATTAGAATCTGGGTCTGACTCTACCAGTTCTGATGCTAGGGGTCCTAAAAAGAAGAAACAGAAAACAAGAGAAAAAGCCAAAGTTAGTGAACAACCTGAAGCATCAAGTCAAAAGAGACAAAAGAAAATAAAGTCAAAGCAAGCACAAGATGACAACTCATCCAATTCCTCAAAAGCTAATTCACCTGAGCCCGAATCAGCCTCATTTATGCTTGAGGGAGATGTTGTGCCTGGCTACGACAGAGAATCAAGATCAAAGTATGCTTAAGAACGAAAGAAGCTTGAAATAAGAAGAGGTCCAGCCTCTGGATCTGGAACTGCTGCTGCCATGCAATCATATGTTCAACCTGAACCAGACAACATTGTACAGCAAAGTGTTCAATCTACTGCCAGCACCGCGGTTGAGGCAACCATTCAAGACATTGATGCAACTGCTGACATTAACATCACAAGTCTAGATCCGGCCATTCAATCAGAGTCTCAACCTATACCTACTGCTCCTACTCAAGCAATTGTACCTTGTGACACCTTGTCCAAAACAGGTCAAACACCTCTCCTTTGACTTTTAAATTCAATAAATTTACGTGTTTTATTAGATGATTAAACTGTTAGATGATTAAACTGTTAAATTTCTATGTTAAAATGGTAAATGATAACTGATTTTAATCCCGCGTTTATACTGAAAACATACACCCGTAAAACATGAAAGTTTTCACATATTGAATATGGAACTTCAATAATAAAAATGAAAATATAAAAATGCACTTTTTATATTTTATCCAAAAACTGAAAATGTGATAACCAACCACCCAGTTGTCAAGACTTAGCCAAACGAGAACCGATAACCCGTTCGGGCCCAGTTATGCCCAATAAGCCCAAAACAATTCAGACGAACCCAAAACCCAACCCGGTAACCCGAATCAACCAACCGAGTAACCAAACCAACCCGGAGGCCCGACCCGCGGCCCAAATGGCCTGGGCTGAACCCGGCGCCTTGAGCCTTTTGGCCCACTCGGAAACCGGCCGAAAGCCGAACCATGGCCCGATCCGATTACCCCTTCACAGCCCAAACCGAATACCGGCCCCCTTTCTACCCGATTTTATGGGCCTCAGCCCAACCTCCAACCGTTAAAAAAATTAATGGGCTTTAATCCATGAAATTATATAAAAAGAGCCCACTAGTCTTTTTATAAAATTTTGGCCCATCAACCTACAAATCTCACCACCTTTGTAGTTATTTTTACTTGAACTATATTTTATAAAGTTATGATTTTTAAAGACCCCTAACCCTTCCATATTTTATAAAAGTCTCCACCTTTTATAAAATACATGGAGAGTTTATAAATTTAATCACCTACAATTATAATGTTGGGTGAATGAGGGAGTGACAACACACCTAGCCTACACTCTTGCTAGATGCCATACTGTAAGTTCCCATAGACTAAACCTAAGACTAATGGTTATTAACCCAACTTTGATGTATAAGAGTAGGACACCACCTTCACTTATTCCACCACAACACAAACCAACTCACTTACACTCTCTTCCTCTCCCTTTGGTGCGCTGGCCGAACACCACCCACAACTGCCACTTCCGCCGGCAGCAGCCACCCTCCGCCGCCGCAGAGGGGCCACCGGAGCCACCCACCACCGCCGGATCCCTCCTCCTCTCTTCCTCGGTTCCAACTCACACCCATTGTGAGCCTTTCTAACCCCATTTCTCCTATGTTTTTCCCTTTACATCCTAACAACCAAAGATCACCATAAAGTCTTGACAACAATCCATCTTTTACACCACCTTTCTTTTAAAAAAACAAGTAATGATGCTATGTATTTAATCTCTTGGATCTAAACACATTTTGGTGCATATGATGCTTAAAGTTAACCAAAATGTGGGTGAAACACACCTAGAAATCTATTGAAAGTATGGGTGTGCAGCAAGATCACCATCTCTTAATCTTATGTTAGTTGGGTTATTTTTCTTACTTGAGAACAAATCCCTAATGGATATTTATCAAGAACTCACATAGATGAGGTCATGTTCTTGTTTCTCTTATGAAAAATAACCTACACATATCTTGACACATAAGAGTTAGAAATTCAAAACTTATAAAGGAATGGCTAACAAAATGGAACATTAAAATGGTGTTAACAAACAATTTATTTATATTTATGCTTATTTAATTTGTCCTAACACTATAAGTGTTAGTTGATTCTTATTTACTTATTTTGTCCTAACACTAAGTGTGTTAGTTGATTTATGATGCAAATTGGTCCTAACACTATATATGTTAGTTGATTTAATTATAGATTATGTTATAATGCTAGATTGGACATGTCACATGTTGATTAAACAAATAAAACTCCCAACAAGATTTAAGGACTTAAATATAATTACATATGTATTTTATGACATGGATTGACTTACAACAAATGAAGAAATTATAAAAAATTACTTGATTTGGAAAATATAACACATTAAAGTGTTATAAAAGTCTCTCAAGACAAAAAGAATATTATTTACTAAAATTGGCAAAAACACAATTTATGTCAAATTAATCTTATAAAAGTCTCTCAAGACAAAAAGAATATTATTTACTATAGGCAAAAACACAATTTATGTCAAATGATTAATTTGACATAAATTCTTGGATTTATTGCAAGATTTGACCAATAAAAGAAATGCTATAAAAATAGAGATTTTTTCTATAAAAAGACATTTGTAAAATGAATATGTTTATAAAAGATTTTTATAAAAATAATTAAAAGCCAAGCAATTGACTTTAATTATTTTTATAAACCTTTATTTTTACTTTGATGAAACAAAATAATCGAAATGGAAATTCGTTGCGTAGTAATAAAACCGGGACGGCGATATACGCGAGAACGTAAATGTTAGAAATTTTAAACCAAATAACTTATCATTGTTTATTAAAACAATCCAAAAGTTTATAATAAATAAACTTTTATAAATCCAAGTGTCGCCATGTAATGTTTTAAAACAACGTTTTGAAAAGAAATGAATATTTCATACAATTGAAATATGAAACGATTTCGAAATTTCTAAATGTCGTAACTTACAACGTATCCTTCAAACGACTCATGTTTAAAAAAAATTAAACTTCAAATAATTATTCTTTGACTAATAATTATTTACAAAAGTTTTAATCCATGTTTTATTCACCAAGAATTGTTAGACATAATTATTTGATTAAAAATAATTATTGTCACACCCCCAAATCAACCACTAACGGAGTTTATACCGTTAAGGGGTGCGAGCAAACCAGGACCACAACCATTAGTTACAAATACTAAACGAATCAGAGTAAAGTCCACATGTTCATAATCAAAACAGTTTTTAAAAGTACGCAGCGGAAAATAAACATAAGTATCTTAGCACCAACCACGTGCTTAAATTACAAAACATGAATTGTTATAAAATTCCAAGTTTGATTTTAAAATAAGAAATCTTCAAGTGCCATGCCAACCTCCAGCGGATACTCCTTAGCAATCTGCAAAAGTTTAAACCACGCAAGTGTCAACCTAACGGTTGGTGAGTTCACGGTGGGCATGACATGCATTGGCCCGGTCTCATAATCGTATTCATCAACATGTAATAAGTATTAGTTTTATAAACATTGCCAAGTGATGTATTACCTAATATGCACTAGTTAAGTAAAGTTAAAGCGGTCAACCGATATCGCGGGTAGCTAATCCGTTGTTCCATGCACTAAGGAAGTTTGTACCAAAGCTGACCATAAATTATCGTAGTGGCCGTGCCATCAGTACTGCGGACCTACGTCATCGCGGTTTTGCCTCCCCCGTGTCCTCTCGGGATCACGGTCAAATAGGCTGATATTGTACCTCCGTGCACTCCCCGTGCCACGGGGCGGAGTTTGTCAAACTCCAGTAGATCTACCCAACATCCCCTCGCTTTACAATTAATGGTACAATTAAGTTGAGGACTTTTAAGTTTCAAGGCATCCTTAGAAATCATGTGATATCATGTGGTTTAGACTTTAACCTACACTAGTCATATTAAAACGGTTTACTTTGGGGTTCTTATGAATCCCGAAAACATTTTTCAGTTTCGTTTTTAAAATTAGTTGTTTAAGTATTTTCACAAGTGCTTCCCATAAAACACTTCAAGTTTATCAAGTGGGTGCCAAGCACTCCCGAATTCAAGTTCATCAAGTGGGTGCCAAGCACTCCCGAATTCAAGTTCATCAGAGAGGTGCATAGCTCTCATAAGGTTGTCAGCATCGTTCCTCATTAAGTTATTCAGCGTGACCCAAACGGGTTCACGGTAATCGGGTTAGTGACACTCACCTTGGGTTGCACTGCTACACTTGCTATATAATCCAAGTTTTGCTTATCGAAGACCTATGAACACGTTTAGGTCTTAGGTACTAGTTTTGTGTCTAATCTTTACTTAACGTCACTATGGCCCATAACATAGCACGTTGGAACTATGACTCGACATACAGACACACGACACCGATGGTTGATCATAAACAAGGGTTCATATACATCAGAAATCAAAGCAGGTATCATCATAGCATAATCATGTAAGTCATGGCATAACATTCAAGCAAATTGCACAAGTTAGGATTTTGGTCTCAGTTTCGCTAGCAGTTTCGCTAGGCAGTTTCGCTGTGTGCACGGGCAGCACTTTCGCTAGGCAATACCCGATGACACAGTTTCGCTAGGCTAGTTTCGCTCGAAACTGTTGGCACAGTTTCGCTAGCCTAGTTTCGCCCGAAACTGGTTTGAACTTTCGTTCAGGGAATCTCGCTCGGTAGATTCGCTCGAGCTGGTCTGGTTGGTTTACCCGGCGACACTACAGTTTCGCTCCATAGTGTCGCTGGATGAAGATATACATAGTTTCGCTACATAGTTTCGCCCAGAGAACAGTACAGTTTCGCTGGTCGCGAAAAACACATAAATCAGCCTAAAAATCAATCTAACAGCTTCCATATTACATGCAATTCATTATCTAGCATACATAACCATTTACCAACATAAATCAGTAAGCTTTAACACCTTAATCATGGGTTTTTATCATCAAATCACCAAAATACATTTAAAATCCTAAAATGACTAAAATGGCATAAATCTTCATCATGGATGGATTTCACACGTAAAGTTACTGACTTTATAATAGATCTAGCAATCCTAAGCAACATATCAGAAGATCAAGTGATTCCATGGAGGTTTGGTCATGCTTTTTAAGTAAAACACATAGAAAACATAAAAATGGTGGTTTTGGGACTCACGGTTCGATCTCCAAGCTTGATGGATGATGGTTCGGGGCTGAGATCTCGATGGCTCGGTGTGAATCTCGACTGACCAGATTTCCAGGAGAAAGATGGAGTGTGTGTGTGTTTGGAGTGTGTGTGTGTTTTTGTGTAAAGGAGGCAAATGGAGAAACTAGGGTTTATTAAGATATTTTATATCAGTGCCTAGTTTCGCTGGCAGTTTCGCTGGCCAGGCGAAACTAGCTCTGATCACGAGTGAGCCAATAGACTGCCGGGCGACACTATAGTTTCGCCCGGTAGTTTCGCTGGTTACCAAAAGTGGTCAATTTCACATTCTAAGCAAGATAAACACGATTCATAAATTGTCATGCTATTCACAATACTAAATCATGTGTTTAAATCACATTGCACATAATGACAATAAATAGTTAAACACATAACACATATGGACGGGTTCGGTGATCAACCAAAGGACGTGGACGTATTCGGCCTAGTTAAGTATTAGTTACTAAGTTAACACTTATAACGTAACTAACGGAATTGTCTAACGGAAGTAAACCTTGAAATTCTCGGATGTCACATCATCCCCTTGTAATTGGAATTTTCGTCCCGAAAATTATTCTTGCGTTGTAGCGTTCGCAGCCTCGGCTGTCGTTGTTGCTGTATTTGCTGGGGAAAGAAAGCAAAAGTTTTAGGGTCGTCACATCCTCCTCCTGTTACAGGAATTTTGGTCCCCAAAATTAAATCATACCTTGAGTTTCCGTGGACGTTTGCTCGAACAAGTGAGGATACTTTTTCTTCATTTGATCCTCTCGTTCCCAAGTATATTCAGGTCCACGCCTTGAGTTCCATCGCACCTTGACGATCGGAATCTTGCTACGTTTGAGGGCTTTTTCCTCGCGTCCCATGATTTCCACTGGTTGCTCAATGAATCTCAAATGTTCATCGATTTCCAATTCCTCCAAAGGAATTACTTCAGTGTCTTCAGCCAGACATTTCTTTAGGTTTGAAACGTGAAACACGTTGTGAACTCCGTCGAGTTCTGTAGGGAGTTGTAATCGGTAGGCCACCGGGCCTACTTCCCCGATGATTTCAAATGGACCGATATAGCGAGGATTCAACTTTCCACGCTTTCCGAAGCGTATCACACCTTTCCAGGGGGATACCTTCAACAGTACTTTGTCGCCTACCTCGAACTTCAAAGGTTTACGGCGTTTGTCGGCATAGCTCTTTTGTCTGTCACGTGCTGCGGCTATCCGCTTTCTGATTTGAATAATGCGTTCAGTTGTATCATGAATGATTTCTGGTCCAGTGAGTCCTTTCTCACCTGTTTCGGCCCAACACACGGGCGATCTACATTTTCTGCCATAAAGCGCTTCAAAAGGTGCAGCACCGATACTTGAATGATAACTGTTGTTGTAGGAGAACTCCACCAACGGAAGATGAGCCTCCCAGTCTTTACCAAAGTCGAGAACGCAAGCTCGGAGCATGTCTTCTAGAGTCTGAATAGTTCGTTCTGTTTGACCGTCGGTCTGCGGGTGATAGGCTGTACTCATATCCAGTCTGGTTCCCAGTGCTTCTTGCGTAGATTGCCACAGCCGGAAAGTAAATCGAGGATCTCTGTCGGAGATAATAGTCTTAGGCAATCCATGACGTGCCACAATTCGGTCAATGTACAGCTTAGTTAACTTGTCCATATTGTCACTTTCTCTCATCGGGATAAAGTGTGCAGATTTGGTTAGTCAATTAATGATAACCCAAGTCGCATCCGGTCGATTCGATCGATGAGGTAATCCCGTTACAAAATCCATGGAGATATTCTCCCATTTCCATTCTGGGATCTTTGGTTGTTGCAACAATCCAGAAGGCTTTTGGTACTCGATCTTGACTCTTGAGCACGTTAAACACCTAGCCACATATCGCGCGATGTCGGCTTTCATATTCGGCCACCAATACAAGTTCTTCAAATCTTGGTACATTTTATCCGATCCAGGGTGCACTGAATACCTTGATTTGTGAGCCTCGTCCATCACGAGCTCACGAAGATTTCCAAGTAAAGGAACCCAAATTCTATCATTATAATACCTGAGTCCGTCGGACTTAACTTCAGAATTTCCATCCACCCCTCGCAGTGCTTCAGCTGCGAAGTTTTCTTCTTTTAAAGCTTCTTGTTGGGCATCGCGGATCCGATCCGGCAATCCCGTGTGGATGGTAAGTTGCAGCGCTCGTACCCGTCGAGGCTTTTCATACTCCTTCCGACTTAATGCATCAGCCACAACATTGGCTTTTCCCGGGTGATATTTAATCGCTAAGTCATAATCATTCAGTAGCTCGACCCACCGCCGTTGTCACATGTTGAGATCCTTCTGATCAAAGATGTGCTGTAAACTTTTGTGGTCGGTAAATATTGTGCACTTTGTTCCGTAGAGGTAATGTCTCCAAATCTTGAGTGCACGAACAACGGCTCCCAATTCCAAATCATGTGTTGTATAATTCTTCTCAGTATCCACTAGTTGCCTGGACCCATAGGCAATCACTTTGTCCCGTTGCATCAACACGCAACCGAGTCCTTGGATGGATGCATCGCAATAGACTACAAAGTCGTCAACCCCATCGGGTAACGCGAGAATTGGAGCTGAGCATAGCATGTCTTTAAGAGTTTGAAACACGCGTTCTTCTTTTTCACCCCATCTATATTGCACTCCTTTGTGCGTTAAAGCCGTTAAGGGTTGAGCCAATTGCGAGAAACCCTTAATGGACCTTCGGTAATATCCGGCAAGTCCCAAAAATTGTCGGATTTCGGTCGGCGCTCTTGGAGTAGGCCAATTCTTGATAGCTTCCACTTTAGCCGGGTCAACATGAATTCCATTCTGATTGACAATGTGTCCAAGAAACTGGACTTCGCGAATCCAAAAATCGCACTCCGAAAACTTAGCGTAAAGCTGTTCCTTGCGAAGTAGTTCCAAAATAAGTCGTAGGTGTCTCTTGTGTTCTTCCTTTATCTTGGAGTAGATCAAGATATCATCAATGAAAACGATTACAAACTTATCGAGGTACGGCTTGCACACTCGATTCATCAGATCCATAAACACAGCAGGCGCATTAGTTAGCCCAAACGGCATAACTAGAAACTCGTAGTGACCATAACGAGTTCTGAAAGTAGTCTTGGGTACATCCTCATCACGAACACGAAGTTGGTGATATCCAGACCGTAAATCAATCTTTGAGAAGTAGCTTGAACCTTGCAGCTGATCGAAGAGATCGTCGATTCGAGGAAGTGGATACCGATTCTTGATAGTAACCTTGTTAAGCTCTCGGTAGTCAATACACATGCGGAATGTTCCATCCTTCTTCTTAACAAACAAAACCGGTGCTCCCCATAGAGACGAACTTGGACGGATAAACCCTTTGTCAAGTAACTCTTGAAGTTGTGAGGAGAGTTCGTTGAGTTCGCTTACTGCCAGACGATAAGGTGCGCGTGCAATCGGAGACGCTCTAGGAACTAAGTCGACTCCAAACTCTACTTGTCGAAATGGAGGCAAACCAGGCAGATCTTCAGGAAATACATCTTGGAAGTCGCGGACTATCGGGTAGTCGTCTATTCTGCGCTCGGAAAGTGTCGAATCGGTGACGTTTGCAAGAATCGCGAAGTGACCTTTTCGAAGGCACTTTTGAGCTTTGAGAAAAGAAATAATACCAGTGACTGCTCCACCTTTTTCACCTTGAACTGTTAGCACTTCACCGTCCTTGAGTGGAATACGAACCACTTTTTCTTTACATAAGATTTCAGCGCGGTTTTCAGATAACCAATCCATTCCTACTATAACATCAAAACTACCAATCGGGAAAGGCATAAGATCGATTCCTAACGTATGGCCAGCTAGTTCTAACTTACAGTCCTTAACTGTCTGAGTTGTATCATGAAGTTTACCATTTGCTAGCCCTACCACATACTTAGCGTCTAAGGCAATCGGTTTAGCATTAATCAACTTAGCAAATTTAGTGGATATAAAACTTCTTTCAGTACCAGAATCAAATAATACAGTAGCAAAGAAACCATTAAGGATGAATTTACCGTTAATCACGTCGGCGTCGTTGTTACGTTTGTTGCTGTTGTTTCGCCTTGGGAGGTTTTGTGGCTTAGGTAACATCGTCCAACAGTCTTTTGCCTCATGGCCTTTCTTGCCACATCTCTCGCAGTTCAAACTCATTCTGCAGATACCGGTTTGATGCTTCCCACACTTGTTGCACCTGGGCAGTTTGCCCTTGTAGTTTCCATTCCCACCTTGGCGGTTGTTACCACCGCTGTTCCCAGACCTTTTGTTTCCAACACTCCGATTGTTCATTGAGTTTCCAGGAGTTTCTTCATCAGCCTTTCTCTTGTTACTTAAGGCAATCTTCTCAGAGGCTCTTGCAGGAAGTGTAACTCCCTCATTCTCCTGCTTAGTAAGCTGATGAGCCAAATGGATGGCTTGCTGCGCGGCGATTGTAGCATGGACGGCTGCCACTGCGGCTTGTACGTGTGCGTTTATCATTGCTTGTAGTTCTGCGGGTGTTAGGGTAATGTGGTTCCTTCCATCTCCTCCCGACATTCTCTGGACAGTTAAAGTAGCCAGTGTTCAATCATAGTTATATTCTATACATATCCCATAATATGTATATTAGCAATTTCCCGTTATCCCTCTATTAGTCCAGAAAAATTTTCGTGCAAAATCGAGGCGTCGTCGGAGAACGTCGTAAGTCGTAAGTAGCTATCGTCGAAAGTCGGCTTTCCCATAAAAGTCACCATCGGCGTAGTCATCGTAGTAGAAATCAGGACGTAGCGTGCAGCATCGTTTCGTTGTCGCTTTCCCCCGAATAGTGTGCGTATTCGCGTTCGCATTTCGTATTCGTGTGTGAAAAATTTTCCTAAGGTTTTCCGTTAGACTACCTAGACACGGTCTATATATATATTTATATATATATATATATATATATATATACATACGTACTAAGCTTTTACTTACACAGCAGAGCGAGTATCCCAGGTTGGCACGTAAAAATTTTGTTTTGGGAATTTGTTTGTCCGTTTGTAACTAAGGTTTTCAAGTTGCAGTTTCCAAATCGTTTTTCAAAATGATTCCAGTTCTCTGCAACTTATGGCTCTGATACCAATCTGTCACACCCCCAAATCAACCACTAACGGAGTTTATACCGTTAAGGGGTGCGAGCAAACCAGGACCACAACCATTAGTTACAAATACTAAACGAATCAGAGTAAAGTCCACATGTTCATAATCAAAACAGTTTTTAAAAGTACGCAGCGGAAAATAAACATAAGTAATCTTCAAGTGCCATGCCAACCTCCAGCGGATACTCCTTAGCAATCTGCAAAAGTTTAAACCACGCAAGTGTCAACCTAACGGTTGGTGAGTTCACGGTGGGCATGACATGCATTGGCCCGGTCTCATAATCGTATTCATCAACATGTAATAAGTATTAGTTTTATAAACATTGCCAAGTGATGTATTACCTAATATGCACTAGTTAAGTAAAGTTAAAGCGGTCAACCGATATCGCGGGTAGCTAATCCGTTGTTCCATGCACTAAGGAAAATTGTACCAAAGCTGACCATAAATTATCGTAGTGGCCGTGCCATCAGTACTGCGGACCTACGTCATCGCGGTTTTGCCTCCCCCGTGTCCTCTCGGGATCACGGTCAAATAGGCTGATATTGTACCTCCGTGCACTCCCCGTGCCACGGGGCGGAGTTTGTCAAACTCCAGTAGATCTACCCAACATCCCCTCGCTTTACAATTAATGGTACAATTAAGTTGAGGACTTTTAAGTTTCAAGGCATCCTTAGAAATCATGTGATATCATGTGGTTTAGACTTTAACCTACACTAGTCATATTAAAACGGTTTACTTTGGGGTTCTTATGAATCCCGAAAACATTTTTCAGTTTCGTTTTTAAAATTAGTTGTTTATGTATTTTCACAAGTGCTTCCCATAAAACACTTCAAGTTCATCAAGTGGGTGCCAAGCACTCCCGAATTCAAGTTCATCAAGTGGGTGCCAAGCACTCCCGAATTCAAGTTCATCAGAGAGGTGCATAGCTCTCATAAGGTTGTCAGCATCGTTCCTCATTAAGTTATTCAGCGTGACCCAAACGGGTTCACGGTAATCGGGTTAGTGACACTCACCTTGGGTTGCACTGCTACACTTGCTATATAATCCAAGTTTTGCTTATCGATGACCTATGAACACGTTTAGGTCTTAGGTATTAGTTTTGTGTCTAATCTTTACTTAACGTCACTATGGCCCATAACATAGCACGTTGGAACTATGACTCGACATACAGACACACGACACCGATGGTTGATCATAAACAAGGGTTCATATACATCAGAAATCAAAGCAGGTATCATCATAGCATAATCATGTAAGTCATGGCATAACATTCAAGCAAATTGCACAAGTTAGGATTTTGGTCTCAGTTTCGCTAGCAGTTTCGCTAGGCAGTTTCGCTGTGTGCACGGGCAGCACTTTCGCTAGGCAATACCCGATGACACAGTTTCGCTAGGCTAGTTTCGCTCGAAACTGTTGGCACAGTTTCGCTAGCCTAGTTTCGCCCGAAACTGGTTTGAACTTTCGTTCAGGGAATCTCGCTCGGTAGATTCGCTCGAGCTGGTCTGGTTGGTTTACCCGGCGACACTACAGTTTCGCTCCATAGTGTCACTGGATGAAGATATACATAGTTTCGCTACATAGTTTCGCCCAGAGAACAATACAGTTTCGCTGGTCGCGAAAAACACATAAATCAGCCTAAAAATCAATCTAACAGCTTCCATATTACATGCAATTCATTATCTAGCATACATAACCATTTACCAACATAAATCAGTAAGCTTTAACACCTTAATCATGGGTTTTTATCATCAAATCACCAAAATACATTTAAAATCCTAAAATGACTAAAATGGCATAAATCTTCATCATGGATGGATTTCACACGTAAAGTTACTGACTTTATAATAGATCTAGCAATCCTAAGCAACATATCAGAAGATCAAGTGATTCCATGGAGGTTTGGTCATGCTTTTTAAGTAAAACACATAGAAAACATAAAAATGGTGGTTTTGGGACTCACGGTTCGATCTCCAAGCTTGATGGATGATGGTTCGGGGCTGAGATCTCGATGGCTCGGTGTGAATCTCGACTGACCAGATTCCAGGAGAAAGATGGAGTGTGTGTGTGTTTGGAGTGTGTGTGTGTGTTTTTGTGTAAAGGAGGCAAATGGAGAAACTAGGGTTTATTAAGATATTTTATATCAGGGCCTAGTTTCGCTGGCAGTTTCGCTGGCCAGGCGAAACTAGCTCTGATCACGAGTGAGCCAATAGACTGCCGGGCGACACTATAGTTTCGCCCGGTAGTTTCGCTGGTTACCAAAAGTGGTCAATTTCACATTCTAAGCAAGATAAACACGATTCATAAATTGTCATGCTATTCACAATACTAAATCATGTATTTAAATCACATTGCACATAATGACAATAAATAGTTAAACACATAACACATATGGACGGGTACGGTGATCAACCAAAGGACGTGGACGTATTCGGCCTAGTTAAGTATTAGTTACTAAGTTAACACTTATAACGTAACTAACGGAATTGTCTAACGGAAGTAAACCTTGAAATTCTCGGATGTCACAATTATAACTTGCATAATTAATCGATCGAACACATAAAACAATAAACGTTATTATTTAATTCGATGTTCAATACTTGCTTTAATTATTAAATGATTATTCTTGTATTATATTTATTGAACATAAATATAAATCATCACAAAAATATTTATTTAATAAATACTAACTAACGGGTTTTCAAACGAATACAAACGGGATTTAAAACGTCAAGACTAACCGGTATCATTTGGGTGACTTATGTTACTCAATTGATTGTAGACCTTATGCAAATGCTTTATGATTTATTTAGGACATTACTTGCTACCGCTCATGCACTGTTTATTTTCATCATACCTGCTGATCCAGTGAGTTTCACAGCCCCTTTTCTTTAACTGTTTTTATACTCTTGGGGGAGAAATCATGAAAACTGATAAATGATTTTTACTTAGGAAAAATGGATTTTAATAATCCTACCTATTCCTATTTGGCGAATAATAATCCCAAGTAATTTTTTGGCCAAAAACGATCCTTCTTTTACATCCTGTTATTTCTAATAATCTTTCCGGTTAAAAAACTAACACCGTTAGTGTGAAGGACTAATAATGTCTTTATTGAAACTTGTTTTATTTAAATAAACTTAAAGGGTAAATAATGTCATTAACCTAAACTTGTTTTAATAAAAAAAACCAGACACCCCGTTGGTCTTCTCATCACCGGTTCCTCTCGTCGCCGGTTCCCCTTGTCGCCGGTTTCACCTCTTCCATCACATTCCACCACCGTAATGGCGGCAGCGACCATCACCTTCTCCACCTTGGCCCCCCACCACCTCATCCTCCGCTGCTGCATCGCCTCTCAAGACCGCTCCCAAAACCCTAGCGGCAAAAATCCGGCGAACCACCACCTGCTCCGGCGACGACCTCCTCCAGTCCTCCTTCTCCGGCCAACAATCTGGACACCAAAACCCTAGCAACCGCCGCCTTACATCGTCTTCTTCCCCTCACATCACCGTTCACCGACCTCACCCACCCTTCGAACGCCGACCTCAGCCCGATAGCGACCGACGACGAGGGTCAAGGAAATACGAGGCAACCACCACCAGCGGCTAGGGTTCCGCTGCAAAAGCCGGCGAGGAAGAACGCCAAGATGTGGCCGGAATTTGGATTTGGACGGGGGTTTGGGTTTTTTTTTTGGTTTTTTATTTATTTAATAAGTTTATATAAATGACATTTTTAACCCTTGCAAGTTTATTTAAATTAAACAAGTTTTAATAATGACACTATTAGTCCTTCACGTTAACAGTGTTAGTTTTTTTAACGGAAAGATTATTAGAAATAATAGGGTGTAAAGGAAGGATAGTTTTTGGCCAAAAATTTACTTGGGATTATTATCCGCCAAATAGGAATAGTTAGGATTATTAAAATCCATTTTTCTTTTTACTTAATATTATGGTTTATCTTTTAGCCGTATGTGTTAGCCGTATGACTGCTTGTTCTCTTACTGATTGCTCAATTATGGTACATTATCGTTATAAACGTTTGTACAACTGTATCCCACCATTAATTAATTTCATTTAGTTCTATACGAAACGATAGCTAGTGAATAGATCTATTTGAGTTGACAACCCCGTCCTAACTGGTAGCTCCAGTTCTGATTTGTCAAGACAGATTTCACATCGAGAATCCCGATCTTGAGCAAGAACAAAGATTAGATGAGGAGACGGGATGATGAGAATCTAAGATAATCTATAACAAGAAATTAAAGATCAAATGATTCATTGATTATTGTCGAATGATTACAACAAACCGAATGATTACAAACTCGTCATAGGAAATCCATGGTCACATTGGGTTGAGCTCAAACCCAATGTGTGACTCTGTCTCTCTAGAATGGTGCTCACTCACTCTAAAAATCATCTCTTATTCATTCCTTATTCTCTCATGTTCTCAAATGAGCACACTCACCCTATATATAGAGAGCCCGTGTGCTCACTAGCCCACTAACTAGTAAAACACAAATAAAATGAGCTTATTACAAATAAACAACTAAAGTAAATTATGAATAAAATCAAAATTGATTTTATTAATATGAAGCTTGACTCGCTCGAACCGATCTTCCGTTGACTTTTATGTTGACCGTTGACCCGAACGGTTGACTTTTCCAGAAAACGGTCTTCGGTCCAATTTGCAAGCCTCGAGCATCACATCCCGCGTCTCTGAATCAAATCACAATGGATTCTTCAACCGAATTATTCGAGAATAGATTTGATGGCGTCAGTCACACTTATTAAAAGTTCCAACAATTCCCCCTTGACTGACGCTGTCAAATCTGTCATACTGGTGAAGAACCGCTCTGTCGTACATCTTCAAAGAATAACTGATAAACCTGGAATCTGTTTGTTGTAAAGATTCCCCCTTTGAATAAGCTTCTTCTGTTCTTGTTGCTCCAGTTGAGAGCCAAGTGCTGCAGTTCACTCGGTTCACACGGTCGGGTATAATACTAAGAATGCTAAACATTGGAGAAAAAATCGCAACAAATCGAATCAGATAAACCAATCAATCACTGAAAATGCTCCAACTTCTGATAATCGACCCGATAATCCAGTTCTATTATTGTTCCCCCTTTTCTCTAGATCCCTCTAAAAACATCCGATGCGGAAGCGGAAAATCAGATGCAGAGAGTGGAACCATTTCGCTCAGTTCCGAAGAGAAACGGTATTAAAATCCTGAAATCGGACAATCTTGCGAAATACCGGAAGCCGGGTGCTGACAGTTGTGAATGATCCATAAATACAGAACTTGTTCCGCGTGACTGGGTTGGATGCAAAAATAATGTCAAATCGGTGAAAAACTGAGATCCCGAGCATAAACGCAAAATTTATTCATAACCGGAGTCTTCATAATTTTGGCGAAGAAAATCGAGCTCGGAAAAATATTCCGTGAAGAATTCTGAGTTAAACGGTGCAATTTGTAATGAATCTGAGAAGACCGTAAATTTTATTCAAGTAACGTTCCTTTCGTTAGAGATTTAACGGAATATCCCAATATTTAACTGCGATTCCAGTCAATTCGGTTAGATGTCATCAGCGCTGCATCAGCTAAACAACTTGTAGTGAGACATAACGAAACAGTTGCAGACTTAACCGAGAAGCGAAACAAGTCCATCAGTGGTCGTTAGCTAACGTGGCCTTGACGTCAACAAACACTAGAAACCCGGTCGAATAAACGGAATAAATCCATGACCACTAAAATATTTTCAAAATTTCGTTGCGGCGTTATCCCGTAAGTCTCGTTAAAAACCGATAAGAAAAATGCCCGCAATTAACGAAATAATGCTGAAAAATTAATTTTTCATTAAAAATCTCGGAAAAAAAAATAATACCAAGATCCATGTCTAAATTAATTGGCCAATCAGAATTGGGCTTAGAAAAACCACAATCATCGTGAATTGAAGCTGGCCAATTAGATTTGAGATTCAAAAGATGATCTACGGTTAGAATGGAACAAGATCTACGGTTGGAGGGCCTGGTCCGTGTGCTTGTGTCATGCGCCAATCAGAAAGCGACAGAAAAGGAGCATTCGACGGATCTCTTGTGTCCAGTTGGTCCCACGTTGAATCTTTTCCTCCAATGAGGACGTAACAGCGCAAGCAGCATTAAAGGTTCTCTAAACCTGCTGGGTCCCACGAGCTAGCCTCTAACCAATAAGCCGGCGACAACAAGCAGAGCTCAACGGCTCTTTAAGAAGAAACTGGGCCCACGCGTTTCTCTTCAACCAATCACCATTTAACAGCAATTTAGGGCAGCCGACATAGGAGAGATAAGGAATTCTCAACATTCCCTTTCTGCCCAATCAACAAAAGACACGTCATCCTGGTCCATCTTCAACCTCCTAACCCTAATGTCGCCGGATTCACTGGAAAAGTCGTAGGAGCCACCGGAAAACCGTGTTTGGACCATAACTTCCATGATACTCATCCGTTTTAGACGAATTTTGTACCAATGAACTCGTAATCCAATCCCCTACACATCTAGACGACCAAGATCGTCTGAAAATTATTCAAACAAAGACCCAGTTGTCGAGATATGTCGAGATCGCCAATGTCACTTCAGATCGCCAAACTTTATTGAAGTCGCCAAGGCTACACGAGGTCGCCAAGCCAGAAATCGCCAAACCTTATTCAAGATCGCCAAGCTTTATTCGAGATCGCCAAACCCAGATCGCCATGAACAAACTTGAAATCGCCAAGATCTGACTCGAGATCGCCAAGGACTGACTCGAAATCGCCAAGTACATATTCAAGAGCATCTGAGATCGCCAAGAACATCTTCATCTGCTGCGAAATCGCCAAGGCAATCTTCAAGAGAAATGAAGAACACCAAGAACACCGTGAAACACACACTACTATGTGTTTCTCTAGATCTGCCCAAACCGTTGCGTTTCAGACAAAACCGATGCTCCCAATGGATCCGGAATGCGTTTTCCATCAAGATTCATACTTTATTTTATCCAAAAACACTGATTTTATCATCAAAAACTCAAAATCAAACTCGAAATCTTCAAGAACACCCAAAAAACGTGAAAACCCTAACTGCTTTATTTTTTCAGCTTAGATCTCGGATTTCTTCACTGATTTGAACATATGGAGCATGAAATCATATCTAAATGAACCCAACAACAAGAATTTATCATCAGATTCATCCAGAAATCATCCAAACAGCTCCAAAAAATAAGATAAAGTAGAAAAAGTCTCCAAAGTGGGTTTTCCAGTCAGCACCTCATTCAAGCTCAAAATCAAGATTCGAGTGATCAGATTCGTCGTGAGACAAGATCTAATCGGTACCCGCTCTGATACCATTTGTCATGACCGATTTCACGTCAAGAATCTCGATCTTGAGCAAGAACAAAGATGAGATGGGGGAGACGGGATGATGAGAATCAAAGATAACCTATAACAAGAAATAATAAATCAAACGATTCATTGATTATTGCTGAATGATTACAACGAACCGAATGATTACAAACTCGTCATAGGAAATCCATGGTCACATTGGGTTGAGCTCAAACCCAATGTGAGACTCTCTCTCTCTAGAATAGTGCTCACTCACTCTAAGAATCATCTCTTATTCATTCCTTATTCTCTCATGTTCTTAAATGAGCACACTCACCCTATATATAGAGAGCCCATGTGCTCACTAGCCCACTAACTAGTAAAACACAAATAAAATGAGTTTATTACAAATAAACAACTAAAGTAAATTATTAATAAAATCAAAATTGATTTTATTAATATGAAGCTTGACTTGCTCGAACCGATCTTCCGTTGACTTTTACGTTGACCGTTGACTCGAACAGTTGACTTTTCAAGAAAACGTCTTCGATCCAAACTTGCATGCCTCGAGCATCACAACCCGCGTCTCTGAATCAAATCACAATGGATTCTTCAACCGAATTATTCGAGAATAGATTTGATGGCGTCAGTCACACTTATTAAAAGTTCCAACAATTCCCCCTTGACTGACGCTATCAAATCTGTCATACTTGTGAAGAACCGCTCTGTCGTACATCTTCAAAGAATAACTGATAAACCCGAATCTTTCTGTTGTAAAGATTCCCCCTTTGAATAAGCTTATTCTGTTCTTGATGCTCCAGTTGAGAGCCAAGTGCTGCAGTTCACTCGGTTCACACGGTCGGGTACAATACTAAGAATGCTGAACATCGGAGTCAAATTCGCAACAAACCGAATCAGATAAACCAATCAATCACTGAAAATGCTCCAACTTCTGATAATCTACCCGATAATCCAGTTCTATTATTGTTCCCCCTTTTCTCTATATCCCTCTGAAAACATCCGATGCGTAAGGGGAAAATCAGATGCAGAGAGTGGAACCGTTCCGCTCAGTTCCGAAGAGAAAACGGTACAAAAATACTGAAATCGGACAATCTTGCGAAAAACCGGAAGCCGGGTGCTGACAGTCGTGAATGATCCATAAATACTGAACTTGTTCCGCGTGACTGGGTTGGATGCAAAAATATAGTGTCAAATCAGTGAAAAACTGAGATCCCGAGCGTAAACGCGAAATTTATTCATAACCGGAGTCTTCGTAATTTTGGGCGAAGAAAATCGAGCTCTAGAAATATATTCCGTGAAGAATTATGAGTTAAACGGTGCAATTTGGAATGTATCTGAGAAAACCGTCAATTTTATTCAAGTAACGACCTTCCGTTAGAGATTTAACGGAATATTCCAATATTTAACTGAGATTCCAGTTAATTCGGTTAGATGACATCAGCGCTGGATCACCTAAACAACTTGGAGTGAGACATAACGAAACAGTCACAAACTTAACTGAGAAGCGAAACCAGTCCGTCAGTGGTCGTTAGCTAACGTGGTCTTGACGTCAACAAAAACTTGAACCTCGGTCGAAATATGTCGGAATAAATCCAAGTCCAATAAAATTTTTTCACAATTTCGTTGAGGCGTTATCTCGTTATTCAATAGAAAAACTGATGAGAAATACCCGTATTTAACGAAATTGCTAAAATATCCATTAGTTTTAATTAAATCTAAAAAATAATCATAATCCTTGTCAAAAAGCTTGGGCCAATCAGAACTCATTATTGAATACACATCTACGGCTGGAAAAAGATGAATCCAAGGCTTGAAAGTGGTTGATCCGTGTGAAGGGCCAAGAGCCAATGATAAGGCGAGAGCCTTTATTCTCCAACGGAGTGTAAATGCTGATCCGTGTGAGAAACAGCACACCAATCAGAGCGTAACAGCCTTAACGACATTCAATGGATCTTTTATTTCTGCTGTGGCCCACGCATGTTCTAACCAATAAGGATTCAACAGGGCAAGAGTATTCACGTTTTATTTGAATCAACTGGTCCCACCAAATACCTTGCAGCCAATAGAAAATCGACAACACCAGCTGTTGACCGACAAGGAAAGAGAAATGACATTCTCTCTCAGCCACTACACGAATGACACGTCAAAGAGTCTGTCACCTTCATCCGAAACCCTAATATGAACGCAGGAAGTCACCAAAAATACGAAGTCCGCCGAAAAAACGTATTTCGGACATAACTTCCTTATTTCATGACCAAATTCGATGATTTTGGTACCGATGGACTCGTGTTCTCAACCTCTACACATCTATACGATCGAAATCCACTGAAACTTATTAGAATAAAAACCCAGAAGTTGAGATTCAGTCGAGATCACCAAAGTTCGAGGTCGTTATGACTTATACAAGGTCACCAAGGTTATGAGATCACCAGGTGAAGGGAGAGATCGCCAAGGTTGGTTCGAGATCGCCAAGGAAAACACGAAACCGCCAAGGCTTATTCGAGATCGCCAACCATGAAATCGCTAAGATGTAAGTCGAGATCGCTAGGAACCAGTTGAGATCTCTAAGGCAATCTTCAAGCTCTTTCCAGATCGCCATGAACATCTTCAATAAACCCAGAAATTTTTTATGGCAGTAAACCCAGAACTTCGTGATCGACTTTGAACCACCAAAACATGAGGAAAATATAGATCCATGAACGAAAATGAAGCCAAGCATTAGACGAAATCATTCTAGCCACAAACAACTCGAATCGCAGCTTCAAACGTCCCGAATCAACCCTCGAAATCTGGAAATCCATCAAGAACACGAAGAACACCTAGTAAACACTGTTAAGTGTGTGTTTTCCAGATCTGTCAAATATGTTGCGAATCAGGCGAAACCGATGCTTCCAATGGATCCGGAATGCGTTTTCCATTAATATCCATACTTTATTTCATCCAAAAACACTGATTTTATCATCAAAAACTCAGAATCAAAGCTCGAAATCTTCAAGAACACCCAAAAACGTGAAAACCCTAACAGCTTCGTTTTTCAGCCTCAGATCTCACATTTCTTCACTGATTTGAACATATGGAGCATGAAATCATATCTAAATGAACCCAACAACAAGAATTATCTGGTCCGAGGCCATGTGAAACCTAGATAGGTGTACTTGGGATCCGAACATCGCCAATCTTGAACCGTGTCAAAATATCAGAAACATATTTCGTCTGATGCAAAAATATGCCTTTGGCAGATTGATGGACTTGAAGACCCAGAAAGAACCCCATCTCTCCCATAGAACTCATTTCAAATTTTGTTTGCATGACCCGCTCACATTCCTTACATAAGCTATCATTCGTGCTCCCAAAAATTATATCGTCCTCATAAACCTGAACAAGCAATAGATCTTCCCCAAACTTTTTCGAAAACAGTGTACAATCCACCTTGCCACGACGAAACTCGTTGTCGAGCAGATGAGTAGAAAGAGTCTCATACCAAGCTCTCGGGGCTTGGTGAAGACCATATAACGCTTTATCTAACTTGTACACACGGTTAGGGAAATCAGGATCATAAAAACCAGGTGGTTGTTTCACGTAGACTTCCTCACGAATCTTCCCGTTCAAAAACGCACTTTTCACATCCATCTGATACACCTTAAATCCATGATATGCGGCGAAAGCCAGGAATATCCGGATAGCTTCTATTCGGGCTACTGGAGCATACACTTCATTAAAGTCGATGCCTTCAATCTGAGAAAATCCTTGAACCACTAATCGTGCCTTGTTTCGGACAATGACGCCGCGATCGTCTTTTTTACATTTAAAGACCTACTTCGTTCCACAAGGCTCTTTAGAGTTTTTGGGTATAAATCAACGAGATGCCAAACGCCCAACTTTGTAAATTGCTGCAACTCTTCTTGCATGGCTTCTACCCAAGAAGCATCCTCCAACGCTTTAGCAGCATTAGAAGGTTCTACCTGAGATAGAAAGCATGAGTGAAAAACTTCATTCGGAATCCTGGATTCTCTGATTTCGGCAATTAAAGCATCAATATTTCCTGCCAATTGATTTCGTGTACGAACCCCCGAAGACGGATCTCCAATAATGTTCTCTTGAGGATGAATAGTGTTAATATTACTTGTTATTCTTTGTGGTATATATATACAAAATCACCGGGGTAACCCTTTACCCAAAAAAAAAAAAAAAAGAATAGTGTTAATCCGAAGAGTTGTTGAATCGGCAACTTCTTGAATATCTTCTAAATTTGTTAAAGATGCCTCTGCCCCTTCTGAACTTGATAAAACATCAATCGGTAACGAATGCGGTACAGAAGAGCTTGTACTTGGCAAATTAATATGATCATCTACAGGTGTAGATTCAGCTTCATGAAACAGACTTTCATCATCATCAGAAGAACTTATAGTATCGAGACTAGAAGCACTCTGACTAGACGAAGTAATAGCAGTGCTTGAAAGCTTTGGAATCCATGAACCTGGACCAGGAGTTGTCAATGAATGTAGTATAGCAGCTACAATATCAGGGTCCTCCTCTTCCTCAGATCCAGATGATGCAACCGTGAACGAGTCTAGAGATTTATAATCATAAGACTGACCATCAACCGATTTGGGATGTAGGAAAGTATGTTTCTGACAGTCCACATTTACATGATTCTCAATTGTCTTGGAAGACGGAAAGTACACACGCTTCATCGGATGATGATATCCAACAAAAACACCCTGAACAGATTTTGAAGCAAACTTCCCACCTTCTTTGAGAACCGTGCAAAGACACCCAAACGGGACCAAGAAATTCAAATTAGGCTTTCGACCTTTAAGTAATTCATAACTTGTTTTATTGAATCTCTTGACAATCAGAACATGATTGAGCACATAACATGCAGTGTGCACAGCCTCGGACCAAAACTTTATTGGTAGATTTGCATCAGCCAACAAGGTTCGAGCCGTCTCAATCAAAGTTCTATTTTTCCGTTCAGCGACTCCATTCTGTTGAGGAGTATACGGCGCACTGAATTCATGAACAATTCCAAGTGAATCACAAAAATCGGCCATCTTAGCATTCTTAAACTCAATTCCATTATCAGTACGAATGCGACAGACTTTATGCTTGTACATTGATGGAAACTTGGATAACACCTTCTGAATTTGATCACGAGTTTCATCTTTGGACGCTAGTGATACCACCCATGAAAATCGAGAAAAGTCATCCGTAATTACTAAACAGTAATAACTACCCTCAATGCTTCGAACCACAGGACCAAAAAGATCCATATGAAGTAGCTCTAAAGGAGTCACAATCGAGTTTAAACGTTTAGCCGGATGAGACTTTTTCTTTTGCTTACATTTCTTACAAGACACGCAAACATCATGTATAGAAAATTTATTCTATGAAACACCTTCCACCAGATTATGATTTACAAAATAATTCATCCTCCGGTAATTGATGTGTCCCATACACCGATGCCACATGATGGATTCTTTTTCCGTAGTCTTAGAAATAAAGCATGTAGCCGAAACCGCTGAAGAAGTCTGATTCATGTTCAACACATATAAGTCACGAAATCGAGGAGCTCGTACAACAATCCAATCATCAGGAATTTGGATTCCAGGTTTCAAAATTAAGCACTCTGAACTTGTGAAAGCAGCAGTGTACTGCTTATCACAAATCTGAGAAACACTCAGCAAATTGTGTTGCAACTCTTGTACAAATTGGACTTTGTCAAATATAATCTTCTCATTATCCATTTTTCCTTCACCGGTAATCTTACCCCCTTTATCGCCAGCAAAGGTAACATTTCCTCCTTGAATAGGTTTAACATCTGATAGCAAGGAAATATTACCCGTCATGTGCCTGGATGCTCCACTATCAACGACCCAAAAGTTGTTAACAACTGGCTTTCGAGCACCCTACACAATTTAGCAGATAATTAGTGAGTATCTGGACCCAAGCTTTCAGCTTTGGGTCGACCGGTGTCTTTAGAAAAGTCGTCAGTGGCTTTTGAAGTCAATTTAGGCAGCCACTTTTGCCTTACCCAGAAACCGATGAACCAGTGGTAACATCACTTGAAGATGAACAATCAAATGATTGTTGAGTTTTGAAAAATTTTCCTCGTTTGAAGAATTGTTTTGTGACCACTTTGTCTTCGACCTGTTTTGGCTCAGAAACATTTTCAGATTTTTCTAAACTAACAGCGAAAGCTCTTTTCTCAGCCAAAACTGGACAATGTATCCTTAAATGACCCTTCTGATGACAATGATAACACTTTCTATGATCGACAAAAACTACAGGAAAGTTATCTCCTGATTTAGTTGAAGTGTTACCATCAGTCATATGTTTAACCACTTGACTTGGTTTCTTAGCCCTAAATCTCCTAGATTTATTTTTGGGAAGTGGTTTAAACAAAGGACCAATATAACCATTTTGATTATAAAAGCCATACTCATCAACTCCACAGTCTTCAGAATATCTTTTGGATTCACATTTGCTTTTGTTGTTTTCAAACAAACCAAAATCTTGTTCATAATGACCAAAGTCATCATAAAAATCATAGTCATCACAAAAGCCATATGATTCATAGTCAAATCTGTTTGATTTAGAAGAAAAGTGACCATCAGAATTATAAAAATTCTTAGGTGAATACTTTGAAGTTTTTGACTTTGAGAAAAATTTCTGAGCTTTTGGAGTGTGAGACTTGACAGACTTCTGATCATCAGAACTAGTTCTGAGTTTCAGCAAAGAACAAGTTTTCACTTGTTCATGATCAGACACACATTTTTCATCTGTATCAGCATAAAACACTTTGGAAACTTTTGTTGGATCAACACAACATAATGGAAATGCCTCATCCAAAAATATGGTATCACTACCTTTCAGACAATACATTTTCACTTTCTTAGACGATTCACCAACTTCAGTTTTACCTTTCTTTTTGTCATCAGAATTCCCACCCTTGACATTTTTCTTGTCAGTTTGCTGAACTTTCTGAGGTTTCTTTTGATTGACCTTAGAAACTTCATCAGAATGTCCAAATCCGATGCCATTAAATTTAGCTGATTTCGGTTGAGGTACCGGAATTGAATTCACATCCGGTTTGGTGGTGTTACTGACAGTGACAGACTCACGTTCAAAAAACAAATCAGGTCCTTTTGTAAATTTTGTCATTTCAAATTCTTTCATTGTTTTTTCAGTTTCGATGATTTTCTGAGCAGCCTCTAAAGGTGTGAGTTTTACATTCACCGAAACACCAGAGTCAGTTTTGGACATCAATTTGACAGGCTTTCTCTTATGAGTGCCCGTGGATTTATCAGATGCACCCTCAGCAAACATTGAATAATCAAACACAACAGCTGGTTTGATTTCCGGTTCAGTTGGACCTTTGCCATGAACAATCGGTGGAGGAACTGAAGTTCACCCTGATTCTTTGAGCATATCTTTTAAATTTTCATCTTTGCAAAGGAAACTTGCAAAGGAAGATGAATTCTTGAAATTTTCTAATTGTCTTTGAAGATCTAATATCTCAATGTTTAATTCAGAAATTTTAGAATTTGCTTCTGCAAGCTTTTTCTCACAAAAAATATAGTCTTCAGTTTTGTTATTTAACTCAATTTTTGTGCTCAGAATCACAGCATGCTCACTTTTCAATTCAGCTTTTACAGCCTCCCACCTTTGTTTGTAAATGGTGACATTTTCTTCTGCTAACATGTATTTATCATAATACATGACTTTCTCAGCAGAAAGTTCTTTCATTTGATTAGCAGTTGTCATGCAAAATTCACAGATAGTAGAGTTAACCTGAATAACAGCCATAAATGCTTGATGACCATCAGCAAAGAAATCTTCTCCCGGAAGATCAGGATCATCTTCAACAGCTACATTTTTCTCTTCAGTGCATAGAAATGCACTCATCGGGACAATCTGCAGCCCAGTCATATGCTTCTCCAGTTTGAGATACCAAAGCTTTAGAATCTGAGTTTAATCCACCAGCATTTGTATTTGAACTTGATGGATTACCACTGCTTCCTGATGCTTTGTTACTCTTAGCAGCATATTTCTGATATAACTTCGAAGTCTCCTGTTTCTTTGCCGAGCTACACTCTTTTGCGAAATGACCATAATTTTGACAATTGTAACATCTGACTTTGGATTTATCAAATCCAAGCTTTCCTTCGGGATTGAGATCTTTTCTGCCTGTTCTCTTCATAAACTTCTTATCCCTTCTGACAATCATAGCCATAGAACAATTGATATCCATCAATTCTAAATCATCCGGGTCTATTTGTTCATAGTCTTCATCGGTCAATTCAGCACTAGTCAGTTTTCCTGCTATAACTCCATCATACGACGAAACCATCATTGAAAATAATGCCATAAAGTCATTTGTTGTTTTAGCCGAAGAGCACTTTGATTTGAAGTTGGAATAGAGGATGATTGGCTTGAATAAACCGGGTAAGTCACTACAGCTTTTTGAGTAAAAGTATCACTTGTAGAAGCCCGAGACACATTTGCTTGGCCACTTGATGTATTTTCAACATAAAATGCAGTTGTTGGTGGATTTGGATTAGCTTTTGCTTTTGCATGCATTGTAGATGCATTCTCACCAAAATATACACCCGGATTTTGAACTTGAGCTGGTTGAGCTTTAACCCGTTTCATGTCTAACTACCGAGCCAACAAATTTCTTATCAGATCATCATATGTAATGTCATCAAAACCCTTATCATGTGTCATAAGTAAGATATAACCTTCCCACGATGCAGGTAAAGCATCTAAGAGCTTTTCCTCCGGTTCACCCGCTTCTTTACTCACTCCGACTATATCCAGTTCACTTACCAAATGTGATAATCGAGAAATCAAATCATTTCATTTGGAACATGACAGAAATTGTCGAATTCCTTCAACAGCACTTTTTTCTTACTCTTCTTATATTGTGCATTTCCTTCACATCTGTGACATAAAGCATCCCATAAAGCCTTTGACGTTGATTGCATTTTGAATTGATGCAAAATATCTTTTGGTAAGGCCATTGATAAATTTGAATACGCCTTCTTTTCCAATTTAAAAGATTCCTTTTCAGCATCATTCATCTTATTGTACGGCTTTACTTGACCAACCAACTCTCACCAGTTTGAAATTTTGGAACTTCATAGCCATCCAGCATTGGTGTCCATACCGTAACATCCGTTACACCAATGTATGATTCGTAGCGAGTTTTCCAATTATGAAAATCTTCAAATTTCATCAATTTCGGAACTTTGTTGGTAGTTCCTATCTCGTTATCATAGTTCAGAATTGCTTGAACAGTTGAAGACATCGCTGCAAAAGCCTGGAACGGATCCATGATTGATTTTTTAAAAACTATGCTGGCGGACCAGAATAACGATCTCCGGATCAGATTACAACCCGCGGACCAAAATACAATCAGCGGATCAGATTACAACCCGCGGACCAAAATACAATCAGCGGATCAAATCTTGTCACCAGACCAAATACGGATCAAATCGTCCGCCGGATTAGATTATGTGCGGACCAAGTGATACGCTGGAATAACTGCCACGGATCAGATGTGGTACGCTGAAACTGCCACGGATCAGAATATGAAGAACAACTGAACGGACCAACTCCGGACCAACTCCGGACCAGTTTCAAAATCGACAAAAACTCGAAATTTCTGGAAAATTTTGGTTTTCCAGACTTCCAATCACTCCAGAACTCAGCGAAAATGATCCAGAAACAATTTGAACGAAGAAAACATACTGAATTCACGTGAACATGAGTCGGATTAGACGAAATCTTACCAAAAACGTTGTTTCCCTCTCTAAACCTCAAATACCGAACTGTAGATCAATGCAACGAGCAATCCTATGCTCTGATACCCCTTGAGAAGACAGAATTGATCTTGCTAGTGCATAACGATCACAGATTTGGTAAACAACAAGGTAAATAACACTTCGTTTATTGCTCAAACCTTCAGAGAGAGAGTTACAGAGAGTTACAGGTTACACCTTAGAAAACACACAGTTAACAGCTCAAAACCTCACAACTACTACTCTCTAAATGAGCTAAACATATATATAGGTGTTCTGGCCAGCGGACCAACTAACCAGTGTACCAGATGGTCCGGCGTACCATCTGGTCCGCACCTGATCCGCTGGGACCAGAAAACACAAACTAACATTTACAATAACACTTCACCTAGACCTAGCAGTAGACACTGAAATATGCTTCAACAGGGATATACCCCGGGGTGGGCGTCTGGCCCATCCCGGAGTCGTGAGGCTGGAGACACCCCTGAGGAGCCTGCACCCAAGCGACGCTATGTGTTCGAGCTGCCTCATCTAGCTTGGATGCCGGACCAGGTGCAGACATGGCGGATTTTGGAGGAGTTCCCGAGTTGTTATGCACGGGGTGAGTCATCTCTCCCCGATCCCTCCAGCCGTGTCCCGTTGGGTATCTCACCCTTCACTGGGGAGCCTATACCCGACAATGTACCACTCCTGGTAGCCCGCCTGAGACGCATTGAGACGGACCTCGGAGAGCTTGATGCGGAGGTTTCCCAGCTCCCTACTACTGATGAGGTTAGGGTCCTTAGGGACCAGATAGCCAGATTGACGGGACGTATGGGAGCTACTGATGACGCCATGAGGACCCTCCATGCTCATATGACCGGGGTTAGTATGGCCACCACCGATCTGCTTCTCTCTCATGAGAACTTGCAGAGGAGAGTCGTCACATTGGAGTTCATATCTAGACGACTCCTCTCCTTCCTTGTTGCCATGTCTCAGGTTACCACCTCACTTATCATGCCCACAGGTCCCCCACCACCTCCACCCATCTAGGTAGATTAGACGTAGTCTTTTGGACCGCCATTTTATGGATGAAACATGTTGTTGTCTTTTAATTTGGATGTATTATCGGGACTGCGAGCCCAGGATGAAAACTGATTATCTTTTGTATGTTTTATCTGTAATATGGTGGAAAACAATCGTGATTGTATGTTACGGTTTATATTATCTCTTTTGTGGTCATTTGCTATTATCATGTTATGGTTGTGTTATTTCTATCATTTTTACCACTATGGCATGTTATGTTACCTCCTCCTTTCTATCTTATGTTTCTTGGTTGCGTTTGCGCGTATCATGTTATGGTAATTGATATATGTCGTGGCAGTTATTCTCGAGCATGTAATAACCCCATTTACATATTATCTAAAAAATTTCTTTATGATTGATAATTGTAACTTAAAGCGAAATCATGCCACCACGACGTCGAAACCCTAGGAACACTTCACCTCCTCCTGCTATGACCGCTGATGAAATCGAGGAGATGATTGCTCATCGCGTTGCCGAAACTGTAGCCACTGTTGAAGCCCAACGTTAGAACGACGATGGGGCACGCGGTAAAAACGAATTGACCAGTGTTAGAAAACCTTAGACTATAATTCGAAAAATTGTATTCTAACGTTTCAGCCTAACAAATGCAGGCCCCGGTGAATGTTCATATAAAGACTTTATGAACTGCAAACCCTCAAAATTCAAGGGTTCTGAAGGCGCTGTTGGTTTAATTCGTTGGTTTGAGAAATTGGAGTCCGTCTTTCGCATAAGCAACTGCCCTGAGCAGTACATGGTTAAGTATTCCACATGTGCACTCACTGATAGCGCACTGACCTGGTGGAACTCCCATGCTGATGCTATGGGAACTGATTTGGCCTATGCCATAACATAGGACGAGCTCAAACAACTGTTGCGCGATGAGTATTGCCCTAGAGAAGAACTCCAAAAACTTGAAGCTAAGTTTTGGAACCTATCAATGAATGGAGCCGATGTTGCTGGCTATACTAAAAGGTTTCGTGAACTCGCTCATCTCTGTCCGACTATGGTCACACCGCCGTACAAGAAAATTGAGCGGTACATCTGGGGACTTGCATCACATATCCAGGGGAATGTCCATTCCTCGAATCCTTAGACTTTTCAGGATACTGTGAGTCTGGCACACAACCTTGTTTACCAAGCCAATTGTCAAGGTGTGAACCTTGGCAAGAAGCAGTCTGAGAGCAAATCCCCTGATGCTAGTACCACTCCCTCTGCAAGCAAGAAGCCTGACAACAAGCGGAAACGAGGATACTGGAAGAATCGTGAAGAGAAGACCCCTGCTAAGGAAGCCGGGCCAGTGAAAGTCTATGCTACTACCACCCCTACTCACGCTGTGCGAAAGACCGGATATACCGGTGGTGCACCCTTGTGCAACAAATGCAACCTCCACCACACCCTCGATTGTGGAAATGTCTACTGCAATATATCCAAGACTAAAGGGAATGTAGCACGCGATTGTCCGAAGCGCAGCTGTTACGGTTGCGGAGCCATCGGACACTGCAAGAAGGACTGCCCGAAGGCGAAAAATCAGGATGCTAACCAGGCTAGAGGAAGAGCCTTTGTGATCAATGCCGGAGACGCTCGCCGTGACCCCAACACGGTGACGGGTACGTTTCTACTAAATAATCATTACGCTTCTGTTTTATTCGATACTGGTGCCGATAGAAGCTTCGTGTCTACTCAATTTGGTCAATTACTTGAAATTACTTCTGTTTCCTTAGACACTAAGTTCACAGTAGAATTAGCAAACGGAGAATAAGTAGAAACTGAAATAATCTATCAAAAATTGCTCGCTAGAACTCTCGATCATTCTTTCAGCATCGATTTAATGCCTGTTTTATTAGGAAGTTTTGATATCATCATTGGTATTGATTGGTTATCAAAGAACCATGTAGAGATTGTGTGTCATGAGAAGATAGTAAGGGTGCCACTTGCAGATGGCAACACTCTAAACGTGCAAGTCGAAAAGAGTGGAACCAAGCTAATTCTCATATCTAGTATGAAGGCACAAAAATTCCTCTGTAAAGGATGCCACGCTATCCTAGCACACGTAACTGAAAAGAAACCAAAGGAAAGCCGTGTGGAAGATGCCCCTATTGTCCGCGAATACCCGAAAGTCTTTCCCGAAGACTTTCTAGGATTACCCCCAACGTGACAAGTAGAGTTTCGCATTGACTTGGCACCTGGTGCCGCCCCCGTTACCAGGTATTCGTACGGCCTGGTACCATCCGAGATGCAAGAGTTATCTAGTCAATTACAAGAATTACTAGATAAAGGCTTCATCCGTCCAAGCCACTCTCCATGGGGAGCACCCGTGTTATTTGTTAAGAAGAAAGATGGAACTTTCCTGATGTGCATTGACTACAGGGAATTAAACAAGCTGACAGTGAAGAACTGCTACCCACTTCCTAGGATTGATGACCTATTTGATCAACTTCAAGGATCTAGCTTCTACTCCAAAATCGATCTGAGATCAGGGTACCATCAACTCAGAGTTAAAGATGAAGATCTTTCGAAGACAGCGTTCAGAACACGCTATGGCCATTATGAATTCCTTGTAATGCCATTTGGTTTGACAAACGCACCGGCAATGTTCATAGACTTAATGAACCGCGTATGCAAACCATATCTAGATAAATTTGTTATCGTGTTCATTGACGACATCCTCATCTACTCCCATAGAAAGGAAGAACACGAACAACACCTGAGACATATCCTGGAATTGCTAAAAAAAGAGAACTTTACGCGAAATTTTCCAAGTGCAACTTTTGGATTCGCGAGGTACACTTTTGGGTTATGTGATCAACGATCAAGGTATTCACATGTATCCCACAAAAATTAAAACAATCAAGGATTGGAGTACGCCCACGACTCCAACTGAGCTTTAACAATTCTTAGGTGTCGCTGGCTATTACCGCCGATTCATTGAGAACTTCTCAAAGATAGCCCAGCCCCTGACCGCTCTGACCAAAAACATAAGAAGTTCATATGGGATGCTAAGACTGAAGCAGCTTTCCAGTTGTTGAAGCAAAAGCTATGTTTTGATACATGGTTCTGATCGTCATGTGAGGTATCGAATAAAAGACAAAGACATGCAAGATTAGGTCTGGCCGAACCTTAGCCGAACCTGGAGTTCGGACAGGGCCGAACAGGTCCGAACCTGAGGTTCAGACCAGCGGGTTCTCACTAGTATATATATGTATCTTGTTTTGTATTCAGAAACGATCTTAAGCTTCCGAGTCATATCTTCTCTATGTACTCTATGGTCATCTTAGTGGTTGATACAAGTCATTTGTATTTACTCTTCGTGTTCTAGCTCGTATAGCATTAGTTTCATATCGATTCAGTAGACGATCCACATGCTCAAGCAATTTCACTATGTGATGCACCAATCCTATCACTGCCTGACGGAATCGAAGACTTCGTTGTATACTGCGATGCATCGCATCAAGGTTTAGGTTGCGTGCTAATGCAACGAGAGAAAGTCATCGCCTACGTATCACGACAACTGAAGATTCATGAGAAGAATTATCTCTATGGTACCCAATGCACCATATTCACTGACCACAAAAGCCTCCAACACATTTTCAATCAGAAGGAACTGAATATGAGACAACGGCGATGGGTGGAACTGCTAAATGATTACGAATGCAAGATTCGTTACCACCCGGGCAAGGCTAACGTTGTACTGACGCTTTGAGCAGAAAAGAAAGCGTCAAACCACTTCGTGTTCGAGCATTAAGTATGAAAATACGCTCGAATCTCACTGCACAAGTGCGTGACGCTCAGATTGAAGCCCTCAAGCCGGAAAATTAGCAGAAGAAGGTTTACGTGGAATGGAGAAGCAACTGGACGAGAAACCCGATGGAACCAAGAACGTCATGGATAGACTATGGGTACCTGTCTATGGAGATCTAAGGAATTTGGTGTTTGATGAAGCTCACAAGTCAAGATACTCCATTCATCCCGGAGCAGATAAGATGTACCACGGTCTGAAGAAACAATTCTGGTGGCCTGACATGAAAGCCGAGGTAGCCACCTATGTCGGCAAATGTTTAACCTGTTCAAATGTTAAATCCGAATACCAGAATCCTTCTGGATTGGTAACTCAGCATGTAATTCCAGAATGGAAATGGGAAGAAATATCCATGGACTTTATCACCAAATTGCATAAGTCTAGATCTGGATATGACGCTATCTGGGTGAAGGATAACATGGATAGGTGAGCCAAACTCTACATTAAGGAAATCGTCTCGCGACACGGTGTGCCTATATCTATCATATCAGATCGTGATAGCCGTTTCACCGCTAACTTTTGGAGATCTCTAAAGAAATCTTTGGGTACTCAACTTGATATGAGTACTGCCTACCATCCACAGGCAGATGGCCAAAGTGAAAGAACGATCCAGACACTCGAGGATATGCTGAGAGCATGTGTGATTGATCTCGGACCCAATTGGGACGAGCACCTCCCTCTTTCCGAATTCTCCTATAACAACAGTTATCACACCAGCATTAAAGCCGCACCATTTGAAGCACTTTATGGAAGAAAGTGCAGATCCCCACTCTGTTGGACCGAGATTGGTGACAGTCAGTTGACTGGTCCAGAACTAATCATTGAAATGACTGAAAAAGTCTTCCAGATCCGTAATCGTTTGAAAGCTGCCAGAGACAGGCAAAAGAGCTACGCCGAAAACCGTCGCAAACCCTTATCCTTTGCAAAGGGTGATCACGTCATGATAAAGGTGTCACCTTGGAAAGGTGTCATTATATTCGGCAAACGAGGAAAGCTCAACCCTCATTACATTGGTCCCTTTGAAATCACTGAGACCATCGGACTAGTATCTTACCAACTACGCCTGCCTGTCGAACTAAGCAGCGTACATGATGTCTTTCATGTTAGTAACCTTAAGAAATGTCGCCCCGCTTGATGAAATTCAAGTGGACGAAACACTACACTTTATTGAGGAACATGTCGAGTTACTTGACCGAGAAATCAAGAAGCTGAAGCATAGCCGCATTCCCATAGTCAAGGTACGATGGAGCTCTCGACGAGGACCAGAGTACACTTGGGAACGCGAGGACCAAATGCGTCAGAGGTATCCTCGTCTGTTTGGAAACGTTGCATCCACCAGTAACCAGAACTGAATTTCGGAACGAAATTCTTCTAACTGGGGGAGAATGTGACTCCTCGTCGAAAACAGGTCAAACCTCTCTCCTTTGACTTTTAAATTCAATAAATTTACGTGTTTTGTTAGATGATGAAACTGTTAATTTTCTATGTTAAAATGGTAAATGATAACTGATTTTAATCCCGCGTTTGTACTTGAAACATACACCCGTAAAACATGAAAGTTTTCACATTTTGAATATGGAACTTCAATAATAAAAATGAAAACATAAAAATGGACTTTTTATATTTTATCCAAAAACTGAAAATGTGATAACCAACCACCCAGTTGTCAAGACTTAGTCAAACGAGAATCGATAACCCGTTCGGGCCCAGTTAGGCCTAATAAGCCCAAAACAATTCAGACGAACCCGAAACCCAACCCGATAACCCGAATCAACCAACCAAGTAACTAAACCAACCCGGAGGCCCGAACCGCGGCCCAAATGGCCTGGGCCAAACCCGGCGCCTTGACACTTTTGGCCCACTCGGAAACCGACCGAAACTCAAACCCCGGCCCGATCCGATTACCCCTTCGCGGCCCAAACCGAATACCGACCCCCTTTCTACCCGATTTTATGGGCTTCGGCCCAACCTCCAACCGTTAAAAAAATTAATGGGCTTTAACCCATGAAATTTTATAAAAAGAGCCCACTAGTCTTTTTATAAAATTTTGGCCCATCAACCTACAAATCTCACCACCTTTGTAGTTATTTTTACTTGAACTATATTTTATAAAGTTATGATTTTTAGAGACCCCTAACCCTTCCATATTTTATAAAAGTCTCCACCTTTTATAAAATACATGGAGAGTTTATAAATTTAATCACCTACAACTATAATGTTGGGTGAATGAGGGAGTGACAACACACCTAGCCTACACTCTTGCTAGATGCCATACTGTAAGTTCCCATAGACTAAACCTAAGACTAATGGTTATTAACCCAACTTTGATGTATAAGAGTAGGACACCACCTTCACTTATTCCACCACAATACAAACCAACTCACTTACACTCTCTCCCTCTCCCTTTGGTGCGCCGGCCGAACACCACCCACAACTGCCACTTCCGCCGGCAGCAGCCACCCTCCGCCGCCGCAGAGGGGCCACCGGAGCCACCCACCACCGCCGGATCCCTCCTCCTCTCTTCCTCGGTTCCAACTCACACCCATTGTGAGCCTTTCTAACCCCATTTCTCCTATGTTTTTCCCTTTACATCCTAACAACCAAAGATCACCATAAAGTCTTGACAACAATCCATCTTTTACACCACCTTTCTTTTAACAAAACAAGTAATGATGCTATGTATTTAAACTCTTGGATCTAAACACATTTTGGTGCATATGATGCTTAAAGTTAACCAAAATGTGGGTGAAACACACCTAGAAATCTATTGAAAGTATGGGTGTGCAGCAAGATCACCATCTCTTAATCTTATGTTAGTTGGGTTATTTTTCTTACTTGAGAACAAATCCCTAATGGATATTTATCAAGAACTCACATAGATGAGTTCATGTTCTTGTTTCTCTTATGAAAAATAACCTACACATATCTTGACACATAAGAGTAAGAAATTCAAAACTTATAAAGGAATGGCTAACAAAATGGAACATTAAAATGGTGTTAACTAACAATTTATTTATGTTTATGCTTATTTAATTTGTCCTAACACTATAAGTGTTAGTTGATTGTTATTTACTTATTTTGTCCTAACACTAAGTGTGTTAGTTGATTTATGATGCAAATTGGTCCTAACACTATATGTGTTAGTTGATTTAATTGTAGGTTATTTTATAATGCTAGATTGGACATGGCACATGTTGATTAAATAAATAAATCTCCCAATAAGATTTAAGGATTTAAATATAATTACATATGTATTTTATGACATGGATTGACTTACAACAAATGAATAAATTATAAAAATTACTTGATTTGGAAAATATAACACATTAAAGTGTTATAAAAGTCTTTCAAGACAAAAAGAATATTATTTACTAAAATTGACAAAAACACAATTTATGTCAAATGATTAATTTGACATAAATTCTTGGATTTATTACAAGATTTGACCAATAAAAGAAATGCTATAAAAATAGAGAATTTTTCTATAAATAGACATTTGTAAAATGAATATGTTTTATAAAAGATTTTTATAAAAATAATCAAAAGCCAAGCAATTGACTTTATGTAGTATCAATATAAG
>JBCNJP010000024.1:23186997-23213339 GCA_039602395.1 Deinandra increscens subsp. villosa | reverse complement strand
ACAAAAATTTAACCTCTAATTGTTTTGAAGATTCAAGACAGTTATCGAAGATTCAGCAAGAACCAATTCTTTTAGAGAAGCAAGTCAATGAGAATCCTCCTCTCATTAACTTGTTCATTTCAAGAAGTTCAAGCTGATGCTGATCAAGAGGAAGTCCCAAGTGCCCGTCATGAAACCCATTGAAGATTTCTACGGAAAGAATCTTCATCAGCATCTATGCCAGCCACTCAAGAAGAAGAATTTCAAAGATTGAAGACATTTAATATCACAGGCCTAGGGGAAGATTGTAGAGGCTAGATTATAAGGCTTGTAATATTAAACATGTTGGGCTGGGCTTAGAGGGTTTCATTAGAATCATAGGCTAGTTTGCTATTGTATTTAGGCTAGTTTATGATTGGGTTTGGGTTTACTATTGGGTTTATGATCCACAAGGGGCCCAATAGTAAACCCATTGGGTATCTATATAAACCCTTATGTTTATGATCAATGTAAGCCTTTTTGATCCAAGTTAAAAAAAAAACGGATCTTGAAGTCGTAACCGCCAAAGTGATGAAGATCTTCAACAAACTCAGTCGTAAACTCACTGAAAACCCAGAAAATGCAATCGTAAACACCCAGAAACTCGAAGAACAGCAGCAGCAAATGTCGTAAACACCCAGAAACCTTCGAATCTTCAACAAACACGAACTAAAAACCCAGAAAACTCTTGAATCAATATCGTGAGAGCCTCGAATCTAAGATTCTTGGCTCTGATACCAATTGTAGGTCCGAAAAATCTCCTAAACACACGATATCAAATCAACCACGAGTGCGGAAACCTCGTATAAGATCGATTCAAGAAGAATAGTAGAAGAAGAGATTCAATCTATGATAAAGATTGAATCTTGAATGAAGAACAACTACTATTGAAGCTTTATATCTGATCGTAAACAGTAACAAGCAAGAAGAAATCGTAAACTTGGATCAAAAAGGCTTACATTGATCATAAACATAAGGGTTTATATAGGTACCCAATGGGTTTACTATTGGGCCCCTTGTGGATCATAAACCCAATAGTAAACCCAAACCCAATCATAAACTAGCCTAAATACAATAGCAAACTAGCCTATGATTCTAATGAAACCCTCTAAGCCCAGCCCAACATGTTTAATATCACAAGCCTAGGGGAAGATTGTAGAGGCTAGATTATAAGTCTTGTAATATTAAACATGTTGGGCTGGGCTTAGAGGGTTTCATTAGAATCATAGGCTAGTTTGCTATTGTATTTAGGCTAGTTTATGATTGGGTTTGGGTTTACTATTGGGTTTATGATCCACAAGGGGCCCAATAGTAAACCCATTGGGTACCTATATAAACCCTTATGTTTATGATCAATGTAAGCCTTTTTTATCCAAGTTTACGATTTCTTCTTGCTTGTTAATGTTTACGATCAGATATAAAGCTTCAATAGTAGTTGTTCTTCATTCAAGATTCAATCTTTATCATAGATTGAATCTCTTCTTCTACTATTCTTCTTGAATCGATCTTATATGAGGTTTCCGCACTCGTGTTTGATTTGATATCGTGTGTTTAGGAGATTTTTCGGACCTACAATAGAGTATGGGATAATAAGTATTATCCGAAGGGAACTCGAGGATGATACTTATTATCTAATGGAAAAGACTTCCTCCGTCAGATCTTGACAAATTTATAGGGGAAGGAGGGCGGATAATAAGTATTATCCGAAGGGAACTCGAGGATGATACTTATTATCTAATGAAAAGACTTCCATAATACATAGTATCTGAAGGGAACTCGAAGATAATATGTATTATCTCAGGGGAAGTCCTTAGCTGAGGGGAAGTTCTCAGCTAAGGGGAAGTCTTTAGAGGTCTTTGGGTTCAGGGGAAGTTTTATAGAAAACCCGTAATCTATATTAGGGTTTTGGTTAAAATTATGTTAATTTGAGTCAACTGAACAGATGATAATTACCTCCTAACCCAAAGACCAGTCATCACATGTCTGGTAGTGTATATTTTTTCAAATGTGTGTCAGACAGGTTGATGATAGAAAGATGTTGCTGCTGCTCGAGTATGGGATAATAAGTATTATCCGAAGGGAATTCGAGGATGATACTTATTATCTAATGGAAAAGACTTCCTCCGTCAGATCTTGACAAATTTTTAGGGGAAGGAGGGAGGATAATAAGCATTATCCGAAGGGAACTCGAGGATGATACTTATTATCTAATGAAAAGACTTCCATAATACATAGTATCTGAAGGGAACTCGAAGATAATATGTATTATCTCAGGGGAAGTCCTTAGCTGAGGGGAAGTTATTAGCTAAGGGGAAGTCTTTAGAGGTCTTTGGGTTCAGGGGAAGTTTTATAGAAAACCCGTAATCTATATTAGGGTTTTTGGTTAAAATTATGTTAATTTGAATCAACTGAACAGATGATAATTACCTCCTAACCCAAAGACCAGTCATCACATGTCTAGTAGTGTATAATTTTTTATTTTATTATTTTTTTTGGATCAAAAAGGCTTACATTGATCATAAACATAAGGGTTTATATAGGTACCCAATGGGTTTACTATTGGGCCCCTTATGGATCATAAACCCAATAGTAAACCCAAACCCAATCATAAACTAGCCTAAATACAATATCAAACTAGCCTATGATTCTAATGAAACCCTCTAAGCCCAGCCCACCATGTTTAATATTACAAGCCTTATAATCTAGCCTCTACACTAAATGCAACTGTTGCCAAACTGGTGAAAGTTAATCCTACTGATGCTGAAGCAGGTCCTTCAACCCTTCACAGTGATGCTGATGAAGCTGTAATAGCTAAAGAAGCTGATACTGTCAAATTGGGGGAGAAGATGCCATCAAGGCCTGTCATTACAGAGATTGAAGAAGATCAGAGGATACCGGCTGAAGTCAGAGCCACAGCTTGTCAAAGAATTGGCATAAATCCTTTTGGTGTTGAAGAGTGTTGGGCCAACATTAAAAGCAGTCAATTAATTGCCATTGCACCTTTTGAGGATCCCAACCTCACAGAGCTGGTTCAATCTTCAATGTTGATTGCTGGTGCTCTACCTGAGCACATCAACATGATCACTACACTTCTAAAAGATGTTATTTTTCCGGCTGAAAAAGCCAGTGATCACGGCAAGGCAACTGAAGACAGCACTGCAACCACTGTAGTTGCTACAATCTCTGAAGGAGAAGATGAGAATCCAATTGGTAAGAATGAAGGAACAGAGGTGCTGGAAATTGCTGACATAGGATCTGAAGTCACCAAACCTCAAGTGGTGACTGAAGATCAATCTAATGTTGAAGCGGAAGTTCAGGTGGAACTTCAGGCGGAAGTGTTTGTGGGAGCTGAGAATATTGTTTAACCGGAAACCCAATCAATTGCCCAGGTGGAAACGTTTGGACCTGCTAACTCAATTTTTGGTGCTGATGGGTTTGCTGAACCAACTGTGGTTCAACCGGAAGAACAGAATAATGTTGAAATAGCAGAAATGGCCGAAACCCTCATAACCTTAGGGAGCACAGAACCAACTCATGTGGAAGAACCTGTTCAAGCTGAATTCCCCAAAACAATTCAACAGGTGGTTCAAACTCCAGAGGCTGAAGCCATACAGAAGATGGTAGAAGATGCCAAGAGAATAGCAGAGGATGAGAGGCTTGCTAAAGAAATTTAAGAGGAATTTGATCTTTACATGCAAAATTCTGTATTTGAAAATCTACTGGAAGAGGCAAAGACCAGGTCTTTCAACTGGAGAATGAAGGATTATGATTTGGATGTTGTGACTGAAGGCGATAGGCAGAGGCTAATCTCTATTGCTTCTCAACTGCCTACCAAGCTGGTAAAGAGTGATGAGAATTACCATCTACTGAAAAGGGTAAAAAGGGCATTTGTGGTCAGAAACATAAGAACTGAAGAAGAGGTAGCTCAAATGAAAGTCAAAGAACTATGTCAATTGATTGACTTGATTTTTCATAAGCTAAAAGGAGATGTAGCTGTTGTCAACCCAAAGCTTGTGATGCCTGCACCTTCAGAGCTCACCTCAGGTATGTCAACTCACAAAAATGTTAAACCTGAGATCATTGATGATGCAGATATCCCTCCTCCACCTTCCTTCATATATGACCCAAATCCCATGCCTACAGCTACTCCATCCCTTCTACAGTCACTAGCCATCATTCCATACAAACCTCCCAAAATCTCCAAGAAAGTAGCCGCCAAACTTGCCAATCCAAAATTCAGAGCTGACAATTTTACACCCATCATTCCTTTCAAAAAGAAGCCTCCTCCTACTATGGACTTTTCTGATATCTTTCCACCTACCCCACCTTCTAGCCCAACTCTTGAAGCCAGTAAATCACCTTCACAAACCTCACTTCCTCCACTCACCATAAATGAACCCTCCATCACCATCACCAAACCTACTGAAGTTCAAGCTGGCCCTTCTTCATCTGACAGAGGCAAGAAACCCATTGTGCCAGAATCTACTGTTGATTCTGATGAAGAAAGATCGGTCAGGAAAAGAAAGCTGATGCATGCCAAAAGCAAAAGAAATCAAAAACAAAAGAGAAGAGCTCCACCCAGTAAAAGACAAATTGTGGGTTGGACAGTGGATGAAGCCACATTTGATTTCACTTTTACTATGGCCAGTGGCATAACTCAAGTGGTATATGTTCGCAAGGCAACTTCTCAACTCACTCTGCTGCAAATGACAGACATCATACTTAAACTCAGAGAAATTTTGAATCCTTCAAGAGCAGAGCACATGTTAAGGCTTGTGATTGAGCCAACTGTGCTGGATTGTGGAATGCTCTACAGAAGCAGTTTAGATGGTGATTCAGCAGGAGAAGAAGATGAAATGCCTACAAGTGAAATAAAATTTATCATTTGGGAAGAGGAGGAGAAGCTCTTCTATGTTCATAGAGCTGATGGCACCTTTACAATCCATGAGTCCATTTCTGTTCAAGAAGAATGGAACGAAATGTATTAGGATTCAATTAAACACGTAAAGGTGACCAAAACAAACACCAAAGAGCTATCTCAGAATCTTGATGCCAGCATCAGAACTACGGACAAGTAGAACAAGGTGAAGAAGATTTTTGGGTACAAGTCAATTTTAAAGAAGAACTTTGACTTAGAAGAATAATTTGACAGCATCAGCTTAGGGGGAGATTGTAAGGAACTTCAATTTTGAAGTTTTCCGGTTGAACTCCAGTTTTGACAGTTCTGGCAGAAGTTGAAGCGGAACTACAACTTCAAGCGGAACAACAAGTTCAAGCGGAAAGAAGCAGTTTTGTCACTTAGTGAATATTCCGGGTGAACTCGATTATCCATCAGATAATGAGTTCAACCTGACTTTTCCTGAGATGTCTTTTCTGCAGTCCCATCCTGCAAAAGCTTCTCGTTTGCTTCTACATCTGCCCAAGCCGCTCTCCAAAAGTAGATTGTTGCTGTCAACACGCAAGTCATTCCTATTGTCGAAGTTTATTCTTTTGGTAGCTTAGATTTGACATTGTAATGTACGATCTAGATTAGATCACATGAGATCAATGGCTGTGATTGATCTCATCTGCACTATATATAGCTTGTTTTCTCTCAGTTTACACATGATCGTGGTTATCACTTGTAATAGTGTAGCTTTGAGTTAATGCAAATAGTGCCGAATATTCGATATTTCGTTGTCTCTACTATTCTGCAAATCAAGCATTTACATTATACAAGAACTCTAATTTGCTTAAGAAAAGTAAAATATAACTTAATTCCGCAAGGTTATATTTGCAAGTAAAGGAAATTGTTTAAGTTTAACTCTGACTTATATCGATCCTACATTCCTATCGTTCGCAATTTTCCTGACATAATTCCTGAAGATCTGCCAGGTCTACCTCCACATAGGCATATAGAATTTCGGATCTATTTGGCACCAGGAGCATCACCGATTGCTCGCGTACCTTATCGATTAGCCCCAAGCGAACTCTTGGAGCTGTATGATCAGTTGCAGGATCGGCTAGAGAAAGGTTTTATTAGACCATGTTCATCGTTGTGGGGAGCACTTGTTTTGTTTGTCAACAAGAAAGACGGTACTTTTCGAATGTGTATAAATTATAGTGAGTTGAACAAGGTCACCGTAAAGAATCGGTATCCTTCTTTCACGTATCGACGATTTGTTTGAGATCCGGGTATCATCAGCTACGCTTTCAAGAAAAAGATGTAGCAAAAACAGCTTTTAGGACCAGGTATAGTCATTATGAGTTATTAATTATGCCGTTCGGGTTAACCAATGCGCCTGCAGTTTTCATGGATTTGATGAATCGAGTTTGCAAGCCGTATCTGGATCGATTCGTCATCGTGTTTATTGACGATATTCTCATATATTTGAGGACGAGAGAAGATCATGCTGAACATCTTCGTATCATTCTAGATTTGCTAAGAAAAGAGCTGTTGTATGCTAAATTCTCGAAGTGCGATTCCTGGGTCATATCATAAAATGAATCGGGGATTCAAGTTGACCCGTTGAAGATTGAGGCGATTAAGATTTAGTATGTACCGAAGTACGCCAATTCCTCGGTTTAGCGGGCTATTACAGCAGATTCATTGAGGGGTTTTTCTCAATCGCTCAACGTTTGACAGCGTTAACGCATAAAGGTATTGTGTATAAATGGGATGCAAAGCAGGATACAACGTTTCACCTTTTGAAGCAAAAGCTTTGCAGTGCACCTATTCTTTCATTGCGAGAGGGAACCGACAATTTCTTAGTATATTGTGATTCATCTATTCGAGGCATGGGATGTGTGCTCATGCAACGCGATAAGGTTATCACCTATGAATCAAGAGAGCTCCGAGATAACGAGATGAATTATACAACTCATGATTTGGAGTTGGGAGCTGTAGTATTTGCATTGAAGATCTAGAGGCATTACTTGTACGGTACCAAGTGTACAATTTACACCGATCACAAGAGTCTTCAGCATATCTTTGACCAGAAGGAGTTGAACATGAGGCAACGTAGATGGGTATAATTATTCAATGATTATGAATACGCTACTAAGATCACCCGGGTAAAGCTAATGTAGTAGCCGATGACCTGAGCCGCAAAGATACGAAACCGAAGCGTGTCCATGCTCTGCAGAGGACAATTCACTCAAGTTTTCCAGATCAGATTCGGAATGCTCAGTTAGGAGCACTGAAAGACGAGAACTTGGAATCTGAATCTTTGTGTGGTTTAGATAAACGGTTTGAGATCCGGTCAGATGGAGCTCGATACTTTGCTAGTAGGCTATAGGTGCCTGAGTATGGAAATATAAGGCAAGTAATTATGGACGAGGCTCATAAGTCTCGATAATCTATACAAGTGGGTTCAGATAAGATGTACAAAAATTTGAAGACTGTTTATTGGTGGCCGAAGATAAAGGCTAACAACGCCACTTATGTGGACAAATGTTTGATCTGTTCGAAGGTCAATATCGAGTCTCAGAAACCGTCAGGTTTGCTTCTGCAACAAAAGATTCCACAATGGAAATGGGAGAACATAACAATTGATTTCATAACAAAGTTGCCTAAGACTCTGAGTCAATGCGATACGATTTGGGTGATTGTTGATCGATTGATGAAATCAGGTCATTTCTTGACAATTCGGGAAACTGACAAGATGGATAAGCTGGCTCGATTATACATGAAAGAAGTTGTCTCATGTCACGATGTTCCCTTATCTATAATATCTAATCGAAATGCGCGATTCACGTTGTACTTTTGGATATCCTTGCAGAAGGCACTAGGAACCCAGCTAGACATGAGTACTGATTATCATCCTCAGACTGATGGTCAGAGCAAGATGACTATTGGAGGACATACTCAGAGCCTGTGTGATAAATTTTAGTAAGAGCTGGGAATCTCATCTACCGTTGGTGGAGTTTTCCTATAACAACAGTTATCACACAACTATTAGAGTAGCGCCATTTGAGGCATTGTATGGACGTAAGTGTAGGTCAGCAATCAGCTGGGCAGAGGTGGGTGACAGTCAGTTTACTGGTCCTGAACTTATTCACGGGACGACCAGTAGAATCGTTCAAATCCGAAATCGCTTAGCAGTAGCTTGTGATAGACACAAAACTTACGCCGATAAGCGTAGGAAGCCATTGAAATTTCAGAAGGGGGATCGTCTTCTTCTGAAAGTTTCACCTTGGAAAGGAGTTATTCGTTTCGGGAAACGAGGAAAGCTAAATCCGATATACGTTGGACCATTCAAGGTTGTCGAATGCATTGGTCCAGTCGCTTATAGATTAAATCTTGCCGAGGAGCTAAGTTATTGTGCATAATGCATTTCATGTATCTAATCTAAAGAAATGTCTATCGAACGAATCGCTCATAGTTCCGCTTATGGAGTTAGGGATTGACGAGAAATTGTGTTTCGTAGAGGAGCCACTAGAGATAATGGATCGAGAAACTAAACAGCTCAAGCAAAGCAAATTTTTGATCGTCAAAGTTCGGTGGAACTCGAAGCATGGACCAAAGTTTACCTGGGAACGCGAGGATCAGATGATGAGAAATTATCCAAACTTGTTTAGATAGCCCGTGCCGATGGCTGGGACTACTTCTTAAATTTAGGGAAAATATTTCTTTAAAGGAGGGGATGATGTGATAATTCGAAAACTTATGTGATAATCTGAAAAACTATGTGATAAATATAAAAATCTTTAGTGAGAATCTGAAAACTTTTATCTTTTACTGTTGAGTAAAGTATTAAACTTTAATCATTACTGATGAGTAAAGCGTGAGACGTTATTTTACTGTTGAGTAAAATGCTATAACTTAATTTCTTACTACGTGCAATAAAGTTGAAACGGTTAAAACTTATGAAACTTATACACTTAGCAACTTGGTTGTGATCTTAATTTTCGGGATGAGAATTCTTTAACGAGGGAAGGATGTGACATTCTGGCCCTTCGGGTGGAACTCGAGTCTTAGAAACGGATAAAAATTGATAAAAACGGCAAAGTAGAAGATGCGTATATAGGCGTAGTATATCAATTAAGGTATTAGAGGACTCTAGTAGCCTAAAAACACTTCACAAACATCACACACAAGTTTGAGTCTCTAAACATTGGTGATAAACTGAAAACTACTTTGTGTCAGGAAATACATGCAAACTGATACGTGAATTTAATTGCATGATTGTAAATTAGTATATGGCATGTTGATAGTTGATGTTATTGGATTTGAAGTGATAAAAATGATGGTGAATTAAAAATGGTAGGAAATGTAGAAACCGGTGACCAGAAATGCGAAAACAAGATAAAACGGGTTGCGGTCAACAAAAGTCAAAGGGGCTGCCAAACGGGAGCTCTAGGCGTATCGCCTAGAGCAACCCAAGGTTCCAAGCGATACGCTTGGAGGAGAGATTTGAGCAAAACCCTAAATTTCTACTATTTAAGCACCATTAGCCACCACCACTTCACTTCATCAGCTCCAGACATCCCATCAGCCATATTTACGATCTTAAACATTTTCCTACTCAAAATCCATCAAGTTCCTTTCTTTTATTCAAGACTCAAGCCACGATATCATCCTTTATCACCCTACAATCATTCGGTATGTGTGTTCTTCTTGTTTGGCTTGCTTAAATGATGTAAGATCCAAGCTTTATGATGGAGCTAGATCTAATTTGTACTAATATGATGATATCTTGGGTAGATCTAGTGTTTGTGATGATAAAGTTTGCATGTTTGGATCAAAGGTGTGAATTTTGTGCAAGTTATGATGATACATGCTAGATCTAGGGTTTTCCATGATAAAAGATGCTTGCATGTGGATAAACCTTGAATATTGATGCTAAATCTATGTTCTAATGACTTGATAATGATAGATCTAGGGTTGTTATGCAATAAAGTTGCTAACTTTATGTAAAACCATGAAACGGATCTTACTAGAGGTTTGCTTGATCGTATGAGTGAGAACGAGATGTAAATATAAAATTTGTATTATTGAAATCAACAAGACTCACACTACGTCAAAAAGTGGCTTTAGCCACCGTTTTTTTCGAAAACACCTAGCCACGGTTTTAAAAAAAACATGGCTAAAGGTAAGAAACACTAGTTTTAGCCACACATATTTTGTACCCGTGGCCAAATATATAGCTTTTCGACCCTTTTAGCTACGTATTTTTTTGTTTATGTTACAACAACAATCAGGTGCAGTGGCTTTAGCCACTATTTCACAAAAACATGTGGCACTTATTTGTCAACCTTAAAAAAGAGTGGCGAAATGCACTAAACGGCCACGGAATTTTTATGATTTTTTATTCATGTGACCAAAAAGGAATGTATGGCCACGCTTAAATAATGTTATGTTGCGGAAGATTAGATTTTATTACTTAGTAAATTAAAAAAAATAAAACTATTAAGTATATATTATGTGTGGCTAAATGTGAGCAATGGCCATTGTTTTTACTCAGTTATGTGGCTAAAAGCTAGTACATATGGCCACTGTTATTAGGTTGTGTGACTAAATAGTAGGTTGGTTGTGAGTGACAAAAATCTATTACCTATGGCCACATATATTAAGCGTGACTAAATAGTAGCCACTATTAATTAGTTATTTGTGGCGACGACGGATATAAATAACAACTTTTGTTATTTATAGTACATATATATAGTTCATCTTGAAGAACTCTAGTTTATCCGGTTCTCCTGTACAACTCTAGTTCATCCGGTTCTATTACATATGTTGATACAAAGTTCCTGATCGTCATGTGAAGTATCGAATACAAGACGAATCACGCAAGGTTGCTAAGCTCCGAACTTAGGCCGAACCTGAAGTTCGGACATGGCTGAACCTTGGGCCGAACCTCAAGATCGGACCAGCGAGTTTATCTTAGTATAAAGAGCGAGTCTTGTGTTGTTTTCTGAAATAGTCTGAGAGCTTCCGTGTCATATATTCTCTCTGTGTACTCTGTGATTCTCTGTGGTTAATACAAAGCATATTTGTATTTACTCTCCCTGTTTTACTCATTTACATTGATTTCACTACGACTAAGTAGAAGATTCACACGCTCAAGCAATTACAAGTGGCATCAAAGCATTTGGTTTGCTCTACTAGTCGGAAATCAGTGTTTCTCGGTGTTTTGAGTTCAAATTCACGATTTTGCTAAAATGTCAATCATTTTTTAGTTCGTTTGATTGTTTCGAGTGTGCTTTTCATCAAGTTTGCTTGAAATCCTGTCGAAAATTCCAGTCAAAAACGTTGAAAATTGAGAAAATGACGTCGACAGAAATCGGTCTCCTCTGAGGTTTGGAAAAGTTTGGCATAACCACTCCGAACTGGAGGTTCGGACGGAGCTCGGTCATTATCTAGGTTCGGTGAGAGATCGGTCTAGGTTCGGTGGTCATTCGGAGCAAATTCGGCCTTATTTCTGTTTTGTTCTTCCGAATTTCAAGTTCGGTGTACGTTCAGTGTAGCTTAAGTTCGGACAAAGTTCGGACAAAGTTCGGACAAAGTTCGGACAAAGTTCGGAGATAGTTCGGAGGAGGTTCGGACGAAGTTCGGAGTGAACAGTAACCAGTTTTTTCGAAAATGTCCGATTTTCAAGCGTTCGCAGCTATTCAAAATTCGGTTCAAGCTACGATGCAAACAATGATGAACTATGATAATGAAATCAGAACAAGTCAGAAAGTTCCCAAATTGCTAAAATTGGAAGATTATCATAGTTGGGTTAAATGGTTTGAAGCGTATATCGATACAAATGACATTGATATGTGGTTATCTTTCACTGAGCAATATGTTTACCCTAAATATGAAACTGGTGAACCTATTCTTCAAAGAAAAATGTCATCTGAACAAAAGAAAGCTTATCAAGCTGAGAAAAAGGCGTATGGTACTTTAACGATGGCATTGCCTAAAGAGTTACTTCATCAATTTGCTAGTAACTACATATCAAAAAGTCTATGGGTTGCGTTGGAAAAATGATGTGAAGGCACTGAACAATACAAGAAAAGTCGACAGAAGGTTTTGAAGAAAGAGTTTGATAGTTTTAAGCATTATCAAAATGAAACGATTCCCAATCTGATTGCAAGATTCGCTCATCTGATGAGTGAAATGCGTTTGGTGAATCTTACTAAAGAAGAAGATGATATGAAAGAAAAGATCTTGGAAGCTTTGCCTGAAAAATAGGAGAATTATGTGATGATGATTACTCGCGACAAGGATTTTACACGATAGTCTTTTAATGATTTGGTTCAAAGAATTCAGGCTAGAGATATGGAGTTAATGGTGAACAAATCTCTTCCTACGCAAATTCAGAATCCTGCAGTATATCATGGTGAAAATGATTCTACATTGAATGCTGGAAAGTCTAATATTCTTAATTCTGCACCCCCTACAGCATTTATTGCAGGTAAATCTGAAATTCCAAATTATTCCTCTACTGGTTATATTGTGTCAACTCCAAGTTCTTCGACTCAAAGTGCATTGTCTGTTCAAACTATCGATGATTATAATGCGTTGATGTCTGCATTAGTATCTTCATACTTTGGTGTTATCACTGATGCTGTGAGTAATGCTGAGTTAGCAAATGAAGATTACGATCAGATTGATTATGATGGATCTAAATTGGCAGTATGCTATGTTGGTTCGTAGAACAAAGAAATTTTTCAATAGAACTGGTAAGAACAGACTGAATCAGGAAGGGAAGATTGGTTTGGACAAGTCTAAGGTGAAATGTTATAAGTGTTCAGTTTATGGTCATTTTGCTCGAGAATGTCCAAGTTCTGCGGAAAGTAAATTGAAAACAGGTCAACATGCACATTTAGTTTTTCATCCATCAAATGAAGCCGAAAAGGTTGAGAAGAAATCTGCTACTCTTGCTCATGATTAGACTAATACATTTGTGCATTCAAATGAATTTGCATGGAATGCAGATTCAGAAGTTAAAAAGGATCATGTTCCAATTACCGTTGCTCTGACTGTTCATTATGCTGATGATGACAGTTTTCTGACAAATTCTGATTCGTATTCAAGTATCTTTGGTTCAAGATGATCTACCTAAAGTTTCTAATAGTTCAATAGTGGACAAGTGTGAATGTCTTAAATGTAAAAGATTGTTACAGCAGGTTGCGGGTTATGAACAAAGATGTCAGCTATCAACTGAAGAGATTGTGGTGCTCAAGAAAAAGTTAGAAGATTTTCAAAAGAAATATTATGAGTTGGTTCATGTTCATGAAGATGTTTTGAAGGAAAATACTCAATTGACTGAAGAGTGTGCGAAGGCCAAAGATGAAGCGTTAGACGTAGCTCAAGATTTTGAAAACTTGTTTGAGAAGAGTTATCCAGTTCAGCAAAAGTATGAGGAAGCTACTCCTCTTATTGCTACAAATGTTGTTACTGTTGAAAAGCTTCAAAATAAGATCTCTATGCTTCAAGATGAGAATGTTCTGTACAGAGACAAGAATGAAGTATTAACTAAGGATGTTGAGATCTATAAGCAGAAGAGAGAAAGTGTTCTTCAAGAATTGTTTGCAGAATGTGAGATCAGGAAGTTACAAACTTATGAATATGATGATCTCAATGCAAAGTTCATCAAGTCACAAAAGGAGGTATTTGAGGCTCAATAAAAGATCAATGATTTGAAATTGGAAGTCTTAGAGGTAAAAAGACAAGTGAAGAATTGCAATTTGTCTCCGACATTGCTAAACTTCTTATACAAACAGGATCAGAGTTCAAAAAGTTATCAAAAAGAGGATGTTCACTCGGTTCCTCAACCAATTGATTTGATTGAAGTTACTTCTGCTCAAATTAATCCAAAAGCTGAATTGAATGAGTATTCAAAATTTGCTACTCCACCCAAGAAGAACAAGTCTAAATCTAAGAGGAAGGAGAAGCCTTTGGGTGTAGCTCCAAAGTTTGTTTCCAATTCTGTCATGTTGGAGAATGAAAAAGTTTTTGATAAGGTTGTGTTAAGTTCTTCATCTGCAACCGAAGAAGAAAAAGGGTTAATTGAGAAAAACAAGCTGAAAGATATCAAAGAAAAATTCACTAGTGACGCTAAGTCAAGAGTTGCTTCAGGTTCTTCGTCCAATTCTTCAAAGACTCAATGATTCAAACATGAAGGTTTGGGTTACGAAGTGAAGGAAGAACCGGTTCAAGCTAAGAAATCAGTGAAGGCTGAGAAGGCTTCTAAGGCAAAAATTGCAAAGAAATCACTATCTCAGAAAGAATTTTCTTATTCTTCTGGAAGATCGTCATCTTCAAGGAGTATATCTCCTAGGTATGATTCTTCTGATGGTTTCTTTGATAATCTTGATTTTGAGCATTCTTCTGGTTTTTCAAAAACAAAACAATTTTCAAACAATTTTAGAGAAAGATTTTGTTATGTATGTCGTCTACAATGACATCTTGTTGCTGGTTATCCGACGAATGCATATATCCACAAAACTGCAAAATATGTGGATAACCAAGGTCGAATTTTTGATGAACCATGGTCCCCAATCAATTTGTAAATCGTCTTGGTCTAAATCAAGTACGTCGGTTGAATCTGATTCAGGTTCTGATCAAAAATTGAAACTTTTAGAAATTTGGAAACCGAAAGTTGTTTCCAAGGCCAACTATCACTTTGTGGAAGACACCGGGCGACCCAACCCTGTTAATTCGGGTCGATCCCAGCGCAACTAATGATTTATTTGGTGTCAAGCAGGTGTTTCAGGATGACCTTTCGGTGATTGCTGAATTACTGATTGTGAAATATCTGTTCTAATTAAATTGACTTTCAACATCAAATTTCGTTTTTCGAAATGCTAATCTGAGAGTATTTGTGTTGGTTGATCAATGTTTTCTTGGTTTCTCACTCCGTCTCATTCTTAGGGGGGGGGGTTTGTTTTTGCAAAAATACAAACATAGTGTCTTGTTTTTCAAATCGTAAAAAATGAAAATCTATAAATAGAGTTGTCATTTTTAGGGGGAGAAATTTGAAAAGGACAAAAACATTGAGAAATGCAAAAATCCAAAAACATTGAAAAACAAGAAATTGTATCCGACATGATTGGGAAATGATGGTACATTGGCTGACATTGTCTGACTCATGGATAAAGTAGGTGAAAAAGCCATAAGACCATTTGATCGATGTGTAAGGTAGGCTCGGCAAATCAGAAAGTATACAAATGTGATATACACTAAATCTAATACTTGACCTAGTGGACAACATTTTTATGCGTATCTCATGATATATCAAGAAAAGGATATGTGAAAAATAAAATGAGAAGTCACTGTGTATACATGTGTTCATTTTGCAAAGATTTAAACTTGTTTGATTTTCTTTATTTTATCAAACGATCGGACTTTCTTTGCGTATCGAAAGATTGACCTGATCGTTGTTCGTTTGACATTCTGCTTTACTTTCTTTGGTGTTTCATATAACTCATCGGACTTTCTCTGTGTGTACGGGAGTACCGACCTGATTGTTGTTGAGTTATATAACTTCAACTTGTTTTATTTTCTTATTTTGTTAAATCCGAGGCCTTATCCGCGTATCAAAAGATCGACCTTAAGGTAGACGATTTAACGTTCTTATTTCTTTTTGCATGGAACACAGATGACTATATCATATTTACAATCATTATGTGATTAAAATCATAAATGAAATCACAAAATGTGATGAGCAAAAGCATATCTGAGGATGTATGATAGTGTGGGGTACACTGGTCAATGCAAATCTAATCAATACCTTAATATATTAAGATGTTATGAGTCTGATTGTGCCAGAGTTTAAGATTGGACAAATTATATCTGCAATCGGCATGTCTTATTTACTACAATAATCGAAATTGAAGTGTAGTTCAGCATGTTATGATCAATATGATCCCAAGTTGTGATCTTTCTCACAAAAGACAAAAATAGTGTCAGATTCTATAAAGCTTTTATTTTTCTTATCAGGAAATACAAAAAAGATTTTAGGTGTGTTTTGATATGAAATTTCTAAAAGCCAAAATGATTTTGTTCCTTGGTTGTTTTCGATTGATCAACACGAAATACAAAATTCAATTTCAAAATCAAAATATCTTGGAGTCTCGATGAGACGTTTTGCACCAAGATTTTTTATGTTTGCAGGTTTCTAAGTGGGAAGAGAACATCACAACTTCAAGTCTTCTGAAGATTGTTGATAAAGAGATAGAGTTCACGCGATGCAATATCAAGTATTTAAGATTAAACTCATTGTCAAGATTGAGGAAGAGTTTGATTGAAGATACAAGATACAAGTTTGGATAAGACGAGATGATACTGCACATGCCGAGGGGGAGTTTGTTGATACACAGTTCCTGATCGTCATGTGAAGTATCAAATACAAGACGAATCAGGCAAGGTTTCTGAGCTCTGAACTTAGGCCGAACCTGAAGTTCGGACATGGCCGAACCTCAAGATCGGACCAGCGAGTTTATCTTAGTATAAATAGCGAGTCTTGTGTTGTTTTCCGAAACAGTTTGAGAGCTTACGTGTCATATATTCTCTCTGTGTACTCTGTGATTCTCTGTGGTTAATACAAAGCCTATTTGTATTTACTCTATGTGTTTTACTTATTTACATTGATTTCATTACGACTAAGTAGAAGATCCACACGCTAAAGCAATTACAATATATAGTTTATCCTGAAGAACTCTAGTTTATCCGGTTCATCCTGAAGAACTCTATTTCATCAATTCTATTACTGAATAACTCTTGATCCTGAAGAACTCTAGTTCATCCGATTCTATTCTTCTTCTTCTGTAGTGAATAACTAAAATTGATCCTATTTAACTGTAAATCATCTCAGTCCACCAAGGCGGTCAAATAGTTGTCTAAAAATGTCTTCCGGTTCTGTTCATCTGCTCTCAATCCAGATGAACTCCTTCCTGAGTAATTCTAGTTTATCCTGTTTTGTTCTTCTTCCAATTTACTGCAGAAGTAAAATCTATCCAGGTTATAAATCATGTCATTAGACTATTAGTCAATCAAAAATTATGAGGAATTCTAGTTCATCCGGTTTTGTTCTTCTTCCAATTTACTGAAGAAGTAAAATCTATCAAGTTTATAAATCATGTGATCACACTATTAGTCAATCAAAAAATTATGAGGAATTCTAGTTCATCCGGTTTTGTTCTTCTTCCAATTTACTGAAGAAGTAAATCTATCCAGTTTATAAATCATGTCATCACACTATTAGACAATCAAAAAGTTATAAAATGTAGCAAACAAGGCTTGAACCTGGGTCAGTCAAAGAAAGGAACACACTACAAGATTAAGAAGAACCATTGAAACAGAAGTGTTAATTAATTATATTTTAACCAAAAATTATTTAATTACTCCCATCACATAAAAAAATAATTGATAAACAAAATTTGTGTGGTTGAAGGTAATAAATAGAATGGTAAAACATGATTTGCGTGGCTAAAGGTAATAAATATTCACGGTTATCGTGGCCTGACCTTTCCACTTCTTGCCATCATAGCTGGTAGCGTGGCCTGACCGCCTTTAAATTTTCACTTCCCTGCCACAAAAATCTTCTGTACGAACGTATTTCCCGATCATCAAGAATCCTCATCTTCTCCTAAAAAACTTCGATCGATCAATGGCTACCTTTGGTAAACAATGGAGGATTATGGATGTTAATGAACCAGCACCCTACTACGGCAAGACTCCCCGTAAGTGTATTTTCACTCAACAATGGCTGCAGGTTTTTATTTTAGGGTTTTATGTTTTTTTAATTACTTACTCTCTACTCTGCATTTGGGTTTTTACAGGTGGTCAGAGGTTCATCCTCAAGATCCATCACTGCGGTGATTTCCACCGGAATGCCGCCGGCCGGGATGTGTGGAAGGGAAAGGTGGATTATGTCGACTATGTCAACATTCGCACATTTAATTGTCATGATCTGAATCAAATGGTGCAATACCTAAACCACACATCGATTGGATATTTCCACATTTACTGGGGGATCCCACCTCTCTCCATCACAAATGGGCTTGAGTACGTTGCTTTCATCACTGACGAAGTTGTAGGGGATATGAAACTTCATCTCCAGGGACCAGAGGGGGGGGGGAGAGCTGGATGTGTATTTAATCTGCATAGGGATTCCACCTACACCTCCGAGTTGGGACTGAGATTTCCTCCTGGTCAAAAGCTGTTTCCTTATGACAGCAGCAGCAGCAACTTCTTTAATGATGAAGACTATATGTCGGATTATAGGTCTTAACTAGTTAGATAGATTTTTTTATAGATCCTGATGAAAATCTTTGTATATAGATCAATTTATATATGAAAATATTTGTTAACTCTTCCTCCTATTTTGTTTTTGGTTAATTATTAAAGTTGATTCTATCTCAATCATTAAAGTTGATTTTATCTCAATCATTAAAGTTGATTTTATTCTAAACTTGATTGTTGCAAATAGATTTATTGTGAACTAATGTAATTTTTATTTTATTGTGAACTAGTTAACCATTCTAAAGAACTTTAGAACTCTAGTTTACCCGGTTCATCCTGAAGAAATCTAGTTCATCTTCTCTCAATCCTCATGAACTCTTCTTCCTGAGGAATTGTAGTTCTGGTTTTGTTCTTCTTCAATTTACTAAAGAGGTAAAATTTATCCTGTTTATAAATCATCTCATCCCACCATATCAAAATGCCAACATATACTAACATAACATATGAAAAGTGTAAACTGTAACAACTTATGTTAACATACAAACTGGAACAACTTATGCAATTGTACACAAATACAGGGATTAACTCTTCTTCCAGCCAAGTTCATCTGGTTCACATCTTGTTCTCCTCTTCAATAGCTTGTAACCGAAATTTGGCCTTGTGAAATAGGAAACATTCATGATAGGTCCGTGTCACTATTCTGCTCTCAGTATCACCAATCCTGACAATATCTCGTATCTCATCTTCAGAAAGCCCATTTAGAGCATCTTCTAAGCTTCTAATTGTCTCACCATGTTCACTAGTGAAAATGTGACACATGTTTTTTTCTTTCTTATACTCCCAGTTGGTCACGTGTTTTCTCTTAACCACATAAAGCCTGTTAGTTGCCATTATTAAATGGATTCGGTCTTTGTCAGCCTGGCTCCATTCTGGATCTGGAAATGTACTATTACTTGTGAATGACCAATCAGCTCTATAGACTACCAACTTTCCATCCTTATCAATTTCAAGCGTCGGAACAGGATTGTCAATGATACGTTATGTGGCTTCATCTACTTCCCCGTATAAGTCATCCAAATACATCTTTATCCTCGGCATTAAGGAGTCCTCTTGTGAATACGTACCCTTCATATCACCATGTAACTGTCTAACGTCACCCAACTCATGGTCAGTGAGGTTGTACATAGCTTCTTCAGCTCTAAACTTTAGTACCTCATCTGAACTGGTTGTGAACAGGTATACTTTGACTTGATCATCATACCTCCAGGAGATGATTCTTCTCCTTTCAGCATGGACATCTATGTATTCATCCTCCTCGTTGATCACTTTTCCTTCCCTTCTTAGCCACTGACTTCATTCTCTTGGTGGGTGGTTTTTCTAGTGACTTGGGGGTCGAGATGAGGGTTTTCGGGGTTTGTTTAGGTGAGGATATGGAGATGGAAGGGTATGATCAATTCTACGTTGTGGTACAATGGGTGTGAAGTTATCTGTTCTAAACTTTGGTGGAAGAGGCTTTAATGTTATAGGTTTAGGAGGCTTTACAGGTTTAGGAGGGTTTCTTCTGGGTTGCTATGAGGCTAGAGTTCTGTTCAGATCAGAAAATGCACCTGGTGGTATTGGTTCACCTATTTCCTTTGAGATTTTGTGTTGTTCATGTATGGTTATGAATATCTAATTCTCAAGCTATTAATACCAGAATGATTGATCTTTTTTAGGTCCTCCCCCCTCATCTTCATGAAATAGCATTTGAGAAGCTTGAGTTCTTCTTCCTCTGTCATAGGGTTTTCTAGGATTTTATGTATCTCTTCTTCCCTTTTTATCTTCTCTTGCCTTTTATCAGCATCTATCTTTTCCTTCAGTTTTAATTCACCCTCTTCTTGAACAACCGTGGACATCATATCGCATAACTGATTAGCAGTCATTAAATTTGCTTGCTCAGGAGTTGCCGATCCCCTGGCTATGATAATATCTATGAACTTTATAAGGAGTTTGACATTATGAAGGTTATCTGACAGTCTGATCTTTTCTTGTTCAGCTTTGATCTCCTTGTCAGATTCTATGGCCATTCTTCTTTTTCTTGTCTCCTTCTTAGAGTCCATCGTTGCTATTTTCTCCTCTTGATTTCATTTATCAGACCCATTATTACTCTATTGTTTGAATAACGCATCATGTCTCCTTCTAGTTTGAATACCAAGGCCATGTCTCCATCCCTTTTTATTTGTTCAGCTTTCTCAGCATCTGCAAGTGCCTGTTTTATCATGTTTACCTCATCTTCAGGGAGACATACATGTTGATCATCAATGAATCTTGGATGCTTTTTCTTCTTAACAGCTGCAAACACCTTGTTAGAATCTGATTAGTACTGGGGCATCACCAATTTTCCTTTCCTGAATCTGATTGCTTCAGCAGAAAAATCATTCTCATCAGTAGGTTCATTCTTTGGCTCCACAGGCTTAGTCTCTTTAACAGCTGCAAACACCTTGTCTTTGACTCCATCTTCTTTAACATCATCTTCAACAATCTTTTCTGTTTCAAAAGTAGTAGGGGGAGCACAAGCCTATAAAACAGGTTGATGGGCAGAGATGGAGCACTAGGCTTTAAAACAGGAAAGATGGGCAGAGATGGAGCACTGAGCTTTAAAACAGAAATGATGGGCAGAGATGGAGCACTCCTTAACCAAGTGCAGTTAAGAGTATTCCTAATCATCATTTTTCTCATGAAAAGATAGAGATTTATGAGCTATCTCCACATTTGTGGTTTGCAGATCACTCATCTCACTTGTGATCATCTGATTATCAGCAGTCACTTGTACCGGATGAAGTTGTTCAATCGAATAAACTAGTTCAACCAGATCAATATGGCCTTCTTCCTCTGGATGAGGTTGTTCAACCGAATCAACTATCTACTAGATCAACATGGCCTTCTTCCTCCGGATGAAGTTGTTCAACCGGATCCATTTGTTCAACCGGATCAACTTGTTCATCCGGATCAACTTGTTTAACTTCATCAACATCTGATGAAGACGCCCTGTGCAAGATCCTATTTTGAATTAAATCTACTTTGACATGTGAATACTTCATTTCAACGTATGGTTGACAACCTTACCTATCAGTGGCTTTCACAGATTGTCCTGTCTTCAATCATTCAATTTCTTCTCCTTGAGCTCTCACAATTGCACGAAGAGATGCCAATTCATTTTCAAGTTTTTTACATCGAACCGTCAATTCAGTATGTGTCTTGCTGCTCTTAACTGGTGAGTTTCCAGTATCTTTGAGCAAAGAAGAGCAAACAAGCCGACCTTGTTCATGCTCAGCACCCATGGTTTCTTGGCACGTGGGATTCCTGTTGTCAATCAAACCTTCCTGAATAGGTTCCCTGACTGATACAGTTTCCGTGGATTGGGTCTTAAGGATGTTGGCACTGTCCTCAGGGTCTAGTGGGACATCATGAGTAGTGTCAACCCTTTCCACCTGACTTGCTTCATCACTACTGCAAGTCACCTTCATAGTAGAATGTGGGTTGATTGAACCAAGTCCAACAGTATATTCCCTGCAATTAGGGTTGGGGAATCTACTTCATGTGGCCTAGGTGATATATCACCCTCATTATGAGGTAGTCATGTGGAGGGTCTAGGTGAAGGAGACCTAGTCCTCTTCCTTTTGGGTGATTGTGGAGTACGTGTGGTATTTTTGGGTGTGTTATTTGATATGGACATCCTTTTCCTATTGGTGGGAATTTGTATATCAGTGGAAGAGGATGGTTGGTCTGGTGTGGGCTCAACACTTGTAAGTGTAACAATGTTGTCACCAGGAGCAGTTTGCTCAGGAGCAGTCCTGGCCTTAGGCATAGGGTGTGATGTGTCTTTACCAAGAAAAACAGTTTTGTTCACTTGCATGTTAGAAAATGTTTTACTTGTAAAAGATTTAAGTTCGAGATGTTGTTAAAAGATTTGCAGATTTGGAAATTCATAATTGAGAATGTGTTGGATGAATCTGGGGTACATGTAAAATATCCTTTTAGGTTTTAGATTTTCCAGCATTCCATCAAATATCATTTTTTAAAAGTTAAAGTTGTGCCCATTTACCAGTCCATGAAAAGCGGATGATTAAGGTGCAGCAAGTTCATCCCACGCAGTTTTCTTGTGAGATAAACAGTGGAGAATGGTATGAGCAAGATATCGCTAAACATAGGGTAGTTGTCCCTTTTTTATGGTCCCACAAGTTAAGTCACCCCCATACCCAATTGCTTTGTACGTCTTCAAGTACAATTCAGACTTGTAATCAGGATCACCTCCTGCATCATTGAATTTTCAGTCAAACTAATCTCATTCCCATTGACTCTAGAGTCAATTTTACCAACCCCGTTGCTATCAACAGATTTTTTGGCTGAGTCCCAAAATTTAGCAATTCTCTGCTTGCATATTACAGGATTCACAGTTAAAGCAAATTGAGTGTTGGATTTCTCGAGGAAATCGTTCATTTCATCAAATAGCTTTGACTTATCAGACTTCTCGAAGTACGCTACAACATTGTGTTCGGCGAAGAATAGTTGAGTAGGTTTTGATGCAGCCTTTCGATTCAATTTGGATGCCATTTGTGAGAAATATACTGAGTTGATTATATTGATTGGAGCATTCATAAAGTATATTGATGAGATAGATGCCATGCATCGTGATTATCATTATTGTATGTAATTACGTTGTTTGTGATCAAGTGTTATGGCTATGGTTTCTTAATAGACCAATGTATATATAGTATTTACATGCATACTAGCATGTGTTAATTCATAGATATGCAGGTATCATATTAATATATTGTATAATTGTTTGCAAAAACAGCGCGAAAAAAATACCATGAGTTCTATATAATATAATATGGGCTTTTGTCGGTGTGGGTGTTACAATAAGCGATAACATTGTTTCGCTGCATCAGTATGCATCCTAACCCATTGATAGATGCATCACAATAAACAACGAAATCATCTGATCCATTGGGTAACGTTAATATGGGAGCAGAACTCAATTTCCGTTTTAAGAGTTCAAAAGCATCTGTATGCTTCTGCACCCATATTAAAGACGTGGCTATTTTGGAGAAGACTTGTATAAATCTTCAATAATAACCAGCTAATCTCAGAAAACGTCTAATTTCTATTGGTGACTTGGGTTGTTCCCACTTCATCGTTGCCCCCACTTTGGATGGGTCAACTTCTATGTCTGCTTCACTCACGACATGCTCGAGAAATTGAACTTTTTTGCATCTAAAAGTCAAATTTTGAAAACTTTGCATAGAGCTTCTCCTTGCGCAACAATCTAAGTACTTTTATCGGATACTCTCCATGATCACTCTCAGATCGTGAATATATCAAGATTTCATCAATAAAGATAATCACAAATTTATCAAGGTGTAGCTTACACACTCTGTTCATAGATTGCATCAATTACCTAAGAAATCATGAGTTTAAAAAGGGTCAACATAAAGTTGGTGAGGTTCACAGGTTTAAGACTCTATGTTTAAAGTTGGTAAAACAGTTTTCAGTATACTTAAATATCACATTGGTTTACCGTTCTGGTTGTATGAACTCACCTGAACCTTGATTTCAAATACTAACGGTTTACCCACCCATAGTATCTTGCCCGAGAGATACTGAACAGAGCAGAATAATTGACGTGTATCCCAAGACAATCTGGAATCAGAACTGGAGCTACCAGTTAGGGCAGGGTTGTCAACCCAAATAGATCCTTTCACTAGCTATCGTTTCGTATAGAACTAATTGAAATCATTTAATGGTGGGATACAATTGTACAAACGTTTATAACGATAATGTACCATAATTGGGAAATCAGTAAGAGAACAAGCAGTCATACGGCTAACAGATAAACCATAATATTAAGTAAAAAAACATTTATCAGTTTTCATGATTTCTCCCCCAAGAGTATAAAAACAATTAAAGAAAAGGAGCCGTGAAACTCACTGGATCAGCAGGTATGATGATAATAAACAGTGCAGGAGCGGTAACAAGTAATGTCCTATATATATCATAAAGCATTTTCATAAGGCCTACAATCAATTGAGCAACGTAAGTCACCCAAATGATACCGGTCAAGTTTTAACATTTTAAATCCCGTTTGTATTCGTTTGAAAACCCGTTAGTTAGTATTTATTAAATAAATACGTTCGTGATGATTTATATTTATTTTCAATAAATATAATACAAGAATAATCATTTAATAATTAAAGCAAGTATTGAACATCGAATTAAAATAATAACGTTTATTATTTTATGTGTTCAATCGATTAATTATGCAAGTTATAATTATTTTTAATTAAATAATTATGTCTAACAATTCTTGGTGAATAAAACATGGTTTAAATCTTTTATAAATAATTATTGGTCAAAGAATAATTATTTGAAGTTTATTTTATTTTAAAACATGAGCCATTTGAAGGATACGTTTTAAGTTATGACATTTAGAAGTTTCGAAATCGTTTAACATTTCATTTGTATGAAATATTCATTTCTTTTCAAAACGCTGTTTTAAAACATTACATGGCGACACTTGGATTTATAAAAGTATATTTATTATAAACTTTTGGATTGTTTTAATTAAAAAAATGATAAGTTATTTGGTTTAAAATTTCTAACATTTACGTTCTCGCGTATATCGTCGTATGGTCCCGGTTTTATTACAACGCAACGTATTTCCATTTCGATTACTTTGTTTCATCAAAGTAAAAATAAAGGTTTATAAAAATAATTAAAGTGTAAGGAACTTCAGTTTTGAAGTTTTCCGGTTGAACTCAAGTTTTGACAGTTCCGGCTGAAGTTGAAGCGGAACTACAACTTCAAGCGGAACAACAAGTTCAAGCGGAAAGTAGCAGTTTTGTCACTTAGTGAATATTCCGGGTGAACTCGATTATCCATCAGATAATGAGTTCAACCTGACTTTTCCTGAGAAGTCTTTTCTGCAGTCACATCCTGCAAAAGCTTCTCGTATGCTTCTACATCTGCCCAAGCCGCTCTCCAAAAGTAGATTGTTGCTGTCAACACGCAAGTCGTCTCAAATGTCGAAGTTTATTCTTTTGGTAGCTTAGATTTGACTTTGTAATGAACGGTCTAGATTAGATCACATGAGATCAATGGCTGTGATTGATCTCATATGCACTATATATAGCTTGTTATCTCTAAGTTTACAACAAGAGGTTATCACTTGTAATAGTATAGCTTTGAGTTAATGCAAATAGTGCCGAATATTCGATATCTCGTTGTCTCTACTATTTTGCAAATCAAGCCTTTATACTATACAAGAGTCTAACATTGCTTAAGAAAAGTAAAATATAACTTAATTCCGCAAGGTTATATTTGCAAGTAAAGTGAATTGTTTAAGGGGCTGTTTGGTTCCCTCTTATTGAGGTCTAAACTGAATATATTGTATTATTCGGTCAGATATTTCATTAAGGGGTGTTTGGTTCAAACCTCTTAATCTAAAAAAAATAACTTAATCAATAAGCTTTTAAGGGTTGGCTTATTCAATCAGAATAAAAAAAAAAAAACACGGTGCCCTCCCTGACTCCCTCCCAGCGACGGACGACCTCCTCAGCCACTATCCCCGCCGACCGCCACAGCGCCGGCGACGGCACCGGCGTTCGCTGTCCGGCGACGACAGCCCCCTTTCTCCGGCCTTCCTTCCTTCTCCGACGTTATCGCTGCTGCAGCCCCCCTTTTCTCCAAGTAAGTTTTTTTAGGGTTTTGTTCAAAATCTATAGATTTCCTACAAATTGTTGTGTTTTTATGCTTTAAATCAGTGTTTAATTAACATTATAGTTGTATTCATGCTCGAAATTTGTTATTCATTCTTGAATATAGTGGGTTTTCTCAAAATCTAGGGTAAAACGGGGAGTGGGTGAAATTGGTGGGTTTGGGCGCCGGTGGCGGCGGCGTCTTCATCGGATTGAGAGGCGGAGGTGGATGGGTGAATTGATTCCCACTCTGATTATATTGAACTGCACATTTTTGTATTTGGATTAAAAAAACTTCTATGAATTTGTAATGTCAAATAATTAACCAAACAGCACTTAACTGATTTAGAATCTCTTATTCTTAACTGATTCAGAATCTCTTATTCTTAATAATTCAGCACTTATGATTCAGTTTATACCAAACAGCCCCT
>JBCNJP010000024.1:23161731-23186497 GCA_039602395.1 Deinandra increscens subsp. villosa | reverse complement strand
GGGTTACCTATTTTAATTTTTATTAAAACTGATTTAATAATTAAATTAATTCTAAATTAATTTGGCAGCGGAAACGAATTAAAACACGGACGCAGCTGTAACAGATTAGATATACCTTGGCGGGATCCGAGCAACCGCTCGAGACACCCGGATTCAACGGGCTTGCGCTAGGACGAACTGTGACGTCTGACTCGAGCCTTCGAGACAAATCCTCAACGGCGGCATCGGCGGCGGCGGCCATGGGCGGCGGTAGTGGCGGCGGCGGTGGTAGGGATACCACCGGTGGTGGTGACAAAACTTTCTCCGTCGGAATGGTGACTGGAACGGTCCCCATGATGATCGCGTCACCGGTGACCGGAGGTGACACGGTGGCGGTGGCCGGCGGGTACAAGGGCGCGGGCCATGACGACGGAACCGGACGCGGTGGCGTCGGCTGCGCCGGCAGCGCGAGGACCACCGGTCGGTGGTCGCGCGGCGGCGCTGAGGAAGCGGCGGCGGCGGCAGCGGCTTGAGTCGCGGCGGCGGCTCGGGCTGCGGCTTCGGCTTCGGCTTTGGCTCGGGCTGCGACAGCTTCGCTTTCGAGTCGGGCGCAAATACTGGCAAGACGGGGATCCATCGGAGATCACAAGGAGGCTGCGGTGGAGGTGGTGGCGGCGGTCGGAGGAGCGGCGGCGGCGGGAGCCGGCTTCGGATCGGCGCAGAGAGAGGGAGAGGAGATTAGGGTTTGTGACTTCTGTTGCAATCCACCTCCTCCCTCTTTCTTTTAATATAAAATCGCGGACCGGGGCCTGACGGACTGGGCCCGGTCGCGATTCCCATTTAATCCACCAACCGATCAGTCTGTTAATCCGGTAACAACTGATCGGTCCGTCTTTTATTTAGCGAGTAATTTTTGAACCGATAAATTTTGTCGTTTTAATTAAATAAATAATTAATATTTATCTAATTCACCATTTAGTTCGTTTAATACTAATTAACAATTAATTAGATTTAATAGTCCGTTGACCCGGGTGTAACTCTTACGGGTGAATATCGGTCGGGTTCGTTAATTCGTCGGGTCAGGACACTCTATTTCCAACAGTTTATTCCTGAGATTGTGGTAAAGCTTGTTCCTTTGTTCAAGGAATTGATGGTTTTGAGAACTTCTGTTTTAGTTGGGGGTTGAGCAGGGTCTTCTGGTGCTTTGAGGTCAATAACTTGTCTGAAGTGTTCTTCTGAAAACCGTAGAGTTATTGTGGATTGATCTTCGTTTTCAATGAGTTCTTCAATCCATACATTTTTTGTCACAGTTTCAGTTTTTACTCTTATTGTTGACCAGGCATTCATAAGAGTCTCTTTGGTGATTTCTTCATCTTTAGTGAGAGCTATCATGAGAGCCGAGTACCTTAACGCATCTATGATGATTTGTACATCGTTTGAGTAAGCCGTTGGATTTAGATTTGCTCGCATATTGTTTTGCTCTATGTTGAATGTTCTGAACAGGGAGATTTGAGAGGATGAAGCCATTTTGATTGTTCGAAGAAATGCTTTTCTTGGTGAAGATTGTGATTTTAGGAACGGTGTTTGATTTGGAGAATGAGTGAGGATTTTATTGTAGGAGAGAGATTCTAGGGTTTTAACGACTCTTTTTCACCTATTGGATTGACTGGGTGGTGAAATGGATGTTCATTGGATCATTGATTTTCCTCGTAACTAAAAAAAGTTACCGTTTCTATTTATTGGGAGCTTTTGACGTCTTCATTGTCGGTTGGGATTTCATTTCCTCTTTTTGTTTCATTATAGAATTCTAGCTTCTGTACAGAACTACTTCGGAATTTTCGGAGTTGTTCTGTATGACCAGTTTCTTAGTAAAGAACAAAAGAAACACAGAATCACTAGTACTGATGTTTTAACTTAACATAATTTTGAACTTTTCTTACAGCAGTCGCAAAAGATCCAATTTCAACAATTTTTCCAATGAGATACCTAGTAAAGAACGTATTTAAACATTAAGTTTATGTGAGTGCATATAGTTCTACAGGTATAAAGTAGGATAATTCTAGTGGGTACTGGAGGATATGTTCTGGCTTCAAGCTGGAGAGGAATGTTGGTATGAGAGATGGGTCTCAGGCCTTCATCTTCTTCCTCTATTGTCTCATTTGGAAGTCTATTGATGTGAAGACCAAGATACCTTTTAGACGGTACAAGTTGGATAGGATATTTGTGGGGTATTGCTTCCTATTGCTTGGCCTGGAAAATCATTGTTGTCACAAAACGAGGATATATAATAACTCTCTCTTCTACAGGGAGGTAGCAGTTGTTTTTCATGTTCTACAGAAGATAGTGAGAGAAGTTCATATCCAGTCCGTGAATTAAAGCAAGCATGACCATTTAAGTGTCATGGTCAGCAAGATGATGATTATTGACATAGGAAGAGAAGTAGAGTTGAATTTGAGAGAAGATGAATTTCCAGATGGGGGGAAGGTGGAATTTGTTGGCCTGTTCTTCGAAAATATTTCCATCATACCCAATGTCAATGAAGGTTTCAATGACTTGGGCCCTGTTAAAATGAATGGCTCCATTTTTTGTCATTTAGATTGAAAGCAGAGCGAATGGAGTCTTCAGTGATTTCAAAGGTGAGGTGATTCACTCGAGTTCTTATTGGGCTTCAAGGTAGGTTCGGTTCAGATCTTGTATTGACCCAAAATTCCCTTAGAAATTTGTATCTGAAGGGAGTGTTTTGGGTAAGTGCAAACCCAATAGCACAAGTTTGCAAGAACCTCATCTTTCTGGTAAAGGTTGACTGATGGTTGGAGGTATGAAGACAGAGGTTGTGAGCTTAGTGAAGTGGAATTTGGAAGGCTTGTTTGTCTATCAGAGCTTGAAAATCCATTTTCTGATGAATATTTGAATGAAGATTTGATTTGCTTGGATGTGTACTTGGGTGAGTTGAGAGTGATATCCATCTATTTGTAATCGGGAAGAGTTTAGAAGTCTGGATATTTGGCAGTAAGACTTTTGGGCTTTGTCTGCTGCTTAGACCTCTGATAGAGGTAGTTGGGATGGTTTGTGAGAGGGAATTAACTCTTATTTTCATCATTCTCCTATTTTTAGAGTTATTATTACCTCTTTTGTGTGCTTTAACTCACAAAGATTTGTTTTCTGATATGCCTATCGTTATTTAAGTATGTGATTTGATGGGAATCATTTCTTATCAGGAATAGAAAGGCAACTTTTTAAAGAGACATTCTGAAGGAGACAAGTGTCTCTTTAGATCATTTATTGAAGAAGGAGAAAAAAAGAAAAAACCATGAAACGTGTTTAAACAAAAAAGAAATAAAAACCCATTTGTTTTTGGGTTTTTTTGTTTGTCGTTTCAGTAGTTTCTTTTCTTTTTATTTTTACAGATTTTAAAGATACACTCAAAGAGGTGTTACACTTTGTTGGGTATATTTGTTTAATGTTGTAGTATTTTCCAGTTAGTTTTACGAATTCATTACACATGCAGTGCTTGTATATGGTACTTTCTCCAAAACATTCAAGATTTCGACTTGAGGAGCTGGTTAACTCAGATTTGGTTTTGCTTGAGTCATCAAGTTTGGACTGAATGTTATATGAACTTTCAAAGACTTGACTTTTGCTTTTGTCGTAAATGTCCAGTTGTGATTCATTTTGACTACTGCTTTTTACAAATACAGTCTTGGTGTGTTTGTCATATTTTTAAGTTGATCATGAGCATTTATGAGACCGTCTATTTTCTTTGTTTCCATGTGCAACCTTTGTGTTTCTAGTTGTCTTAATCTCAACAATTCTTTTTCTTTATCCCCTTTTAGTTGATGAAGTTCAGATAGGAGATAGTTAATTTCTTCTTCAAAAGTTTTAAACTTATTTTCATTTAAGAGTTTGTTTCTTTCAGAGTTTTCTTGAAGAACTTTGTAATTTATTGACATGTTATTGAATTGAAAGATTAGACCAGTGTGGGAGTAGCTTACTTATTTTCCATGTGAGGTTTCAGAGAGATCAGTTGAGAGAGATTCATCGTTTGTCATAAGACATTTGTTGGAGTGACATTCTTCATCTGATGATGACTCAGAGTCCCAGTTCTCAACTTCATCCATTAATGCCTTTTCTTTCTACATGGCCTGTTCATACTTCTTTTTGTAGTATGCATCATCTTTGAGTATTTTGTTCTTGCATTCTGAGACATAGTGGCCCATTGTTCCACATTTGAAGCACTACTGACCAAACAGTTTGAGTATTTTGTAGTATGCATCATCTCACACTTGTCAACTTCAGGTTTGTTGTATTCAGATGACTGTTTCTTACTTTCTTCAATTTTGAAAAAGATGTTTCTGGTTGACTAGGAAGGATTCTTTTTTAATCTACCAAACTGTTTGGTCAGTAGTGCCAGTGATTTTTCAAATGACTCATTTTCTATTTCACTCTCGGAAAATTCATTTTCTGAGTCACTTAATTCTTTCCGTTTTGAGTGGTTTGGCTCTTGTTTGATATGTCTTTTCCTCTTTTGAGAGTAAAGAGCCAGTGGATCCAATTTGGATTTTGAGATGTCCAATATTTCAGATTCTTGAGAGTCTAGAATACAGAAGAGATCATTTAAGCTTCTTTCTTCTAAGTCCAAAGTTGATTGAAGAGTCATGGTTAGACTTCTCCATTCATGAGGGAGACTTTTGATAAATTTAATGTTTGTTTCCTCGTTAGATTTAGAAACATTGAACTTTCTTAGATTGTTGATTATTGTGGCAAAACGATTGTAGGTGTTAAAAAGTGACTTGCTTGGGAGTGACATTAAAGATTCATATTCGTTTAGTGCTTTCGTTCTTTGATAAATTTAATGTTTGTTTCCTCGTTAGATTTAGAAACATTGAACTTTCTTAGATTGTTGATTATTGTGGCAAAACAATTGTAGGTGTTAAAAAGTGACTTGCTTGGGAGTGATATTAAAGATGTCATATTCGTTTGGTGACTAAAGATTGAGTTTCTTTGTGATTTTCAGTTTTTAGCACGATTCGGAAGTGTTTATGCAGGTATCGTTCAAGATAGAAGAGAGGTACCCGTGCTTCGATCTTGATATTTGGCTTTTCGACCCGGTACAAGGATTTTCGATCAACCCCTTGATCGAAAAGCACATACGTGAAGAACACTGTTGATCGAGAAAGTCCGCTTGTGACTTTTCGGTCAACCCACTTCGATCAGAAAGTCCCCTTGTGACTTTTCGGTCAGCCCATTTCGATCGGAAAGTCCCCTTGTGACTTTTCGGTCAGCCCACTTCGATTGGAAAGTCCTCTTGTGACTTTTCGGTCTACCCATTTCGATCGGAAAGCCCCCCTGCAGTCAGCTTATTTCGATCGGAAAGTCCCCCTGTGACTTTTCGGTCGGCACATTACGATCGGAAAGTCCCCTCTATGACTTTTCGCTCCGCTATACTTTTCGATTGACCAACTGCTTGATCGAAAAGTACTTTTCAATCAACCCTCCTGTGACTGAAAACCTATTCTCGACTCTCTGTTTGTTCTTCAATGGCATTTGATATGTCAAGTCTGTCCAGTGCAACTCTAGAGATGGATGCTAAAATTGGAACCAACGCCAGACCACCTCGTCTGATGTCCCAGAAAGATTTCATAAGCTGGAAATATCGGTTTGTGAATTATGTGAACTATAATGATCCCAAGATCATGCAATCTGTTGAGGTGGGAGACTATGTTCCGAAGACAACTCCTACAGCTGGTCAGGTGGCTCAACCCAAGGCAAAGGCAGACTGGCTTGAAGAAGATTGGGAAAAGGTAGAACGTGATAGAAAGGCCTTGGCTGCGTTGACCATGGCTTTATCCCCTGAGGTAGCCGAAGCCTTCAAGGAATACAAATATGCCAAGACACTTTGGGATGCTCTTCACCATTGAGTGAGCGCATGTCAACTATTAGAGCTTACGAAGAGAAGAAGCAGAAGAGGGCCTGAAAGTTGGGCAATGGAGCTTTGATGAACCAAGTCAACCAAGCTTTCATCTCACAACCAGCTGCAGTTCCAAGCAGCTCACTCTCTAATCAGGCGAGATTTATTTCACAAGCCACTAGGTCTAGCTCATCTGGAACATCCAACCTTATTTCGTTAGATATAAATAATCTAACCAGAGACCCGAGTTTTGCTCTTGGTATAGGTATCGTGAGTTGTTATCAGGCAATCGTTGCAGGTTCTCTTCTACCCACCGACTTAACTCCTGATGATGTCAATCAAGTCAACCTGGAAGACCTGGAGCACATGGACATTTCTTATCAGATGGGAATGTCTGCTTTAAAAGCAAAGAAGTTTATGGCTAAGACGGGGAAGAAGGATTAGAATGGAGGAAAAGGGATAAAGCTCAGCTTCAACAAGGAGAACCTGCGTTGCTACAACTGCAATGAGTATGGACACTATGCCAGAGATGATAGAGTTGCTGATGATAAGAAGGAGAGTATAAGAAAGGATACTAGAAAACATGATAGGGCACTGGTGGTGCAGCACACACCAGGATATGATTGGACTATTTAAGTGGAAGATCTTAGTCTAACACTTGATCATGTGGCCCTCCTTGCTGAAGAAGGAGCAGAGAAGGAAGCTGCTGAAATCTGTCACCATGCCTTCATGGTAGACATCACTCTAGGTTCTTAAGCCAGCACAAGCGGTCATGAGGTATGCTCAAATTCTAAATGTCAATCTGTTTTTAATGAATGTAAAGACTCAGAACGTAAGTTCACCAATGAAACCCTCAATCATGAGTCAATTGCTAGAGACCTTAGGGAATACAAAAATCAGAGTAGGATATTTAGAGAAAAACTAGAAGTTGCTAAGTTAGACATTAAAAATCTTCAATCTCAGGTAAGTGATAAAAGTACATATCTTAGAATTACGGACTCTAAGATTGAAAGTCTAACCAAGGAAGTAGAGGAGCTTAAAGCCAAATTAGGAACCTCACAAAACAAAATTGAACGAAATTACAACATTGTGTCTGAAATGTTGAAGACTAGTTCCCTGTTTTACAATACTGATGTTAGATTGCGACATGTTAAAGGGAACTCAGAGTTAGATTTTGGTGCCGATGATAACAATGAAAAATCCATGCACTCTGTCCCAATGCTTTTAATGCATGAAATGATTCCTGATCATGAAATCTCTAAGACCACTTTAGAATTTAAGGCTGAAATTGATAGAAAACTTGCTGCTTGTCCTATTAAGATATCTGCTCATGTCTCTAACATTACTAACAATTCTACTTGTTGTGCAGATAGAGGTAATAAAGAAGCAAGGGTAGTGAATAACAAGGAGGTTCCTAAGAGTCCAAAGAAGTCTAATTATGATGATTTTTATAAAAACTTTGATTTTGAGAAACTTGAATCTTCTGTTCAGTCTGAGTTAAAAACTTTCGAGTCTGTTTTGTGTGGTAAACCTTCTGATTGTGGTGTGTTTAATTTTGGTAAAAGTGATGCAAAACCTGTGAAATCCTTAAGAACTGTTAAGATTTTAAGAAAGGGTAAGGGACCACAGGTTGCTGGTCCGAAACCCACAAGTGATGGTTTGTTTGGTGAGAAACTTTGTGTAAATAAGAACAATAATGGGGACCAAAGTGTGCAGAAAGTGCGGGACATTAGACCTCATGATTTTGTCCCGTACCCAGAAGTAAATTCTACATATGACCAGTTTAAGCCGATACAGCGGGAGTATATTTTGACTACAAAGCCACACGGTAAAACCCATTGGATCCACAAAAATTGTTCAAAACCAACCTGGATATCCACTGGGCGTAACCAACAACAGGCTCCCGCGTATCCAAAGAAACAGTCTTGCCATGTGTGTGGTAAACCAGGACACATGGCAAGAAACTGTTTACACAAACCATATGAACCCTCTTATCCAAAAAGGGTTCATCAGAAGCACATTCCAAAGGACCAAACACAAATTGGCCCGTCTCCAAGGTCGGGTCCCTCAAAATCCAAAGTTCAGAAACTATCACCTCAGGGACATAGAGTAAATCAAAAGCCCAAGTTTCCTAAGCAACTGTCTGTGTAAGGACCGATTTTCACATCAAGAATCCCGATCATGAGCAAGAACAAGTTTCAGATTCGAAAACCGAGAGACGATGAAGATGGAGATGAATCTAGGAAATCAAAACACAAGAAAGATGATAAACAAGTCGAATGATTTCATTAGTCGAATGATTACAACAACGAAATCATGACAACAACAATCTCTCTCTAGAATCCATGACTCACACTCTCTCTCTATAATGGAAGCTCACACCACTCTACAAGATTTCATCATCTCCATACTCAGAGACTCCTCTTGTAATGGGGCACCCTCACTATATATATATAGTGAGGGTGACTAACAAGTGAAAAACATAATAAATTGAACAAAATACAATTAAACTCGAATAAAATAAATATTAATTAAATCAAAGTTGATTTAATTAATCTGAAGCTTGACTTGCTCGAACCGATATTCCGTTGACTTTTACGTTGACCGTTGACCCGAACGGTTGACTTTTCCAGAAAACGGTCTTCGGTCCAATGTCGCAAGCCTCGAGCATCACAACCCAGTCTCTGAATCAATTCACAGGGATTCTTCAGTCGAATGCTTCGGTAAACAGATTTGATGGCGCCAGTCACATAGATTTTAGTTCCAACATATTCCCCCTTGACTGATGCTTTCAAATCTGTTCAACTGCTGAAGAACCGCTCTGTCATACATTGTCAATGAGTAACTGATAAACCCGAGACAATCTGATGTAGAAGTTCCCCAGTAGAATAAGCTTCTTCTTCTCTCGTTTCTCCAGTTGAGAGCCAAGTGCTGCAGCTCACTCGGTTCACACGGTCGGGTACAATACTAAGAAAATGCTGAACAGCGGAGTCAAAACCGCAACAATTCGAATCAGATAAACCAATCAAACACTAAAAATGCTCCAACTTCTGATAATCGACCCGATAATCCATTTCCATAATAATTTCCCATTTTCTCTAGATCCCTCTGAAAAACATCCTATGTGGAAGCGAAAAATCAGATGCAGAGAGACGAACCGTCACGATCGGTTGCCTAGAGAAACAGGTGCAAAAATCCTGAAATCGGACAATCTCGTGAAAAACCGGAAGCCGGATGCTGACGGTTGTGAATAATATGTGTGACTGAGGTTGGATTCGAAAATAAAGATAAGTGTCAAATTGGAGAAAATCTGAGTTATCGAGCGAAAATAATCATAACCAGAGTCTTCGTAATTTTGGGTTCTGAAAAATAAGCTCGGAAAAATATTTCGTGAAGATTTCTGAGTTAAACGGTGCAATCTGGACAAAATCTGAGAAAAACCATCAATTTTCTTCAAGTTACGGCTTCTCGAGAGATTTAATCGGAAAAATTCCAAAAATTTAACTGAGATTCCAGTTAATCCGGTTAGCTGACATCAGCGCTGCATCAGCTAAAAATAAAACTGTGAGACATAACGGGAAAATCTTCTTAATTAACCGGATAATAAAGCTAACCCGTACGCGAGACGTCAATAAACGAGAACCTTAATAAATAAATAGAACAAATCCATGACCAATAAAAAATTTCTGAAATTCCGTTAGGGGCGTCATCTCATCATTCTCGTAAAAGACTGCTTAGAAAAACCCCACATTTAACGAAATAATGCTGAAAACTTAATTAGTGGTTAATATCCATAAAGAAAACCATAATCCTTGTAATTTGGTGAGGGCCAATCAGAATTAAGCTTGAGAAGACCACAATCCACGTGACATGTCCTCTTCCAATCAGATTTGATCCTCATATCTGATCCTCATATCTGATCCAGCAGCCGAGATAGATGCAATCCAATGGATGAGATGGTTGATATGTGTGAAGATAGCGCTGGCTAATCAGAGGCAGACAACAGAATTGATTCCCAACGGATCTTTGTTTGACCTGGGCCCACGTGACTCCTCTCCACCAATCGTAAGCCGACAACGAATTAAGGACGTTGGGATATCCGACAAACAAAGAGAGAGAAACATTCCGCAACATCCAATGAACAATTGCCACGTTATCGGATGTCCCGTCAGCCATCTTCAACCTCCGAAAACCCTAATAGATCGGAATTAATCACCGGAAAAATGAGGAGGTCGCCGGAATAGCGTGTATCACCCATAACATTCAACGAAATTTCATGAATTTTATACCCACAAACTCGTATGATCATCCTCTACAAACCTGAACGTACAAAACTCTCTGAAATGGCCTCGAACAAAAACCCAGTAAAACAAGTCCGCTAACCAAACAAGTTTGTTAAAGCTACCAGAAGTCTGCTAAAGGGTAGAGAAGTTCGCTAAGGCACTTCTCAAGTCCGCTAAGGACTCAAGTTCGCTAAATCACAACAAGTTCGCTAAGAATCGGATGAAGTTCGCTAAGAAGGACAGAAGTTCACAAAGCCTTGAACAAGTTCGCTGGGGCAATCTTCAAAGTTTCAAACAGTTAGAAAAATCTGGAAAACGTGATGAACAAGGAGAAACCTTACTTGGTGATCTTGAATCTGCCCAGAAACGAAAGGAAACCCCGTTATGATGCACGATATGTGAAGCTAAACCATCCATATGAAAATGTTGTGGCCACCAACACTCCATAAACAGTAGCAAATTGGATCAAACAAGCCCCAAAATTCTGGAAATCTTCAAGAACACGAAGAACACCGCGAAACACACACTAGTGTGTGTTTTTCTATATTTGCCCAAAATGTTGAGATTCAGACGAAACGGATGCTTCCAATGGATCTGGAACGCAATTTCCACTAAGAATCATGCTTCGTTTCATCCAAATCCATGAAGAATAGTCCAGAAAACCAAGAATCAAGCTAAAAAATCGTCAAAAACTCCAAAAGTTACGAAAAAACAGCTCCTGATCTCCATTTTTCTCACAGACTTGAAAGAGTAGAACATAAAAATGCATTAGAATGAACTCTCAAACATGAATCAAGCATCCATATCATCAGAATCCATTCAAAATGCTCCAAAAATACAGAAAAATAAGAAAAAGTCTCTAAAATGAGTTTTCTTATCTTCACCTTATTCAAGTTCAAAATCAAGATACGAGTGACCAGATTCATCGTGAGATGAAATCTGATCGGTACCTTGGCTCTGATACCATTTGTAAGGACCGATTTTCACATCAAGAATCCCGATCGTGAGCAAGAACGAGGTTCAGATTCGAAAACTGAGAGACGATGAAGATGGAGAAGAATCTAGGAAATCAAAACACAAGAAAGATGATAAACAAGTCGAATGATTTCATTAGTCGAATGATTACAACAACGAAATCATGACAACAACAATCTCTCTCTAGAATCCATGACTCACACTCTCTCTCTATAATGGAAGCTCACACCACTCTACAAGATTTCATCATCTCCATACTCAGAGACTCCTCTTGTAATGGGGCACCCGCACTATATATATAGTGAGGGTGACTATCAAGTGAAAAACATAATAAATTGAACAAAATACAACTAAACTCGAATAAAATAAATATTAATTAAATCAAAGTTGATTTAATTAATTTGAAGCTTGCTTGCTCGAACCGATCTTCCGTTGACTTTTACGTTGACCGTTGACCCGAACGGTTGACTTTTCCAGAAAATGGTCTTCGGTCCAATCTCGCAAGCCTCGAGCATAACAAACCAGTCTCTGAATCAATTCACATAGATTATTCAGTCGAATGCTTCGGTAAATAGATTTGATGGCGCCAGTCACAGATTTTAGTTCCAACAAACTGTTTTTAAAGAAAGCAAAGTGTTTCAGAAATCAGTAAAGGCTGTTAATTTTTTTCAACCAGTTTGGATACCAAAATCTGTTGGATCCTCAAAATCTGTATCACCTTCAAACCAGGTTTCTAAACCACCCATCCATCCAAAACTAGTTGGTCTGGCTAAATCAACTGGTTGAAGGAAGGATGACAGATGGAATATTCCAAAGGTGGTAAACTTGTCTTTCAAGCCCACTGGGGTGTGCAAAAAACACTCAAAACAATTTCAAGACGTGAATTTTCAACCTTTAAATAAAAATAAAATTCCACTAAAAAGACCTCGGGAGCTTGTGAAAGACAATTATTCTCCCAGAAAAAACAACACAAAGGACATTCTCAGTCCAGCCAAAGCAGACCCATCTTCACCCAGACCCATTAAGGCTTGGGTACCCAAAACTAACTGATATCCTTTGAATGAAGGTTCAGCCAAGGAGGACTGTTAACAACCTTTGCTATGTTGACAGTGGTTGTTACCGGTATATAACGAGCGACATATCTCTACTACAAGATTTGGAGCAATTTGATGGAGGATATGTATCGTTCACAGGAGGAGTTGGAGGAACAGTAAAAAAACGGATATCTCAGCTTCCATGACGTTAACTATGTAGAGCAGTTGAAACACAATTTGTTAAGTGTTCCACAGATATGTGATCGGGAGTATCTAGTGCTTTTCAACAACAAAGAATGCCTTATTCTAAAACCTGAATACTCCATCCCTGACGATTGGGTCTTGATGCGAACACCAAGATATGGCAATTCCTATGTTCTCAACATGCAGAAACCCCCTACTACTGAGGTGGCATGCTTTCTGTCTAAAACAGCAGAGAATCATGCTCAGCTGTGGCACAGACATTAGGGGCACATGAATCTCAAAAATTTGAATCGGCTTGCAAGAGGAGGACTTGTCAAAGACCTTCCAATCAAAGAATTCGTGCTCAAGGAGAAATGTGTGGCATGTGCTAAGGGGAAGCAGCACAAACGCCCACACATGCCAAAGGTGTTCATTAGAATCTCCTCAGTACTGGAGCTGCTTCACATGGACCTCTTTGGTCTAGTCAGTATGTTAAGCCTTAACCGATGTGCATTTTGCTTAGTTATTACTGATGATTTTTCTCGTTTCACGTTGGTGTTATTTTTGTCAAGGAAGAGTGACGTTGCAGGAATATCGACAGCGTTCCTCAAGCTCATTGAAAACAACTTAAACCTGAAAGTGAAGTCCATCAGGAGTGACAACGGGACGGAATTCAAGAATCGTATTATTGATGAATTCTGCGCAGAGAAAGGAATTGAACATCAGTATAGTGCACCGTACACCCCACAATAGAATAGCGTGGCAGAACGACGCAACCGAACTCTAATTGAAGTTTCTCGTACAATGTTGTGTGATTCCAAGCTGCCTACCATGTTTTGGGCAGAGGCAGTTAACACTGTTTGTTATGTGCAAAACAGGGTTCTCATCAACAAGCGACATCAGAAGACCCCTAACGAATTGATCTACCATGACATGCCCAGAATTGGGCATCGTCGGGCTTTTGGGTGTCTTTGCACTGTTTTAGTGAATACTTATTTACCAAAATTTGCTGCTAAATCTGATGAGTGTTATTTTATAGGTTACTCTGCCAGCTCAGCCTAGAAGGTGTTTCACAAAACAACTGGTATTGTAATGGAGTCTACCAATGTGGATTGGCTTGAAGAAAATCTCTCAAATGGTGGAGTGGGTCCCGCGCAAGCTTTTGACTACAATCAATTCTTCATTTCGTTTGGATTGGACCCGGTCATAGCTGAAGAACTTTTTGATGACACAATCTCAAGACCATCAATAACTCATTCCATTATAAAATCTCCGGTCACTGCCTCCGACGCAGATACAACACCAGTACATGAAACTGTTGATGCTGGTATTGATAATGAGGTAGAGAACAACCTCGACACAGACACTGTTCAATCATAGGTAGCTGACGCAGAAGGAGATGCTGACACAAATGAAGAACCAGACCAAACAAATCTACCTCCAGAAATCCCCGTTCAAGCCGTTGCTGAAACAAGGATCCACAAATATCACCCCTTGGATAATGTCATAGGTCCTTTAGCTTCAGGGGTGATAACAAGAAGTCAATCAAGGGACATCAATCACTGCATGTATTCTTGCTTTATATATAAAATTGAGCCCCCAAACATTACAATGGCTTTAACAGATCCTAGCTGGGAAGAAGCCATGCATGAAGAGCTGAATCAATTCTCAAGGCTTCAGGTATGGAGGTTAGTGGAGAGGCCTGCTGATAAAAAGGTCATCACAACTCGATGGCTTTACAAAAATAAAAAGGATGACAATGGTATTATTGTGAGAAACAAGGCAAGGTTGGTGGTTCAAGGGCATAAGAAGATCCTAGGCATTGATTATGATGAAGTATATGTGCCCGTTGCTTGATTAGAGGAAATAAGAGTCCTTTTGGCCTATGCATCCTACACGAATTTCACTGTCTACCGATTGGACGTGAAGACTGCATTTCTCTATGCTGATATGGATGGAGAGGTGTATGCTACTCAACCACCTGGGTTCATTGATGAAGTACACCCTTATCATGTGTACAAACTAGACACAGCATTGTATAGCTTACACTAGGCCCCTCGATCGTGGTACAAAACATTGACTGGTCATCTTCTAGCACATGGGTACACAAGGGGAATAGTGGGTCAGACGCTATTCAGAAAAGAGGTTGAACATGACATAATCATGGTGCAAGTTTATGTGGACGACATCATCTTCGAGTCGACGAATGATGATTTGTGTAAAGAGTTTGAAAAGGTGATGCGGACAAAATTTGAGATGAGTCAAATGGGCGAAATGGATTTCTTTCTAGCATTACAAGTGAAGCAGAGTGAGAGCGGGATCCTTATTCACCAAGCCAAATATGTCACAGAGATTCTAGAAAAATACAAGATGGCAGTTTTAAAGCCTGTCTCCACACCTATGGAAGCCAGGCCTACACTTACCAAAGATCCAGATGGTCAATCAGTGAGCGAGCACATGTACCGGTCCATGATCGGGTCACTGATGTATTTGACGGCCAGCCGACCAGACATCATGCTTGCAGTGTGCCAATGCGCACAATATCATGCTAATCCTAAACTCTCTCATTTATCTGCAGTTAAACATATTTTTAAATATTTAACGGGTAGGCCACGACTGGGCCTCTGGTACCCTAAAGAGTCTGGGTTTAGTCTGTATGCATTTACTGATAGTGATTATGGTGGCAATGTGCTTGACAGGCAATCTACATCTGCTGGAGCTAAGTTCTTAGGAGACAGGTTGGTGGCATGGCAAAGCAAGAAGCAGCACACATTGTCACAATCGACAACCGAAGCACAACATGTGGCTGCATCTACATGTTGCTCACAAGTGGTATGGCTGCAGCATCAACTGGGAGATTACGGTTTGAATTTCTTTGACACTCCCAATTACTGTGATAATAATGCAGCTTTACAAATTGTTAAGAATCCTGTGTAGCACTCAAAAACCAAGCACATTGATATTAAAATGCATTTCATTCGGGACTGCTATGAATGCAGGCTCATTCACTTAGAACGGGTGCAATCGGATGCCAATGTGGCGGACATGTTCACCAAGCCCCCTACTACTAGTTTTTAAATGTGTCTCAAAGGCATCCGAATGATAGCCTTTGATGAGTAGTCTGACAACTTCTTTTTGTTCTTTCATCAAAAAAAATAATAATAATAAAAAATAGTGTTTTTGTTTTGTGTGAAAAATCTAAAAGCAAGGGGAAGATATAATATAAACATTTCGATGTTTCCCCTAATTTTGTGTGCTTTTAAATTTTTACTGGTTTTGTTTGACCAGGTTGGGAAGTGATATAAATTTCCAGGTGTTTGCTGACTGACACGTGTAAGGTGGATGTAAAAAGTTGTGAATCATGGCTGATATGCTTAGTAGGCTCTGCCATCAATCAAAAGGTATGGTTTATCACAACACTTAAAGATAACATATGATGCTTGATAGGAAACACACACTTAGGTTAGTATAATCTCTATTTGACTGTGTACCAGGAATCCTGAGACACACACCCGTTTCTGAGTTTTGATGTCATGCTCAAAAACTCCCATTCCCACTGCTTTGTGTAAGCAATGAACTGGGAATGTGGCCTCCTCTATTCTGCGGTAGCAGAGACCTGGAGACTCCCTGATTCATGTACATCTAAGATCACACTATACAGTATTTCTAAACCCAAAAGATGCCTATGTGCACAGCCAAAAAGAGACCCTCAAGCGTCCAAACCCTTATCCTTTGCCACTGATGAGAGCATTAACAAAAATGTTTCAAAAATTCAGTTGACATTGTATATTATCCCCCAAAAAAATCTCCATGATCTATTCTTTATTTTCTCAACCAAGTCTGGAGCATGGCGTTAGGCTTAAGGATAGGTGTCGTGGAAAATGTTGTAGGGAAACCAGGGATACTTGATAGAATGTAAAACTCATACCTAGAACTTATGTGTGTGACCTGGATAGATGTTCATAATTAATAAACGTTAAAAGATAAATTATGTGATGAAACTGCCTGAGTAAGCGAAAGTGGCACGAGTTTAAAGTTGGATCAAAATACCGGCAATCACCTGAACACGCAAAGTAACTGAAGCTGAAAAGGGTTCCTCAGTCACAAATTATCTGGTAGATAATTTAATTATTATTAAGTAATTATTTTTTATTTTTAAAGTTGTCAGATGCAAACCTCTCGGGCTTCAGTACAGGGGAAGCTTTCGGAAATGAACGGGTTTAATTTTGATAATTTGGTGGTTAAGTTAAGAAAAATGTGTGTTTGTTAAAGTATTTGTTTCAAAGGGTAAAATTCTCAAAAGTTGGGGGGGGGGGGGGGCTTTGTGAAACTTTGTTTCAAAGGGTAAAATTCCCCTCTCTTGCTTTCCTCTCGTCGCAAACCCTAACTCCCTCACCACCATTATCGCCGATCACCACCACCATCGCCTCTTCCCTGCGACACCATCACTACCTTCCTCGCCGGAAACCACCATCAAAACACCCCCGCATTACCTCATCACCACGGCCATTGCCCCTATCCAAATCACTGCCACCACCGCCAATTGTCATCATCCGACACCACCAGGGTGTTCGGTTTTCATCATTATACATCTATACGGTGTTGATTTTGAGTTCTAAGGAGCTATGGCACCTCGACTGAAGCGAGCCTCTAGACCCGGTAAGGACACAGTCGGGTATGTGCTAGTTTTTAACTGTTCTTGGTAGGGATGGGAAGGAAATCTGATTTGGATGTGTTTGAGATTGAAATCGAGTGTGAAAATACTCGTATATGGTCTGTTAATCAAAGTTTCGGGTGTGATAGGAAGAAGAAGGCACTTTTCGATCGATCCAGGGGCTTTTCGATTAGGCTGAGAAGCTTTTTTATTAGCCCCAGTGCTTCTCGATCGAAGATTCTCGGTAACTCGGGGCTTTTCGATCGATGCTGGCACTTTTCGATCGAAAGCTTATGCTTTTCGATTAAAGCCTAGGCTTTTTGATCGAAGCATGAGCTTTTCGATCAGTGGTCTCGGTAACTTGAGCTTTTCGATTAGGGAACCCGGTAACAGTCGGACTTTTTGATCGGAACGATGCTTTTCGATCGAAGACCTAGTTTTTCAATTGAAAAGGGACTTAGAGTTTATCATGAATCTACAGTTGCATACTTGCTGGATCCACCTGCTGAGTATAAAGAAAAGTACAAGTCCATGATTGGAGGATTGAAGAGATGCTGTCTGCACTACGCTCTCACTGCAAATCCTGTTATCTGCAAGAGGATGCATCAGGAGTTCTGGAAGACTGCTTTTGTTTCTGATGATGGAAAGCAGATTATTGTAAAGATTCAGGGCACAGTTATGGTACTGACTGAAGAAAACTTTAGACAAGCTCTAAGATTGAAGGATGATGCTGCTGATCCTATTGCATTGGAGAAAGAGGTGGTTACCCAGTGTTTGAAGGAGATCGGGTATCATATAGTGTCGCCACCTACTATGAAGGCTCTTATTCCACCCTACTAGAGGATGCTAGCTCATTATTTACAGAAATGCATAATTGCTAAGAAGAGTTCGACTGACCAGCTAAACCAGGTGCACACTCATGCAATGGTGTCACTTTTGATGACAGTGACAATATCAATTATGATTCATACCTTGATGATTTTGATGTTGAGGAAGAAGAGACAGAAGAGACTGATGAAATTCCACTGACAAGAAAACGAAAAGCTACAGACAATCCTCCCCTCGGTACTTCTGTTACAGAAAATCTGACTGAAAAAGTGAAGGTTGCTACACAACATCTTACTGAAGCCCTGAACGACCAAAGAAGAAGACGATTAGACCCACGGGTACCTCCATCTACTAGCACTAGTGCTGGTCAATCATCATCCTCTCAACCAGCAGCGCAAGACAAAGGAAAAGCTGTAAAGATAACAGAATACAGACTTGAAAGTGAACTCAGAGCTGAGATAGCCGAGCTTAAAGAATAGAATACTGCTCAGAATGAAGTGATTGTTAATTTGTTTGACATACCGAAGGTGCACAATACTGAGCTTGAGAATCAGAAAAAGTTAAACAGAGAATTTTCAAGGCAGTTTAAAGATTTACATAAGCTGATCAGGTAGCTTAATTCTGCTAACTCAAGCAAGTCATACCCAAAGAACAATGATAAGGGTGATCCAGGCAATAAAGACAGCAGTTCAGGAGCAAGTGGTTCCTCAAATTCACCTGTTTTGACTTTTAAGCTGATATTCCCGATGAACCCGGTCCTCCTGAGAGGTACCTGATTCAACTAGGTGAGCACTATCATGATAAAAGTGGAATTACTTCTGACGTAAAGTCCTGGATGTTCGATGGAGAAAAACACATGTTTGTGGTGCGGAGGAAAGGACAGTGTCCATTGGAATATTACAAGTGCTGGACACAATTTTATTCTTGGACGACTGTGGATCTGACAATGCTGTATAAGGCACCTTTCTTCAATCCATCAAGGAAAAATCACTTCTATAAGAAACTGAGGAATGCAGTGCTCAACAAGTTTAAGAAGTTTGCTAATTTTCCAGACAAGAAGTCATATACCAATAAGTACAGAGGTGTTTTCAAGTTTGACTCAACGAAAAATTTCACTAACATACTGTATCCACCAACAGAGAAAACCAAGACCATCCCTCTACCAATGAGACATCTTGAAGGCTGCTTAGATGACTTCCAGACCTGGGCATACAGTAGTTATACATGTGAAGCAAAAATCATCTGCAAATCGAAGACGATGAGTGTAATGGAAGTTCACGACTTACTGAGGTTTTATGAAAAGGACATACTGGTGTAATACAAGAATCAAATTGAAAGCTCTTTAGAGACTGAAGAATTTACCAAGTGCTATACTTGAGCAGTGGCCAAGAATGTTGAAGAGAAGTTGTGGTATGATCCCACTACCGTGGAGCTGTCGAAGAAGTTCAGAATGTAACAACTGTCTAGTTTTTGGATTTGTATGGGTTAGTGGGTCCGGTCGAACATGTGTTTGGTGGGCCAAATTTTGATATCTTGTTTCTCAAGTTTAGGTTTTCCTATAAAAGGAATAGGTGAGTCACATGTAAAGGTTGTTGATTCTAGTGGTTTGAGGAGGTGATTCACGAAATTCTCCCTGAGAGAATTTCGAGTTTTGTGTAGTAACCAAAGGTGATTATTCAAGTTCACTCAATCAATCGGTTTGTTTGTTTCATTACTTTTCGTATTGTTTATTGCTTTAATTGTTTATTCTTGAATCATCTATAATCACGGAATTCTGCTCAGTGATTTATAGACTTGATATCGCGTGAGGAGAGATTTCGATCCTTACATGGCGTAGCCCTCATCCAAGTCGTGGTGCGAGCGATGGGGGGTGCAGATACACAGTGGACTCTCACCATGTCGTTCACGTAAGCAGGGTATGTAGTCTAGTCCCTAGTGTCCATCTATCTCCCAGAGATAGCGGGTGCACACGCCCTAGACTCTCCTAATGGCCATCGCCATCTGCTCCCTGTAGGTGATGTCGGTGCTGACGAGTGCGACGATGCTGAATCCCTCGATGCCATGCTTGCAATATACATTTCATGTATATTACAGTGAGTAGCTACTTTTTGAATAACTAATAGTTAATTCAAACAAACACTATAGGATGGTAGATGTGATGATGTGATAAGAATATCGATAGAAATAACAGTATCATAGATAGTCAACATATTATATACATATACTTATATATATATATATAGTAGCAAGATTGGAAAACTGCGTATATGTGCGTCTACGTATCTGTCTAGCTGACTCAAGTCATAGTTGGATTCTAATGCAATCCTAAGTTTGCTATGACTTAGGGCTCTGATACCAATCTGTCACACCCCCGCAAAACCACCCACGTAAAACCCGCGAGCGAGGGTGCGAGCTAGACCAGGATCTGAGTCGTTAGACACTTCGAACACCTATACGCTCGACTCAACGATTAGTTTAAGTTAATCAGAGTAAAACGTTAATTAAAATAGCGTAGATGCATTTATCAAGTTTTGAAATCTCTTTTGCAAAAGCGACAAGTTATCAAGTCTAATAATTCATATGCAGAAGCGATATGATAATATAGTTTTAACAAGTCTTTCGCCCATGGTATTACACCCCCACTTTCCGCCCCTTGCCAAGGACGGGAAGTACGGGTATGGGGCCGGTTGTTCGTATCAGGATTCGCGGAAGCTTCAGATTAATGGTCAGAGTACGCTACATCCACACAATCACAACCCAATACAAACAACAGACCACCCTACATTAATTATAAAAGTTATAAGAAGTTCTACACCCAAGCAACTAATAACAAGTTCGGTCCTAGGTAGTCTAAGACATAACAATATCCATAGAACAACTGAAAAAGGTAACAAGGACAGAGTATAATGGCCAAATCTGATCATGCAACAAACAGGCAATACAATCATTGATATGTACTAAATTATACATATTTTTATATCATATATTCCTCACATTTTGGGTTATATCTGACTGAATATTATCAAAACAGTATGATATTGTTTCCTTTTTAGTTTTTCAGTGTAATCCAGGTGAAAATCACAAAAGAGGTCAGAAACGCTCAAAAATGAAAAAAACATGAAGACTTCGTGATTTTGTGCCAAGAACCAAGCTTTGACCTTGCAAGATGGACATGATTCCCTCATACGACCTTCTTTCGAGTCAAGACAAAGTGGTAACTCCAAGACTCAACAACACCTCGAAGCACACTTGCTGAAAGACATTGGTGTGGTCAAGAAATGCCCTAAACTACGCGGAAGCATATCTTGGGCTAGAAAATGAGTTACGGGACCCATGAATAGTGAATTCCGAGTATCTCGGTAAGAGGAAGATGAGTTTTTACTCAACAGACCCCGTGCCATAAGTTAACACAGGCCGTGCCTAACTAAGTACGCCCCGTGCCCAATCCAGAAAAGAACTGTTCGTACAAGAAGATTTGAAAATCGGCGTTCTGACACAACCCGGTCTGTGCTAAGCTTGGCACGGCTCGTGCTTTTGTACACAAAGACTTATCTTCCTGTCACCGAGATACTCGGAATTGAGGGATACCGTAACTAAATGGTGTTATACCACTTTGTTCGGTTACTATCAGCACCTTCCCACATCGTTCGTACTCCTCATAGACGGTTGATCATGGAAATGGTGAATCAGCCTAAGTTTCCGAAAGGTGGCTGGTGTCACACCCCCAAAAATCCCACGCGCGACAACGCGCCGCAGGATTAGCCATACGAACAGTCTATATGCAACGTAAAAGTAAAACCAGAGTAAATGCGTTTTTAAATGCGGAAGCGTAATCGACAAAGTTGTAATAATTGTTCAAGCGCCAAAACATGCGCAAACCAAAAGTTAATAAGTTTGATAAATAAATAAGTCTATGATGCATGCAGGGTAACAGTAATCCTTATGTGGTGCATCCTAGCTCGTGGCAGACAATCCAGTTTAGCGACCTGAGATATAACATGCTAAAGTGTCAACACAAAGGTTGGTGAGTTCACAGGTTTATCAGTTCAATAACATTTCAAGTTCAGTTTAAGATTGACCGTTCAATAACGTCAAGTTGTAAGAGCATAATCACTAATATATATCAAATAGCTAGCTAGGCTATATACATGAAACTTCGCACGTTGATGGTCACCGAAGCTAACAGTTGTTTATAGTTTGCCTTGTTGTGTTTAGGACGAATATAACACCCGTTCGATATCCAATCGTGTCAGCGCGACTGACCCGGGTGGGGTTTGTCAGACCCAGTAGTACTACAATATATTTCCCGCTATCGTCATTAATACTAACGGTACCATAGGAGGACTTTGTTGTATAGTGTGCTACAAGTACTTCAAGTGATATATAAAAGTCTAATTATCTCAGTTGTATAAATCATGCATGTTAATCTCCCCCAAAAGAATTAAAACAGTAAAATGGGGCCGTGAAACTCACCTTAGGTTGCTCGGCAGAGTTTCCAGACAAACAGTTAATTTCAAGTAGCAAGAACGAGTCTTGTGCAAGCAATCAATCACCTAACGAGCATTCAAGTATAAGTGTGTGTTCTATAAACTATCAAGTCTAACGTAAACGATAAAAATGAAGGATCGTGAAGTCCGGAATAAGTCGAGGATGGCACGTGTGCCAAATCCGAGCGATTATCGAAATAACGCGAGAAAAGTCAATATATAACTTTAATATATACTTTCTAAGTTTGAGGATATCAAAATAATTACATATATATTATATATATATATATATATATATATATATATATATTTAAATAATTATTCAAGTGACGTTAATAATAAAGTTTCAACAAGTTATATATATATATATATACATAAATATGTTAAATCGAATGATTTAAATATTTATTTTGAAAAGAAACAACAATTTATGGTGAATCATAATCCAAAACCGAGTATTTCGTGTTTCTAGTCAAAACAACGGTTTTTAATAGTTTCCTGAAATATTTTAATGTTTACACAAAATATTACTTTGTTTCAAGCCAACGTCTTGTATATATATATATATATAATAGTTTACACAATGAATACATATATATTTTTCCTTTTTAGATAAACCCAAAGTTTTATATTAATAAATATATACATGGATGTTTAAAACGATATTTTTAATTTAAATTGAGAAGTTTAAACATGTTTCACAACAAAAAAAAAATATGATTTACGATGTTTAAACGGTTCCAAATACATTTTTACGGGTTAAAATACGAGAAGGAACGATTTAGGGATGGGTTCTAGCAATCCAATGCTAAAAGAAAACACAAAAACATAATAACAGAAAACATGGAGGTCACCGGGTTCGAACCCGTGACCTCTATGTTGCAATGCAGCGCACATACCACTCGGCCAGGTCGCCATTGGTGATAGGGATCCGTTCAGAAATCTTTTATGTGTTATCAGCGACCAGAACCGAGTTCAGGGGAAGTAATGGGTTTAAAAAGAAACGGTTGAGACCGGGACTCGAACCCGCGTCCCTTGCGTACAAGGCCAGCGCTCAAACCAATTATGCCAGATTGGCGTCTGGTATTAGATCCGACTCGTAAATATTTAACCCGATCCCGTCCCTCGTCATCTTCTTCATACAAGGATTCCGATGACCGGAACCCTAACTCCAGTCGCCGGAAAATCGCGACACTCAAATAAAACGCATAAAAATGTACGACTAGCATTAGGAATCGTTACCTTGGATCAAAGATGAGATACGAGGTGTTATTGAAGCCGAAAATGAACCCGAAAGCTTGTACGCGAACCCCGAGCACGCTTATAAAATTCAAATCCGTCTGTTCCTGTGTGCTCGTTAAGAACTTGCGATCACAGTGGTGATCGAAAGGTTGTCGAATGGTGGCTGTTTGATGGCTTCTTGGTGGGTTGCCGGAAGTAAAAAAAAAACGAGAGGAGAAAGAGAACAGATAGCTTTGCGATTGAAGAAAGGTTGTGGTGAACTTAAGTGATTGCAATGATATTTACATATCATTGAATTCTAATTGATGGCCAACGGAAAGAAACCGAAAGGAGGAGACGGTGAATTGAAGTGGTCGACGTTCGAAACCGATTTTTGAGTGAAAGCTCGTAATTGTCATTTACAATTGAGTTTCATTAAATGGCACCTTTAGTCCCTCCTGAATTTACAACTTAGAAAAGAAGTTTGAGGTAAATACAAAATAGTCCCTCCAGGTTTACTCGAATGGAACCATGTTTGGGAAATGACAAAATATCCCCCCAAAGTTTTATAACCATCTTACGGATCTAACGGAGTTAGCATAAAATGTTTTCTACAACAAATATACGAGGAACGTCAAAATATATAGATCGTATATCGTTAGTAAAATATATAACCTTAAACGACTACCTAAAATCGTAAATAATAATTCTCAATTCTCTATTTTAAAGTCACATAAAATCATAGGTTTTTAAATCTATAACCTCCGTATATTTAAAGTACATAAATTATAAATAATGAATTGTAATTAAATCATTTAATTACACCAAATTATAAATATCATTAAATCATATGTATATATTATAATTCCACAATTAACAAAGAATTTCAATCGTTTAATTTTCCGTGCATGCTCGTAGTGATTGATCACACAAAACCCTAATTTGCTAGAGTCAACGCAGATAAGCACATAAATGTTCACACAACATTTAATACGTTTTACGTTCAGTTAATGTTGGAAAATGACCTGAAAAGTCGGATTGTCACAGTATCCCCTTGTTGAAGAATTTTCGTCCTCGAAAATTGCGTAACGCGGTAAAAGTTAATGAGCTAGACACAAAGAAAAGAAAAGAAAATTTCTCAGTCGTCACATCATCCCCTTGTTGAAGAATTTTCGTCCGCGAAAATTAAACCAGTACCTGAACTAGACGAAGGC
>JBCNJP010000024.1:23104158-23161231 GCA_039602395.1 Deinandra increscens subsp. villosa | reverse complement strand
ACCATCGCCACCCTCCTGCGACTCCACCACCACCATTCCTGTCATAACCCGCCACCGGAATACACCCAATCACACACATCGCCGTCGCCGCCACTGCCCTCTCCGATTCACCGCCCTCTGCCACAGTCGCTGTCATCTTACACCTTCCCCTTGGTCGGAATCCACCTCTGAACCCGCTCCGGTGCTTATCTTTGTGCAATGGCGCCTCGTTTGAAGCGTGTTGCCCGACCTCCTAAAGACCGACTTGAGTATGTCTCTTCGATTTGTGATTTCTTTGTCGGGATTGAAAGGGATTATGGTTTGGGTACTTGGTTTGCTTGAAATAGTGTTCAAAACACGCATATATGGTGTGTTTATCTGAGTTGCAGGTTGAAAATCGAAGAAGAAAGACTTTTCGATCGATTCAGGGGCTTTTCGATCAGCCCCTGACACTTTTCGATCGCTAATCACCGAAGAATTGGGGCTTCTCGATCGAAAAACCAAGCTTTCCGATCAAGAGTTATGCTTTTCGATCGGAGCCTGGACTTCTCGATCGAGATATACACTTTTCGATCCAAATCCAGTACTTTTCAACGGTGACCTGATTTTTCGATCGAGGAACTAGGTTTTCCGATCAAGAGCCTGGACTTCTCGATCGAGACATACACTTTTCGACCAGGGTTCTCGGTAATCAAGTGACATTCCGATCGGACGGATGCTTTCCGATCGAAAACCCTGCTTTTCAATCGGAAAGGTACCTGATGATGTTTTCAATGGTTTTTCACTTAATTTTAAGTCATTATGCTGTCCGTTTTTTCGAGAAATCCGTAAAACTAATGAACTTTTGTTTGTTTTGGATGTTTATCTGTCTTTGTGAGTGCAGGGATTTAGAGTTTGTCAAAGATCACAATCAAGTGGCCTATTTGCTGGACCCGCCTACTGAATACAGAGAGAAGTACCAGTCAATGATAGCAGGATTGAAGAAGTGCTGTCTACACTTTGCATTAACAACAAACCCAGTTATTTGCAAACGTATGCAGCAAGAGTTTTGGAAGACGACAGATGTATCTGAAGATGGAAAGCAGATAGTTGCCAAGATTCAAGCTACCGAGGTGATTTTAACTGAAGAAAATTTCAGACAGTCACTCAGACTTAAAGATGTTGCTGCTGATCCCACTGTTCTTGACAAAGAAATGGTGTCACAGTGCCTGAAGGAAATGGGCTACCTCATAATATCTCCTCCTACCATGAAGGCTCTCATTCCACCATATTGGAGGATGCTGGCACATTACCTGCAAAAATGTGTCATTGCCAAAAGGAGCTCTACAGATCAGTTGAACCAAGTGCACACCCATGCAATGGTGTCACTAGTTAGAGGTGTTCGGTTCAACTGGTCCAGGATGATATTTGAAGATGTGAAGGTTGTTGTGTCCAGAGATAAAAAGTTTGCAGCCGTACCAAGGTTCATTCAATCAGTTCTGGATTCAAGATATCCAGCCCTGAGGAAGACTAATGACACACATGATACTAAGCCAATGGGTATTGAGGTTTTTCCAATGATAAATCCAAAGAAGAAGTTGTCTGATAAGATGCCGTTTGGGGACAAGTTTGGAGAATTTGCAGAAATAGTGAGAGAGGAAGTTCCAGTAGACAGAAATGCTTCTGTTGAAGAAGAACATAGTCGACCTCCTCCTCCGAAGAAGGTTGTTGACCTTCCTGATGACTCTGACTAGGAAGAATTTGATCTAAATGATGTGAGGATTGGAGCACTCAATTTTGAAGGTGATGAGACTATCAATTATGACACCAATCTTGATGATGTTGACATTGAGGAAGAAGAGACAGAGACACCTGAGATACCACTGACTAGAAAACGGAAAGCCACGGAGGATCCTCCCCTCAGTGCTTCTGTTATTGAAGAAATGACTGAGACTGAGTCGATTGCTGCAAAACACCATGTGGAAGGCCCAAGTGACCCAAGAAGAAGGAGATTGGACCCTCGTGTACCACCAGTCACAAGTTCAAGTGCTGGTCAATCATCTACTCAACCCACAACCCAAGAAAAGGGGAAAGCAGTAGAAACCCCTGAATACAGACTGGAAAAGGAACTTAGAGAAGAAATAAAAGTTCTGAAAGCCCAGAATGCAGTCCAAAGTGAGGTAATTGAAGACCTGATTGATATTCAGAAAATTCACAACACTAAGTTGGAGAATCAGAAGAAGATAAACCGAGAGTTTACAAGACAATTCAGAGATCTTCATAAGCTAATCAAGCAGCTTAGCTTAGAAAGATCAAGCAGGTCGAACTCTGGTCAAGGTGATAAGGGAGATCCAGGTAACACAGAAGGAAGTTCAGGTGCAGGTGATTCCTCACAATCACCAGCATTTGACTTTGAAGCTGATATCCCTGAGGAAACTCAGACTGTATTACCCGAAGCCTCCACTGAAGATAAATATACTCGGGATAGAGATTACATGACATTCCCAGCTTCTGAGTTTGACGGAGGTTAGGAGGCTCAGACATTTGCCTATCCTCCTGAAAGGTATCTAATCCAGTTGGGAGAGCATTATCATGATAAGCAATGGATTAATGCTGATATTAAAGCCTGGATGTTTGATGGAGAAAAGAATATGTTTGTAGTAAGAAGAAAGGGTCAGTATCCATTGGAATATTACAAGAGCTGGACCCAGTTTTACTCCTGGACGAATGTAGATCTCACAATGCTGTATCATGAACCATTCTCAAACCCATCAAACAATGAGCAAGCAAAGTATTTCTACAAGAAGCTGGAAAATGCAGTGCGAAGCAAGTTCAAGAGATTTGAATAGTTTCCACACAAGAAATCGTATGTGAAGAAGTACAGGGGTGTATTCAAATGGGATGGAAAGAAGAGTATCCCAGGAAAGGAGAGTGGTAAAGCCAAGAAGTTCACAAATGTTCTGTATCCACCTACAGACAAGACAAAGACAATACCTCTGCCGTTGAGACATCCTGAAGATTGCTTGCATGATTTTCAAACATGGGCTTATAGTGATTATTCTGGTGAAGCCAAAATTCTCTGCAAATCAAAGACAATCAATGTCATGGAAGTTCATGATTTGATGAGGTTTCACAAGAAGGATATAATGGTACTAGCAAAGCATCAGATTGAGAGTAATCAAGACACTGAAGAATATGCAAAGTGTTATACTCGGGCTGTAGCTGAGATTGTTGCAAAAGAACTGTGGCATGATCCAGCAACAGTGAATCTGTCAAAGAAGTTCAGGATGTGAAGTCTGACTAATGCTAAAGCCTAGGGGAAGATTGTAGAATCCGGGCTTTTGAGGCTTTTGCATTAGTTAATTAGTTGATAGTTTGGTCTAGTGTTTTTAGTAGTGGGCTTGTTAAAATGTGGGCTTGTGGTTGTATAGGGTCCGATCGGTTTTGGAGAGGCTTAGGGTTCAAATTTTGTAAAGAGATTGACTTGTTTACCAGGTCAATCTCTCCTATATATAGACCCTCCCTTATACGATTTAGGGTTGCTAGTGTTTTGTGAATTCGGTGGCATAACCGAGACCATTAAAGGTTCGGTTCTTGGTGTTTAGCAATCAACAATAAAGGTTTCTCAAGTTTACTAATCGGTTTGTGTTCTTGATTTGTGTTTTCGTAATATTTGATCTTAGCTTATATTGTTTGTACTTGAATCACCTAGCTAAAACCGGATTCCGCACGGTTTTACTAGTCTTTTGATATCGCGTGAGGGTTTGATTGATCCTTACACATATTCGAACTCCCTTCTACTAAAGAACATTCTTTGATTATTGCCTAACGTTGTCGCGTAACTACCAGCCATAACGGTTATTTTTGGGAATGGCTCTGAGGTTTAGTGGGAGCTGTATGCCCCAACAAGGGATTCTGTACGCTTGCTTCGGCAACAGTTAGACATAAAGGCGCCCTCGTTGGTTCCAAGTGATAAGTGTGAGGCCTCACCCAAACTTACTGTGTGTTTGTTGGATCACTTCGAATTGTATCGAGAACAAAAATCGATGTATAAAATATGAGAGTCCATGTCTCATAATTCATCAATGTCTTATACAGAAAGGAATCTGCTTGATGGTCAATCAGATATACTTTGGCTGACGACTTAAAGTGTCAATATTAGTTGGTGTAGCCATGCATAGCTAGAGTGCCTCTGACTGCGCTCGTTAAACTGTCGCGTTCAGTCCAAGTGGGAGACTGTTGGAAATAGAGTGTCCTGACCCGACGAATTAACGAACCCGACCGATATTGACCCGTAAGAGTTACACCCGGGTCAACGGACTATTAAATCTAATTAATTGTTAATTAGTATTAAACGAACTAAATGGTGAATTAAATAAATATTAATTATTTATTTAATTAAAACGACAAAATTTATCGGTTCAGAAATTACTCGCTAAATAAAAGACGGACCGATCAGTTGTTACCGGATTAACAGACTGATCGGTTGGTGGATTAAATGGGAATCGCGACCGGGCCCAGTCCGTCAGGCCCCGGTCCGCGATTTTATATTAAAAGAAAGAGGGAGGAGGTGGATTGCAACAGAAGTCACAAACCCTAATCTCCTCTCCCTCTCTCTGCGCCGATCCGAAGCCGCCACCACCTCCCGAGCCGCCGCCGCCACCACCGCTTCCTCTGTGCCACCGCGCGACCACCGACCGGTGGTCCTCGCGCTGCCGGCGTAGTCGACGCCACAGCGTCCGGTTCCGTCGTCGTGGCCCGCGCCCTTGTACGCGCCGGCCACCGCCACCGGGTCACCTCCGTGTCACCACCGACCGTTCCGGTCACCATTCCGACGTAGAAAGTTTTGTCACCACCACCGGTGGTATCCCTACCACCACCGCCGCCACTACCGCCGCCGCCGCCCATGGCCGCCGCCGCCAATGCCGCCGTTGACGATTTGTCTCGAAGGTTCGAGTCAGACGTCACAGTTCGTCCTAGCGCAAGCCCGTTGAATCCGGGTGTCTCGAGCGGTTGCTCGGATCCCGCCAAGGTATATCTAATTCGTTAGATATTTAATTTGATTATTTATTTATTTATTTTAAATAAAGATATTTATGTGTTTGTCGTGTCGATGATTGATCCTGTTACAGTTGCGTCCGCGTTTTAATTCGTTTTCCGCTGCCAAATTAATATAGAATTAATTTAATTATTAAATCGGTTTTATTAAAAATTAAAATCGGTAACCCGGATCCCACTGTAAATCCCGACATAAACATCAATCAACTAGAGAGAAAGTGGAAACTAATGATGCACACTCTCATCTACAGCCTAACTGCTAAAGTCGGTTCATCAGATCAAGCTAGTGAATCAGTATACTCCATGATGGTCGCTCTAATCCTGAATAAAAGAATAGATTATGGAGCTATGTCGTGGAGGAATCTAGTAAAAAAAATTGAAGATAAACATAAGGAAAAGACAGAAGCTGCTCACATTCCATTTATAAGGTTTCTTTCTCTACTCATCTTCAAAAAGTATCGAGAAGGATCGTTAGCTATGACAGGAGGAGCTAGGCATAGGTCAACCACTCTGAAAATTCTGAAAAAGCTTGAATCAGGTACAATACACTCTATATCCTCTGCACCTATTCATTACTTCTAAATATACCAGATGGTTCCCCAGTTTTGATAAAATACAGAGAAGGAATAGAAATATAGAAACAGAACTCATCTGAACCTGAACAACCAACCCCTAAACACAACCCACAAACATCCCACTTTGTAAGGGAATAATTTGTGGCTTGTATATTAAATCATCACTTGGCGGACTATTTTGAAGGCCTATGTGATAGAATAGATGAAAATTAGTTGGGTTATGGGTATATTGGGTCATTGGGGCAATTTAGACATGTTTGGGCTCATTTAGAATAAGTTTAGGTGGAGTTTTATGGGCTTATGTGGTCCAATACGGGAATTTTATGTTAATTAGGGTTACCAAAGATAGATTAGCTTGTTTTCTAAGCTAATCTCCCCCTATATAAGGAAGATTTAACAACTAGTTTAGGGCTGCTGATTTTGGTGTTTTTGTGAGAAGGTGTCCACGAAATTCTCCTTAGAGAATTTCGAGATTAGGTGTTGCAACTAAGGTGATTAATCAAGTGTTATTTTCATTACGGTTTGTGTTTTCATCTTGATTCCATCGTTTCTTTACTACTTTTCGATTATACTTGAATCACTCGACCGTTTTCGGGATTTACACACTTTTCTGAATCAGTCAATCTAAACAGAAATTCATCTGACTTTCCCACATCCAACTCCACTACCTCATCCTATAAAGACATCAAATTGAGCCCACCAAATTCACCTCCTCAGATCCACATTCCTGAAATAGCCACCAAGCCCAGCCTGTTTGATGACTCTGAGAGTAATCAGCTAGCACCAACAAGTGGAGACTCAATGAGTCAAGGAAGCTTTTAAGAATTCACAGGGATTGGTTCCCTAAGGATTCGACACATGAGCATTCTGAGAAGAATAATCAAACAACACATGAGTCTGAATCATCCAGGATAAAGACAATGAATGTGGAAGACCTATGAACATCAGATATTTCTGGTCTTCTAGGCAATAACAAAACTCTCAACAAAAAATCTGTTAGTAAAACTGCTGGACATGTGTTGTACACTGGTATGTTAGAATGAGAAAGATCATCTGTTGATCCAACTCCAAGCTTACCTAGTATCCTACTCAAATCTAATCTCTTAGAGTTCTCTCAAACAATCATAGAGAAAATATTTAATTTCAAAAGGGATCAGCAAATTAACCTTCATGAACTAGGAAAACTCAAGTGCTCAAACTCAGAAAAACGAATGAAGGTGGAAAGAAACACAGCTCAGAACACCAATAAACTAAACACACTAGCATATGAGCTGAAAACCTGGAAAGAAGAACTAAGTGAAGAGGCCAACAAGATTTCAGAAGACATCAACAAAAGTCTTCAAAAGCTGCAATCAGTAGACAAAAGCGATGATGAACCAATCATTAAAAATTTATCCACAGAATTAATGAACAAAAAAAAAGACTCTTGAAGATATGGGCAGAAATCAATCAAAGGAGGCTCGAGAAGTAATAAAGTTGGTTAGAGACAACTTGACAAGAAATCAACTAACTTCAGTAAATCTGGAGATCAAACACTCTTTTATACAGTGGAGAGAATAGAAAAAGAATGGAAACAAAAGGTAAAAGGAACATATGAGAAAAGAAAGCTAATCACAATCTCTGTTCAACCTCCAATGAAGAAGACAAGACTTCAAGGTAATGATCCAAGTGAAGAAGAAGATGAAACATATCAACTCAAGAGAAAGAATTCAAATAAATGCAAATCTTCATCTCAAGCTTGTGAATGCATGCCTCCCCCTCCACCTTCTTCTTCCCCTAAGCCACCAACAAAGACTACCTAGAAAACAAATGCTTCTCAATCCCTCTCCACCGGAACAACAAAGAAAAACACAGCTAAACAGACTCAAATACAATCATCCTCATTAGCTAGATCTTTCATATCTGGATCAGCCTTTGAAGATGATTACACTGAAAAGCAGAATATGCAAAAAAGTCATCTGGGAAGAAGTCAGAGAACTGCAAGAGAAACTACTCAAGAGAGAAGAAGACAGATCCATAATGAGCCCTCTATCAAGAAAAGCTTTTGACAAGTCCACCGGAATCTCAGTTGAGGAAGATCCAAACTACACAATGCCTTTGATTACTGATTACATAAAATTCAAGGCTCAACCTATAACAAAACACCTATAGGTAGTGTTATACCCTGAATTTTCGGCTGGTAATCCAGGGTACAGATATAGGCTTAGGGAAGGATTGACTCAGGAATTGTATGACCCAGAATTTAACAGGTAACGTTGAATAACCCTGAATGAATCAGAACTGAGGTAATGTCCCAGGGTGTCATCATAATTCAGGGAAGTTCATATTTATTTTATTTTTGTCATACATTATTGTGACCCAGGATGAGTATAATCTAGGGTCACTCTTATTATACGAATGAGCCAGCATGTGGAAATGACCCTGCATGCTAGGACATTGTTACTAATGAATTTTGTGCCTATATCTGAACAAGGACAGGCTGACAAAGTCTTCCAACGGTCGAATGGGATGAGCTGGAGACTTATTTCGAACGTGGTCAAAGGGCGTTAGCTGAAAACTCGGTCAACCAACTGAAAAAGACGTTGAAGAGAAGATCCCTAGAATATCGGACAAGTTGTTGAAGAGCTAAGAGTATAAATAAGACATTTAGTCATTTCATTTAGTCATTTCATTTAGCTCACTCGAGCTTTACACATTGTATTCTCGTATTCAATTCTCTGTTTACTCACTGTACTCAAACATTTACGCGATCAATAAATTGGTAGCGTGTGTTATCGCTACCCGGGGTTTTTATGCTGGCGGCGTCTTAGAGACATCTAAGGGCTAAGGGCTTTTCCCTAGTAAAATTCTCGGTGTTCTTACTTATATTCAAGGCTTCATTTGTGTCACCAAATTTCTTGATCAATTTCATAATCAAACTCACATTTTTACCCAGGAATCTGACTTTTGTCCCTGGAATTCAACTGTTGTCCCAGGATTTTTGCAAACAGTTTTCATATCTTAATCCTAGGCACCAAACCTCACAATCTTATTTGGTTCAAATCTTACTAATTTTGCTTAAGTGATTTTCATCCAAAACAATTTGGCGCCCACCGTGGGGCAATTGGTGTCAATCTTTTCTCAAACTCTTTTCAGATTCGTCCTAAACTTGAATTTCACCGAAATCTATCAAAAATGTCGACACAAATGAACACCTCAAATGTTTCGGTTTCTGCTATGACTACTTCAACAACTGGAGTCACCCCACCGACTCCAAGGTTCAGTACTTCGACAAGTGGAGTCACCTCACCAGCTCCAAGGTTTAGCACTTCAACTTCAGCTACACACAGCGACGGACCGACAGTCAACCATGAAGTGATCGAGACTGAAACACCCCAAAAGACCCTGTCATGATATCCAATACTGATATCCTCGCCACATTCGGTAAGATATAGCGCCACATGGAACTCCAACAAAAGGTGAACCAAGAATTCATGGCCCAATTGACGAGTATAAGATCAGAGTTACCCAGGGCTACATCGGTTCAGCCTTCTCCACTCGATCCCAGAATTCTGAATTTCAGCACCCCTGGAAGCGATTCCAGGGTACATGAAGGTGTCACCCCAATGGACAGGAGATCAACATCATTTGCTGCTCAGATGACCCAGGCTGATTTACCTAGGATGTCCACCATCAGGGAACCATTCGTTAATCCTGGGACAAATATGACTCGGGATGTCGGTAACACTCCTCAAATTTTGTCCATTATGCTAATACTAACAATTCAGTGCAGAATCCAGGGATCAGCCCATCAATGGAACGAGAGATCAAAAAACTCAAGCAGATGATCTCAAGTGTCCCAGGAGTTGTGCAGCCTATCCCTGAAGTTGGACCAGCGAGTCATAGATTGTCCCGGTTTGCTCCATCGATATGTGACGTGGAGATACCCAAGAGGTTTCAAACACCTAGCATGAAACCTTATGACGGCACGACAGACCCTGAAGAACATGTGGCCAGTACCGTGAAAGAATAGATGTTATCTACATGCCCCCTGAAATTAAGGAGGCATGCCTATGTAAAGGATTCTGGTCCACCCTAATAGGGGCAGCCTTAAAATGGCTCCTGAATGTTCCTTCTTACTTTATTACTTCATTTTCATACTTAATTAATTTATTTAACAACCAATTCTCTTGCAGCCGTAGCTTTGAAAAACTAACAAGTGATTTGTATAGGGTAACCCAGAATACAGGTGAAACCCTAAGGAATTACGTCAGCAGGTTTAGCAGAGAAGCCTTGGAAATCCCAAACATGGACATGGCGACTGCAGTCCAGGCTTTCAAGATGGGACTTAGCAAAGACTCACCATTCTATGAAGACCTGGTCATGAACCCATGCCACAAGATGGACGAATTTCGTCATAGGGCTCTACGCTTCATCAGGCTAGAGGAGGACATGGAAATCCTAGGGAAGGGTGAATCCTCCCCGGGGTTCAATAGCTCCAACAGGAAATCAGAGTCCTCACATCCTAGGTCGCAGCGATCTAAGCCATACTCAAGGCCCGATGAACGTCGAGTGAACAGTGTGGACCAGGATGAAGAGGAAGAAGAATATCCTTCCCTTAACGATTATTGCTTTACTACTGATATTTCTGGTGTTGTGTTTGCTATGCAGGATCTTGGAGACAAAGCGAGGTGGCCCAAGAAGAATGATAGACCTTCTACTTGGAAGGACAAGTCCAAATGGTGTGCCTACCATGAAGACTTTGGTCACCAGACCGAGGATTGCATGGCCCTAAGGAGAGAAATTAGCTATCTACTCAGCAAGGGTTACTTGAAGGAACTCCTCGGAAAGAAGAAGGATAAATCCAGGGAGCAGAACTTAAAATCCAGGGACAATGGTGCAAGGTCCCAGGATTCTGGACACGTCGATGACCATCTTGGGAGAGCATCCTCACCACCCCCAAATGCTAAAGTAATCCATTTCATTTCTGGTGGTTCTGATATTTGTGGTACCTCCTATTCTGCAGCGAAAAGACATGCCAAGGAATCCAAGTCTGATAGAGAGGGAAGACCCAGGAAGAGTTGTGTTCAACCTGATGTCAAGGAAATCACATTCGAAGAAGACGATAGACGCGATATCATAGACTCTCATCATGATGGGTTGGTGATAACACTTTAGATCGCCAACAACATTGTGAAGAGGATCTTGATCGATGGAGGGAGTTCAGTAAATATAATCCAGTTGGAGGCTTTGCAAAAGATGGGGATTCAACAATCAGAGATCATCTCAAAATCCACGGTACTCGTGGGTTTTAGTGGTGAAACAAAGAATACCCTGGGTGAAATCAAGCTTCCAGTCTATGTAGAAGGTCTCAACTCAGTTCAACGTTTCTGTGTGATGGACGCACCTTCAGGGTACAATGTAATCCTGGGTAGACCCTGGATTCATGACAACAGGGTTGTACCCTCAACGTACCATCAATGTGTGAAGCTGCCAACACCCTGGGGTGTGATCACAGTCCATAGTGACCAGCAAGAGGCCAAGGAATGTTACACTACATCGAGGAAAATATCCTCCAAACAAAGACAGGGATAGAAATTAAAGAAAAAGACCTAGGAAGCCCTGGAAGCAAGGGAGCAAGACGTCAAAGCTGTTGAGTTGGATCCCTCATATCCAGGGAAGAAGGTCTATATTGGAACAAATATTCCAGGGCCAATAGAGGAACAACTAGTACACCTACTCAGGACCAGAATGTGAACCTTTGCTTGGTCCCATGACGACATGACAGGTATCTCTAAATCAGTTATTACACATAAACTTGGAATTGATAACTCTTTCAGGCCTATACACCAAAAGAGAAGAAAGTGTGCACCAGAAAAGAACGTCATAATCCAGGACGAGGTGGATAGAATGTTAAAAGCAAGGATGATCAGAGAAGTGAAGTTTCCCAGGTGGTTAGCCAATGTGGTGGTAGTAAGTAAGAAAAACGGTAAATGGAGGGTATGCGTGGATTACACGGACCTAAACTGTGCATGCCCAAAAGATCCATTCCCACTACCACACATAGATTCCATGGTTGACGCAACGACATGCCATGAAATGTTGACTTTCATGGATGCCACCTCAGGATTTCAGCAGATTCAGATGGAGCCCCAGGATCAAGAAGATACGACATTCATAACACCAACAGGTATATATTTCTATATAGTTATGCCCTTTGTACAAAAAAAAATGCAGGGGCAACATACCAGAGATTGGTCAACATGATGTTCAAAGAAAAACTGGGGGACACGATGGAGGTGTATATCGATGACATGGTGGTGAAATCCAGGGTCATCAATGACCATGTCCAGGACAATAAGGATTCCTTTGATATCCTAGATAAATACAACATGAAGCTGAATCCAGAGAAGTGTCATTTCGGGGTCGGAGCAGGCAAATTCCTGGGATACATGGTAACCAAGAGAGGCATAGAAGCAAGTCCAGAGCAGATCAGGGCGATTGCCAACCTACGATCACCATCCAGCACCAAAGACGTTCAAAGGCTTACAGGTAGAATTGCTGCGCTGAATAGATTTATATCAAAATCCTCAGAAAGATGCAGGGAATTCTACGACATCCTGAAGAAGAACAAGAAATTCGAGTGGAAAGAAGAGCACGAGAAGGCGTTCCAGGATTTGAAGGCATATTTATCCACGACACCCTTGTTGATGAAGCCTAATCCAGGGGAGCCCTTGTCCCTATACTTAGCAGTTTCCAAAAATACGGTAAGTGCAGTCCTAACCAAGGATACGAAAGGTCAGCAACACCTTGTTTATTACGTAAGTAAAAGTTTACTCGATGCTGAATCCAGGTACTCACACCTTGAAAAACTGATATTAGCCCTAAGTATGGCATCTACTAAACTTAGACACTACTTTGAAACTCATACAATTCATGTTAGAACTAAATACCCTATAAAGTCTGTTTTGAGAAAACCAGAAATGTCAGGTCGAATGGCTAAGTGGTCGGTGAAGCTTAGTGCATATGATCTTTTTTTTTGAACAGCAAAGCTTAGTGCATATGATCTGATCTACGAAGCCAGAACAGCTATAAAATCCCAGGCACTAGCTGATTTTGTGGCTGATTTCAGTACTGACATACAACAAGAGGTAGACCATGATTTCCAGCAGCTTCAACAAGAAGAAATTTTAGGGTGCTGGACCTTTTTCACTGATGGAGCATCAAATGTCAGGGGGACATGCTTAGGAATCGTACTGAAATCGCCACAGGGGGACATGATACCCCAGGCTGTTAGATGTGGATTCCAGGGAACTAACAATGAAGCTGAATATGAGACTCTGATTGCTGGGTTACATTTAGCACTACACTTGGGAATTCAGCACATCCAGGTATATGTTGACTCTCTTCTTTTAGCTAACCATTTTAATGGGTCTTACGCAGCTAAAGGAGAGAAATTAATCAAATACTTGGAAGTGGTAAAAAGAATGTCCCAGGATTTTCAAACTTTCAATATTCAACAAGTACCAAGGGAAGAGAATGATGAAGCAGATGCATTGGCAAACTTAGGCTCAGCATTCAAGGCACTTGAAGACACTCATATTCCTATAATTCATATACTAACACCAGCTATAGACAAAGGTACAGATACCCAGGATTCTGATACAACAGATAAAATCCTGGTATCCAGTACCCAGGATTCTTCAACCCAGAAGGAATCCTGGACCAGACCAATTATTCAGTATTTGCAGGATGGTACTATCCCAGAGAATGAGAAGGATGCCCGTGCATTCAGAGTAAGAGTAGCCAGGTATGTGATTATTAAGAACATATTGTACAGAAAATCTTTTACAGGTGCATATTTGAGGTGCTTGGAGAAGGATGAGGCCCAGGAAGTTCTCAAAGATATCCACGAGGGTGATTATGGAAACCACACAGCGGACAGATCCTTAATGTCCAAGATTCTGAGAATAGGGTATTATTGGCCTACCATGAGGAAGGATTCCCAGGATTTCACACAGAAATGTGACGCCTGTCAAAGACACGCCAATGTCCCTCACCAGCCTGCAGAACCATTGTACCCCATTCCAGCATCCTGGCCCTTCATGAAGTGGGGGATGGATATTGTCGGAAAACTACCCAAGGCCCCTGGAGGAAAGGTACTCATGCTATCTATGACAAATTATTTCTCAAAATGGATGGAAGCCGAGGCATACGTTCAAGTCAGGGAGAAAGAAGTCATATCCTTTATTTAAAGGAACATTTTAACAAGATTCAGAGTACCATCCGAAATTATTTGTTATAACGGGTCCCAATTTATTGGTAGTAGAACCACAAGATTCTGTGAATCCTGGGGTATAAAGATGATAACATCGACACCAGTGCATCCTCAGGCTAATGGTCAGGCTGAATCAAGCATCAAGTTGATATAAACAACTTGAAGAAGAGATTGAAAGAGAAGAAGGGAAGATGGGCAGAAGAGCTACCCTTGGCATTATGGGCAGATAGGACCACATCCAAGAACGCCACAAGCCAAACCCCATTTTCCTTGGTCTTTGGTACTGAAGCAGTTATCCCAACAGAAATGGTGGTCCCAACATTCAGGGTCAGTGGTCAGGCCCAGGATTCGAATGATCAGTCCCTGGTTGAAGACTTAGATACCTTGGATGAACTAAGAGATCAAGCGGCTTGGAGGATGGCAGCGTATCAACAAAGAATTTCCAAAACTTACAACAAACATGTGAGGATCAGAAGGTTTAAAGTGGGAGATCTAGTCCCTAGAAAGGCATTTTAGAACACAACAAATCCAGGGGATGGAAAGTTGGCTCCTAAATGGGAAGGTCCCTACCTGATTGACTCTGAGGCTGGTAAGGGGGCATATTGGCTAGCTAACATGGAAGGAAACCAACTACCATGACCTTGGAATGCGATACATTTGAAGGCATATATCATGTAAGGCTTCCTGTCCCAGGATTCAGCTGCCTAGGTATGTGTTTGATTTTAAAATTCATGTTGGAAATCCAGGCCAGTTTCTCTCACTCAATTTATTCCTTTTGTTCGCTTATATGTTTTATCCTCTTTATTTATTAACATCAATTACACATTACATTTTATGTGAAATTATTATTCGTTACCCTGAATATACTGAGATCTACGTTTCGTCTGTTGGGTCATTCATAATCCCGGGTATCCCAGGATTCAGGGTACCCAAGATGCAGGATGGTCAAAAATCCAAGGTACATGGGACAAAGCACACTCATGATACACCAAGCTAAGGATAATCAGCATGTGTCTCCTAAGTTTGAGACTGGCCATCTCACTTTCGTATTGGGTAAGGCCCAAACCCAATCCTAAGGTTTGAGGACTAAGCTTCCTCCACCCGAATATAGGCTATCACGCCTCGCCTGGGACGCATGGGGCCATTTTTGCCTCGCCCGAGACGCACGTGATCCAAGTATGAAACCCTGGGATTGTGGGGTCATCCGTGTAGATAGCATTGGTGGCAACCTCCCAATCCAGGGACATATGCGGATCCCTTAAGGTTTAAAACGATTAACGCATTTTCAAGATGGATTGGTGCTAAGGTATCAACTCGAGACTCCAAGGACATGCCCTAGTCAGTCAGTACGACTAAGAGGAAATCCCTAGTTCGCTAGTACGGCACTGGGCATGACCCCAGAGATAGCTTAAAGATTACCTAGTGACCCAGGATTATTAACATAATCCAGGGTCATAACGGCTAAAACCTAAGTAAATTAACTACTTGGCTAGTTAATTCTAATTGTTACGAGGAGTCCTAAATCCTGGGGGCAACCCAGGAATACTAAGGTAAACCCTAGAGTGATTCCACGCATTTGCAAGTATTTTTCAAGTATTTCAAACACAATCATATAACTAAAAGCAGTTATATTAAAAGACCCATCCTGGGTCCGGAAAGCTCCGGCCACCCCAGGATGGGGGCATGTCAAAAACCCTGGATTCATAATCCAGGGGTGGGGCATATTGTCTTAAACAAAAAAACCGGGAAACATCAACCGGCATCACATCACAAACATAAAATTAAATTTTTTTTTAAAACAATAACCACAAAAAACGAGAAGACGACCCCAACCTTCAGACTGCATCCTAGGTCGTCTCCTTGGCTTCCTCCACCGGCACCTCCTCTGCTGCCTTGGGCTCCTGAGCTGGCACATCCCCCTCCTTGGGCTGGTCGATATCCATGGAATGATCAGCAGAACCCTTGGATGGGGTGCCCTTGCTCATTCCAGGGTCAGCTTCAGGATCACACCTAGCAGGGATGGTTGCGCCTAGTTCGCGCAGTATGGCTGCCCATCCGGTCACATCCCATTTGGGTTCTTGAACCCCAGGTCCCTGGCCTCCTTAGCCATCTTTAACTTGCACTGGAGAAGCGAGATGCGGGCTATTAGCCTGCCCTCGTCACCTTTTGCAGCCAGGGCAGCCTCGTGATCAGCCCGCACTTCCACAGCCTTCCTCTCCAGGTCCTGGACCAGCCCCAGGTTCTTGTTAGCCGCCACCCTGGTCAGGTTCAGCTCCTTATTCAGAGCAGCGAGTTCCCTCTTGGCTGAAGATTCAGCATCCTGGGAACGTTTTTCAGCAGCCCGGACCAGCTCAAAGAATCGCCCAGCAATCTACAAGAAAAGGTAATTTAATTAAACATTTTTTTACCTTGAATGGTTTAACTATGCAGAAAATTCAGGGGTACCCAGGATTTACTTACTTGGCGAGAAGAGGCTTCAGCGTGCGTGATTAACCCAGCAGCGTCCATGTTTTCCAGGGGTTGCAAGGCAGGAGCAGCAGTGGCAGCCCTGGTCTTGCGCTTTGTGCCCGAGGTCCTTGAAGAGGGAGCCTTGGGGGCAGACATGGGCTCAGCTTTCACTGTGGTCAAGACCTGGATATCTTGTTCAGATTCGCCTAGCAGAAAGGCGTCCAGGTCCACGTCCTCGAGGTTGATGGGAGTAGTAGTAGCTGAAGAACAGGAACATGAGAAATCAACAAAATTCAAGGATCAAGAGGCAGGGTATCAGGATACTTACAACTGGACATGCTGTGAGAAGTGAAGGAAGCAGCTTGATGGGGATCCGCCTTGAATTCTCGGTCCTCCTCGGTGATGGTCAAGAATGTCTCGAATCTCTCAAATGTCCCTGGATTTGCAGGACCGATTGAACTCAAGCTAGGCACTGCAAAACAGAAAATCCAAGGTCAGTATTTGAATAACATATAATGAAAAGAAAATCCTAATCCCTAATGCAGGTGAAAACCTACCCTCTACTTTCCACCTAATTGGAAGACCCATTCCTCCTGGGATGGTTGATCTCTTGACGAAGAAGAATTTTCCCTTCCATTCCTTGTAAAATGAAGCCTGAGGAATCATTTGAACCTCCTTGTTCAAAGCCTTGAACAGGAACCGATTGCTACCATGGGACTTGAGTTCGTAGCCCAGAGCTAATTCAGATAACCCAATCAGGGAATCGAACTCCCTGTTGAGACGGTCAAGGGTGCCCAGGATTCTCCATACGATGGGGAGGGTTTGGGCATACGCAAGGTCGGTGGCCTCAAAGAACTCGGCCAAGAGACCGGTGAAGGGGTAAGACAGCCCATGGAAAAAGGATTGAACGGGAAGCAGACCCATGTTTCGGAACTGAAATCCGACCTAAGCCTTCTATCGAAGGGTCTGGTTTCACTGTAGATGGAAGAAGACCCGACGACGACAATGCAGCAATGTCGGCATCGGTAAAGGTGCAGGTCTCTAGTTCACGACTCTGCAGGTAATTTTGATCGAGGAAATCCTCGATTCCTGTCTTTTTGGCCAAGGTCTCCGATCGAGTCTTCTTGCGAGTCATGGTCGGAAAGAAAGAAAAGAAAGGGCTGGAACGAGAGATTACCTGATCGGAGGAGGTCGGAAGCCGGAGATATCAGTGAAAACCTTTGCTCTCGAAAAGTTAATGAGAAGAGGGAAGAGGTTAAAGCTGATATTAAGGGGGTTAGAAGTTGCAGGGGTGATGGGATGTTACCCCACGACGTGGCGCAATGGATCCTTAATTAACGGACACGATCAAAACGAACGTGCATTAGACTCTAATTTGAAAATTTTCACAGCTGTAAGACTTATCTACAACTTGCGAAAATTTGGGGGCAATTGTTATACCCTGAATTTTCGGCTGGTAATCCAGGGTACAGATATAAGCTTAGGGTAGGATTGACCTAGAATTTAACAGGTAACGTTGAATAACCCTGAATGAATTAGAACTGAGGTAATGTCCCAGGGTGTCATCATAATTCAGGGAAGTTCATATTTATTTTATTTTTATCATACATTATTGTGACCCATGATGAGTATAATCCAAGGTCACTCTTATTATACGAATGACCTAGCATGTGGAAATGACCCTGCATGCTAGGACATTGTTACTAATGAATTTTGTGCCTATATCTGATCAAGGACAGGTTGACAAAGTCTACCAACAGTCGAATGGGATGAGCTGGAGACTTATTTCGCACGTGGTCAAAGGGCGTTAGCTGAAAACTTGGTCAACCAACTGAAAAAGACGTTGAAGAGAAGATCCCTGGAATATCGGACAAGTTGTTGAAGAGCTAAGAGTATAAATAGGACATTTAGTCATTTCATTTAGCTCACTCGAGCTTTACTCATTGTATTCTCTGTTTACTCACTGTACTCAAACATTTACGTGATCAATAAATTGGTAGCGTGTGTTATCGCTACCCGGAGTTTTTATGCCCGCGGCACCTTAGAGACATCTAAGGGCTAAGGGCTTTTCCCTAGTAAAATTCTCGGTGTTCTTACTTATATTCAAGGCTTCATTTGTGTCACCAAATTTCTTGATCAATTTCATAATCAAACTCACATTTTTACCCAGGAATCTGACTTTTGTCCCTGGAATTCAACTGTTGTCCCAGGATTTTTGCAAACAGTTTTCATATCTTAATCCTAGGCACCAAACCTCACAATCTTATTTGGTTTAAATCTTACTAATTTTGCTTAAGTGATTTTTAGCCAAAACTGGTAGTGTTTTGGTCAAAAGTTATGAAGCAAAATTAAGTAACCAAATTTGTTTGTGAGGTATGGTGCCCTGGATGTAAAGTTTGTAAAATCAAGTTTGTTGGTTAAAATCCACAGTTTAAATAAGATGAATGGAAACGCAAGTAACAACTTCCCTGAATGCAATTAAAAACACCGAGATTTGGAAGGGGGAAAATCCCTTAACCCTTGGATGTCTCCAAAGGCCGCCGGCATAAAAAACCCCTTGGCAACGATAACACACGTTGCCCGTTTATTTCCACTTAAAGTAATTCAAATACAAGTGTTTGCAGCTTTTTTGCTAAGTGGTAGTGTGAATACAAGTGATCGAGAGTGTAAAAACTAAGTCCTATGCTGCGCATAAATACATAAGAAATCTAACTAAATCTCCGAGATTCCAGGGATCTCCTTCCAACTACTTTCAGCCGTTATTTGACCGAGTTTGGCAGCGAGTCTCCCTTTCCACACGTGCTTATGACTTTAACTAGGTCTACATGACCGTTATCTTCCTTCTCATCCCTGGCTTAAACACACATAATTAAAAAGAAATATTAGTAATATTGTCCTAGCATGCAGGGTATCCGTGGATTCTAGGATTGAGTAGATAGATTCACAGTACATTACATCCTGGGTTTGTAATTATTTAACACATAAGCGGAAATCCTTGGTTAGGTTACCGAAAACATAGTCCCTGTATGTTTCGACATCCAGGGGTCCTAATCTGTCGGAGATTATTAGTAAAACATATGATCAGAATTCAAGGTATAACAATTGCCCCCAAAATTCGCAGCTTGTAGATAAGTTTTACAGCTGTGAATTTTTCAAATAAAATGAGTCATCCTTCTCGGTTTGATCTCGTCCGCAAGAATTGCTTTTTCAGTTTCAATCTCATCCCTTGATGTCTTCTCACCTCTGTAACTTCTTTCGCCCATAAATACCCCAATACTCAAGTGTTTTACCTCACCCAAGTCGAGAATTGCGAGCTCCAATCGTCTCTTTCACCCATTCCGACCAGGTAACTTTCTTCTCTCCAATCCTTCTTTCCTTTCTCGAACTATGATCAAGCTTCGAGTCCTTTGAGAGCCTACTGTTTCTCTTTCCGGGGTGGAATACTTTCTCGATAAAAAACTCCTCCTCCATCCCGAACAAGAAAGGTGCACCTTCACCAACGATGAAATCGCATTGGTGAAGAACTATGGTCTTCTACCCCCTTCTGCTGTCATTAGAGCTTTTGATCCTAGGTTGAGATCAGACTTCGTTTCTCTGACCTGGGTTTGCTTTCAGTTCACCCCATTTAGCATGGGTTTATCCTTCCCCTTTTCTGGTCTTGTCACCGAGTTCTTTGAGGCCATATGTATCCCATTCACCCAAACCCTTCCTGTTGTATGGCGCATCCTGGGAACCCCGGATCGCCTGAACAGTTCTTTTGAACATCTGATAGGGCTGCCGGAGATAGCCATGGCTTATGAACTGAAATCCCATGGTTCAAGTCCTTTTCTGTTCAAATCGCTTTCAAAAGACATACAACTTGTCCCCAATGCTACCCAACATGGTGAATGGAAGGGTAAATTCTTTTTTGTCAAGCGTTCCAGCATTTCGGTGGTTTCCAGCTTCCACAAGCCTGGATTGTAGAGGGTAGGCATACCTGCACTAGATGTTAGGATTTTTGTTTAAAATTATACGATCTGACCTTAAAAGTCATTCTTTGCAGCGAAGAGTTTGAGGGAGATTGGTCCTGAGGAAGAAGAAGCTGAGAGCAATTTGCAGAAATTCCTGGGTATTCCAAAGTTTGAACGTGCATTCAAAGCATTTGATCATCCAGCCCTTTCCCAGCCTTCCGTCAGCATGTCGAGTTGTAAGTTACCCTGCATTTTGTTATTTTTTTCTGTACCTGATTTGCTGACATCCAGGGTCGTGTTTCTTTTTGCAGCTGCCCCTGCTTATGACATCGACGAACTCGAAGCCGACCTCTCCTCCAAGTTAGCCGACGACCAGGATCTTGTAATACTGGGCACTGTTAAGGCCGATCCTACTCCAGCATCCAAGGCTACCACATCCAGGGCATCAGGTATGAAGAGGAAGATCCGAGGATCCAGCACCGCTACTGCCAAACATCCCTTGGCTGAGATGTCTCCCCAGGAGCTTGTGCAGCATGCTGAGGTCGTCTCCCATCAGGTACCCTTGGTTGTTCCTGCTTTTCTTGTGTTTCATAGTCAGATAGAAATTAACTTCCATCCTGTATTTACCTATTTGCAGTCTAATTCCCGTCTTCTGGAGCTGCTTGAGGCTGCCGAGAGGCGCGTCACCGAGTCCGATAATTTGTAATACAGGGTCGCCCAGGCTAACAAAGAAGCATCCGGGACCAAGGCCCAGCATGACAAAGTTCAGAAGCTGCTGCTCGGAAACGAGAAGAAGGCAGTGGAGACTCGGGACCAGCATGAGAAGACCCTGAAGGAATATATGGAGACATCCAGGTACTCGACCCTAGGTAGCTTTCCCACAATATCCATTCCCCATTTCATAAGGGCCAGGATGCAGGGATAGGATGCAGGGGTTCGGCAGGTTGATGAGGAATGTTGGCGTGTCTCTAGCAAGCATCATATTTGAGGACAAAATCCTGGGAATCCTTGTTCAAGGATGGCCAGAAATATCTTGTCCACATGATTTTGGACATTAGGGACCTACCCCCTGTATGATTTCCGCAGTCACCTTCGTGGATGTCTTTGAGTACTTCTTGGGCTTCCTCGTTTTCCAAGCATCTTAAGTATGTTCCTACAACAGATTTTTTATAAAATTTACCTTTAATGAGAACGTACCTGGCCATTCTGGTCTGAATGCTCTAGTATCCTTTTCTTCTTTTGGGATGGAGCCATCCTATAGATAATTTATAATAGGTTTGGTCTAGGATGACGGGTTATCCCGGGGATTAGGATGTTGTGCATATTAGGTATCGGATGCTAAGACATTGCCCCCAGAATCAGTATCTTTTGGGTTCTCTTGTTGGTTTATTGATGGACTTAGTATGTGGATTATATGGATATGTGTATTCTCCATTGCTTTGAATGCTGACCCCAGGTTCGCCAGTGCATATGCTTCGGCATTTTCTTCCCTGGGTACTTGCTGAATGTCAAAAGTTTGGAAATCCTGGGATATAGCCTTCATGATTTCTAGGTACTTGGCCAATTTCTCCCCTTTCACTGCATAAGTTCCATTAAAGTGATTAGTTAAAAGTGGGGAGTCGACGTATACCTAGATGTTCTGGATCCCAAAATGCAAGGCTAATTGTAGGCCGGCAATCAGGGCTTCATACTCCGCTTAATTGTTAGTCGCTTGGAACCCACACCTAACAGTTTGGGGTATCATGTCCCCCTGGGGCGCTTTTAGTATTATACCAAGGCATGTCCCTCTGACATTAGAAGCCCCGTCTGTGAAAAGGGTCTAACATCCTAAGAATTCTTCTTCCTGCAGGCTTTGGAATTCTTGATCTGCTTCGTCTTGGATATCATTACTCAAATCAGCCACAAAGTCTGCTAGAGCTAGTGATTTTATGGCTATTCTTGCTTCATATACAAGGTTATAAGCACTCAACTTCAGAGACCACTTTGCCATCCTTCCTGACATCTCAGTTTTCCTCAACACAGACTTTATAGGGTAATTAGTTTTTACATGTATAGTATGAGTCTCAAAATAGTGTCTAAGTTTAGTGGAAGCCATAGTTAGGGCTAGTATAAGTTTTTCTAAGTGTGAATACCTGGGTTCGCCGTCAAGAAGACTCTTACCTACATAATACATCGGGTGTTGTTGACCCACTGCATCCTTGGTTAGGACTGCACTAACCGTGTTTCTTGAGACTGCAAGGTACAATGATAAAGGCTCCCCTGGATTCGGCTTCATTAGGAGGGGTGCCGAGGATAGACAAGCTTTCAAATCCGGGAAAGCTTGTTCATGCTGAGACATCCATTCAAACTTCTTATTCTTTCTCAGAATATCATAAAAATCTCGGCATCTCTCTGAGGATTTGGAAATGAATATATTCAGGGCTACAACCCAACGTGTCAGCCTTTGTACAACCTTGGTTGACTCTGGTGACTTCTGGTTCATGATGGCACGAATTTGTTCTGGGCTAGCTTCGATTCCTCTTTTGGTCACCATGTAACCCAGGAATTTTCCGGCACCCACTCCAAAATGACACTTCTCTGGGTTCAGCTTCATATTGTACTTGTCCAAGATATCAAAAGATTCTTTAACATCCTGGACATGGGTGCTGACATTCAAGGACTTCACTACCATGTCGTCTATATACACCTCTATAGTTTCTCCTAGCTTCTCTTTGAACATCATGTTCACCAATCTTTGGTAGATTGCCCCTGCATTTTTCAATCCAAAGGGCATAACAACATAACAGTAAATACATGTGGGTGTAATGAATGATGTGTCCTTCTGATCACTTGGCTCCATTTGAATTTGTTGAAATCCTGAGGTGGCATCCATGAATGTTAACATTTCATGACCTGTCGTTGCATCTACCATGGAGTCAATGTGTGGTAAGGGAAAAGGGTTTTTACGGCATGCACGGTTCAGGTCTGTGTAATCTACACAGACCCTCCACTTGCCATTTTTCTTCTTCACCACCACCACCATATTGGCCAACCATCCTGGGAACTTTACTTCCCTGATCATCTTGTTCTTCAATAGACGGTCTACCTCCTCTTGAACTATCACATACTTCCCAGGAGCATACTTTCTCTTTTTTTGATGAACGGGCCTGTAAGAGGGATCAACACCAAGTTTATGTGTTATAACATCTTTGGATACACCTGTCATTTCTTCAGTATTCCAGGAAAATGTTGACATTCTGGATCTGAGGAATTCAACCAGCTCTTTTTCAATAGGGCCAGGGGATGTTAGTGCCAATTGACACATTCTTCCCAGGATGCAAGGGGTCTAGGATTACTTGTTTTAGATCCTGCTCCCTTGCCTCTAGGATGTCCATGGCCTTTTTCTTTAATTGCTATCCTTGATGGGCTTTGGCTGAAATCTTCATAGCTGAAGTGTAGCATTCTTTCGCTTCATGTTGATCGCTGTGGATGGTGACCACTCCCTATGGTGTGGGCAGTTTGACGCACTGATGGTATGTAGAGGGGACAACTTTCATGTCGTGAATCCATGGCCTGCCCAGGATAATGTTGTATCCGGACGGGGCATCTATGATACAAAAGCGTTGCATCGAGTTCACCCCCTCAACATAAACTGGAAGCTTCACCTCTCCCAGGGTATTCTTTGTTTCCCCACTGAACCCTACTATCACCGTGGATTTGGTGATGACTTCATCCTGGGTATCCCCATCTTGGTCAACGTTTTAAGCTGAATAATGTTGACAGAACTGCCCCCGTCAATGAGGATTCTCTTTACGAAATGGTTGGCTATGTAGAGCGTAATCACGAGCCCATCATGGTGAGGGTCCATGACGTTGCACCTGTCATCTTTACCGAAGGTAACATCCTTCAGATCTGTTTGTACTGAGGCCTTAACAGATTTGCTGGGTATGTCTGATTTGGTTTCCCTTGCGTGCCTTTTAGCTGCAAAATAAGAAGTACCACATATATCAGATCCACCAGAAATAAAATAAATTATCTTTGCATCTGGAGAGGGAGATGCTGCCCAATCAGGATGTCCGCATGATCTATCTGCATCCTGGGTCTGGTCAGTGCCCCTGGATTTCACAGACTGGTCAGCGCCCTTGTATTTGTCCTTCTTCCTTCCTAAGAGCTCTTTCAGGAAGCCCTTGCTCAGCAGATAGCTGATTTCCTTGTGCATAGCTATGCAATCCTCGGTTACATGGCTAAAGTCCTCATGGTACGCACACCACTTGGACTTATCCTTCCAGGACGGTTGTTTGTCTATCTTCATGGGCCACCTTGCTTTGTCCCCCAGGTCCTGCATAGAATTAATCACACCTGCAATATCAGTAGCAAAACAAAATTCATTAAAAGTAGGATACTCTTCATCATCCTCGTCTTCACCCTGATCAACCCTATTAACCCTTGGATTATCGAGTTTGGAGTAGGGTTTAGGCCTCTGGGACCTTGGATGTGTCGGTTCTGATTTTCTGTTAGAAGAGCCATATCCTGGGTCAACGTCAGCTTTTTCCTGTATTTTCCTATCCTCTTCGAGCCTGATGAATCGTAGGGCCCTATGCCTTACTTCAGCAAGCCTGTGATAGGGGTTCATTACAAGATCTTGATAAAAGGGCGAATCCTTCTTGAGGCCATCTTAAATGCATGGACAGCAGTAGCCATGTCCATATTGGGAATATCCAGGGTCTCCTTGCTGAATCTGTTTACATAATCCCTGAGAGACTCGTTAGCATTCTGGGTAACCCTGTAAAGATCGCTCGTCAGTTTTTCAAAACTGCGACTACAAGAAAACTGGTTATTGAATAAGTTTTTTTTTTGTATATAATGTTTATTTATCTAAATAAAGGTTACAACTCAGTCCGACATACGGGGCACATGGGCAACAAGCTGCGCCGCAAGCCCTTTTTGAATAGCAAAACCTAAGCGAATAAAAACAAGTTTCTTAGCTCTAGGAGTCACTATATGTCCATGCATAACCTTCTGGATCCGCCCGAGCATGTCCGCAGCCTCTAACGCGAGGTGCCCGAACGTGTCAAAAGCAAAGGGGACAAACACATGCTGATTCTCGAGGCATGCCTTCTCATGCTTGTCCACCTTACCCGAAGCCGCCTTAGCAGCAGCCTGCCCCGCCGTGAAAACTCCAGAGCCAAAGCCCGCAAGGGGAGAGACCCCAGTCAGATCGATGCAAACGTGCTTCCCCCTTGACCACCCAAACACCAGGATGTCCGCCGGTCTAAGGGTCGACCGCCCCTCTTTTGGGTCAGTTAAGAAGTTGACGGGGGCTTCCTTCTTTGCTGAAATCCCAGCCTTACTGAAAATGTCAAATAGCACATCCCGGACCCAGTCATGACGGTACTTGAACCCCGGGAGATCTTTACAGTGAACCGCGTGCTCCCCAAACGAGTCCAAACATGCCTTGCGGCAAACAGGGCACTTCTCGTCCGCGGGAAAGAGGGGTATCATAAGCCGGTACTTGAGGATAGATCGGTATTCGACCGACGGCATGCGTTGCCCGAGCCCGTCAATGGGGAGAGCATGGCAGAAATCTTGGGCATGTGGTTAACGAAGACAGCTCCACACCGCTTTTTGCCTGGCATTCATATTAAACCGGGTCTCCATATCCAACACGATTTTGATGAAAAGGGCATTCGCCAAAACATGTTAGGGTTTTGGGGGGGGGGGGCGGTGTCCTTGTCAGAGAAACCGCTGAGATCAAAACCCGGTACGATGTCACGCAGGGCATCCAGAGCGAAAGTATAATCCGGGTCCATGCCACAGACACCGCTCTCCCGCAAGATGTGCATCCAGAGCGAAAGTATAATCCGGGTCCGGCCGATTCTTCCTCCCATCGCAAGACGTCCAGAACAGCTCCGTCTTCTTGATATTGAGTTGCAAGCCCAGGGAGGGGCCGGTCTCCGAAATAATCTGCAAAGCTTTGGCCACTTCCTCGGAATCCCCAATGAGAGTGCCATCGTCAAGGTACCACGCGTGAAGGAGGAGGCGGCAATTTTCTCGAATCTGGTGCGTAAGGGGGTGAAGAACAAGGGCAAACTAGAGAGGGCCCAAAGGGTCTCCCTGTTGCACCCCAGTAGTGGCCCAAAAAGGATGGGATAGTAGAATAGGATGGAATACTCAGCAACCATTTCAAGGTAGAACCTGTGAGTGTTGACCCGAAACCTTTAAATAGGCATGCCTCCTTGATATCAGGGGGCATCTAGATTACCTCCATCCTCTCCATATATTGAGCTATGTGTTCCTCTGGATCAGTTGTGCCATGGTACGGTTTCATACTGGGAGTTTGAAACCTCTTGGGTATCTCCACATCACATATTGGGGGAGCGAACCTTGAAAGTCGATGAGTCGATGGCGCTACTTTAGGGATAGGTTGGACCACCCTAGGAACACTCGAAATCATCTCCTTTAATTTTTTGAGTTCCTTTGCCACTGCTGGGCTTAAGCCTATATCCTGCATAGATTCATTAGTATGAGCATTAGGATTAGGGGTTCCAAGGATGTTATCAATATCCTGGGTAGTGGTGCCCCCAGGATTCGCGGCAGATTCCGTGAATGTAGACATCCTGGGCCTGTCGGACAAGGTACTATGAGCGGTAGCATATGTAGGCTTCGGATCAATAATTTGAATGTCATCCGCTAGACTAGATCCGTTCCCAAGACGGCCGTATTGCAGCCTTCTGGCTTGAACAGGAGATACGGGTGTATGATCCACCCTGTTCATTTCTGATCTCAACTTGGCTACCTCTCCAAACATATCCTGGTTTAGTTTCTGTTGTTGCTCCATATATTGTTGTACTTCTGTGAACATGGTAACGAGTTCATCATTAGAGACCATTAGCGAAATCTCTCCACCACATCCCATGCCCGTGACACCCTGATTGGTAGCCCTGCTGGTATTGCGGTTCACGGTAGTGGTCGTTGACATGGTGACCCGTGGCGGTGGAGGAGGATGAATAGTGTTGGTTGTGGTAGAAGTGCTTGTAGGGGTAGTTGCATTCGAGGTACTTGGTTGTGTTGCCATTTTTTGATAGATCTTTGTAAAAATCAAGTTAAAAATAAATCTAACAAGAGTGAAAAATATCGACACCAATTGCCCCACGGTGGGCGCCAAATTGTTTTGGTCAAACCTTCGGACAGCTGCCAGTTAGTTATCTTATTTCGTATCATGAAGTTTTTCCTCTTGAGCAAAGATCTTCGTCCTAACAAGGGGCTTCCGTTTAGTCGATAGCAATTTAGCGCCCAGAATGTGAGCAAATATCTCATGTCGATTGCTCAACCGTACTTTGGCTATCTTACGTTGAGCTGAATTAGGTTATTTCGGTGTTCTCGTTGGTACACGAGGGTGTACTCCTTGCTTCTAGGGACATTGATTCGAAGCTTGAGTATGGTCCGTGTGTCGTTTTTCTTCTCTGCCATGACAAATCAATTGATTTAATGTAGGCATCGCGCTCTTGACTTTTGTCCTTCCCCCCTATTTTTGCCCTATCGCTAGTGGAATTCCCAAGTCGAATGGGAAATCACCTATTTCTGTACCGGTTCTGCAGAATGCTCCTCTTTTCTACTACGATAAACTTCACTCTAAGCCAATCCAGTTCTCTGCCTAAAGGTTCACTGGAACCTACCAAGCACTTGCCCGCTGCTCTTGCCGCCCGCTCGCATTCTATAAGCGGAGCGCTCTTTTATGAAGAATAAGAGCGTATTTCCCGCCGTTTCGCCCCTTTACCCCATCTTTCTTGCTTGCTATGAGCGTTACTGCTGGTCTTTCTTTGCCGGTTGCCGAAGGCTCTTAAAACCGACAGAATGACCCGGTCACGTTGCACTCCATCGCCTGATTTAGCAGCAGTAGCATCAGTGGCTTGGCATTTCGGACTGAAGGAAAGTCCTACGTCATAGGCGGCCGAGGGTACCTTCCTAGAGGTTCTTTGTTAATTTGAATCAGGTCTCCTACGTAATTAAGAAGCAAAATTAAGTAACAAAACTCGTTTGTGTGGTATGGTGCCCTGGATGTAAAGTTGGTAAAATCAAGTTTGTTGGTTAACATCCATGGTTTAAATAAGATGAATGGAAACACAAGTAACAACTTCCCTGAATGCAATCAAAAACACCGAGATTTAGAAGGGGGAAAAGCCCTTAACCCTTGGATGTCTCCAAAGGCCGCCGGCATAAAAAAACCCTTGGCAACGATAACACACGTTGCCAGTTTATTTCCACTTAAAGTAATTCTTTTTTTTTTGGGTAAAGGGTTACCCCGGTGATTCTGTATATATATATATATACCGCAAAGAAACACAAGTAACAAGGAGAGCCCTTGCTAGTTCATCCTTGGGACATGCCCCAAAGAATGTAAGCCAAAAACCAAACGGGAAAACAAAGAAAGAACAACCACCTAGCACACACTAGGACGAAACAAACAAAAACAAATAAAAAACTACGTCACGCCGCCATGAATGATAGAGTCACCTCTAATATTCCAATCCTGAAGGATGCAACAAACCTTTCCCGTCTTCTTTATCTTGATGCCCATGAGTCTATTACGAACCGTATCCCTGATAATAGAAGCAAGAGAATCCGGAGGTCTAGCATGATTCTGGAAAATCCGGTTGTTCCTTTCCTGCCAAATAAAGTAGGCAGCAGCATGCACCACAAGTTTAGCTACCATACTTAAAGTAATTCGAATACAAGTGTTTGCGGCTTGTTTGCTAAGTGGTAGTGTGAATACAAGTGATCGAGAGTGAAAAAACTAAGTCCTATGCCGCGTACAAATACATAAGAAACCTAACTAAATCTCCGAGATTCTAGGGATCTCCTTCTAACTACTTTTGGCCGTTATTTGACCGAGTTTGGAGGTGAGTCTCCCTTTCCACACGTTCTTATGACTTTGACTAGGTGTACATGACCATTATCTTCCTTCTCGTCCCAGGCTTAAACACACAGAATCAAAAAGAAAGATAAGTAATACTGTCCTAGCATGCAGGGTATCCGTGCATGTTGGGATTGAGTAGATAGATTCACAGTACATTACATCCTGGGTTTGTAATTATATAACACATAAGCGGAAATCCTGGGTTAGGTTAACGAAAACATAGTCCTTGTATGTTCGACATCTAGGGGTCCTAACCTGTCGGAGATTATTAGTAAAACATATTATCAGAATTCAGGGTATAACATGTAGATCACTTCAACTATTACATAGTGAAGACAAACGATGAAAGCATCAAGGAATTCACTGATAAAGACCTACATCAATTTAACCCAATACAGTTGGTGTCATTTATAAAGTACTTCTCAAGTAACCCCTCAAAAACAGAAAGGGTAAGTACTGCTTTATATCAAGGAATTGAAGCTGGTAAAAGGATGTTCAGAAGACAGGCACAGGTGGATGTCGAATTAGCAAAATAATCCAACATCCCTTAAATTTTTTTAATAAAGCCAAATGAGACTATTCCTCCTGAAGTCTCATAGAGAGGATCCAGAACTGCATTTCTCTGCCCAATCTCTGGTATATGTTTCAGAGATCACTCTGAAGAAAGTAGGTTCTTCAGGCTGAAAGAAAAACAGAAGTATACAAATCTGGCCTTAGAATTCTTCCTGATTATTCTAGAGAAATGCTAGACTAACAACATCAGCACCAAGGAAGTCATCAAAGCAGAAATTAATGCACTGATAAAAGAGAGACCGATTTTCAAAACCCTATTGGAAGAATGCACTACAAAGTAAAGCTTTGAAATTAACTCACTTACTGGTAGAGCAAAAATAAGAAAAGACTTATGAATTTTAAATTATTATTAACAAGACTTCTTTCGTATTCTATAAAAAGATCAATGAAAATGATCTATGCATATGTTACTTTCTCTTTTTGTTTATTTTCTTCAAATACTAAGGGGGATAAAATACAATTCAAGAAGCTAGTGACATATCGTTTGACAACAAAGCTCATGTATTCTAAGTTTGTAAATGACACTAATATGATCATTACATATATAGAATTGTCACTAATATGTAAATGGACAGGAGGAAAGTGAGATGAGGAAAAAGATCCGTTCCAAGTCCAATGAGCCTCATGTGACCGGAACAAAATCAGTTGCTAGGCTTATTCTTGATGATGTGATATTTATTGTCATTCGCATAACAACCTTAAGAGTATTTGTAAAAAGAGGAAAAATGGTACTTTATTCTAAGTGTTAATTACGAGCAATATTTTGTAGACAAAAAGGAATGATGGTGTCTGATCGTCACGAGGAAAAATATATTGTTTCACCCGTACACGTAAAGATGGAAATATCGTCAATGGAGCGGCTGCTAAAGTTGTGGTATGTATATCTAAACTTTTTATTTAACAAGTTTCATATAGCTACCTAGGGTTATATAAATATGATCTTGTTTTAAACTACTATAAACTGTAGGGTAAATTGAAAAAACTAGACCATGGGTCTTGAAAATGCGTGAACATCGGATCGTCTACTCGATCTAGCTAATCGGACATCGAAACGTAATTAACCAATTGATTTATTAATCAACGAAGAACAATTACAATCAGTAAACACTCAGAATACAGACACAGAGAATACTCTCAGAAACACACACTTAGCTGTAATCTTACACACTCAGAACTAACAATTACAAAGACCAAACACATATTTATACCCGGTTGGCCGAGCTTCGGCCGAACCTCAGGTTCGGCCAGTCCGAACTCCAGGTTCGGACCAAGTATAGCCAGACCTAATTTGACTTGAACTTGTACATTGCTTGATACTTCACACGACGCACATATCAGGTATCAATAAACTCCCCCTCGTCGTGTACTCGATCGTAGCTTGATCTTGAATCAAGCTCCCCCTCAAGTATAGAATCCATTCGTTCAATGAAATGAATCTTCAAACAAACTCCTCCTCAACTCGATCGTAGCTTGATCTTGAATACTTGATGACATTTTAGTGTAGCTTTGGTCTTGCATCAACATCTTCAGAAGACTTGAAGTTGTGATATCTTGCACATAGCAACCTGCTCAAACAATTAAATAATCTTGGCACAAAACGTCTCTTTGAGACTCCAAGATATGATTTTGAAAATGATTTGTATCACGTGTTGATCAGATCAAAAATAAAGCATAAACAAAAAAAAAATCAAAGTTTATGCTAAAACACACCGAAAATCTTTTTGTTCTTTTCTGAAATGAAATGAAATCTAAATACAGAATCAAACACTATTTTTGGTATGAGAAATATCACTATATGGGATCATATTGAACATAATGCACTGAACTGCACTTCAATTTCAATTAATCAAAGTACATAAGTCATGCTGATTGCTGGTATAATTTGTCCAACTGAAACTCAGGCAGAATCATACTCATAACATTTGGATATATTGAAGTATTGATTAGATTTTCTTTGACCAGTGTATCCCACACTATCAGACACAATCAGACATTTTCAGTTTTTCTTTCTTTTTCCATTGTATGACAGCACTTGTGATTTTCCACAATGCATAGTATTTTCATGATATAGTCAACTGTGTTCCATGCAAAAAGAAATAAGAACATTAAATTATCTACCTTAAGGTCGATCTTTCGATACGCAGATAAGGCCTCAAATTTAACAAAATAAGAAAATAAAACAAGTTGAAATTGTATAACCCAACAACAATCCGGTCGGTACTCCCGTACACGCAGAGAAAGTCCGATGAGTTATACGAAACACCAAAGAAAATAAAGCAGAACGTCAAACGAACAACAATCAGGTCGATCTTTCGATACGCAGAGAAAGTCCAATCGTTTAACAAAATAAAGAAAATCAAACAAGTTTAAATCTTTGCAAAATGAACACATGTATACACAGTGACTTCTCATTTTGAATTTCACACTTATTTTTCTTTTTGTGTCATGAAATATGCATCAAGATGTTATCCACATGGTCAAGCATTAGTATTTAGTGTATATCACATCTGAATACTTTCTGATTTGCCGAGCCTACCAAGCACATCAAACAATGATCTTATGGCTCTTTCATCTACTCTATTCATGAGTCAGATACGTAAGCCAATGTACACCTTTATATTTTGCATGTATTCACCTTCCTTCATTATATATTTGGCATGTATTCACTTTCTCCCCATAACATACATTTTCTCAATTACTCCCCCTCGTCGTGTGCAGTATCTCTTCAACATCATCAACTTTGTATCTTCAATCAAGCTCCCCCTCAAGTATAGAATCCGTTCGTTCAATGAAATGAATCTTTAAACAAACTCCTCCTCAACTCGATCGTAGCTTGATCTTGAATACTTGATGACATTTTAGTGTAGCTCTCGTCTTTCATCAACATCTTCAGAAGACTTGAAGTTCCGATATCTTGCACATAGCAACCTGCTCAAACATTTAAATAATATTGGCACAAAACGTCTCTTTGAGACTCCAAGATATAATTTTGAAAATGATTTGTATCACGTGTTGATCAGATCGAAAATAAAGCAGAAACAAATTTTTTTTTCAAAGTTTATGCTAAAACACACCGAAAATCTTTTTGTTCTTTTCTGAAATGAAATGAAATCACAATACAGAATCAAACACTATTTTTGGTATGAGAAAGATCACTATATGAACCGAAAATTGAAAATAATAATGAACTGTGTGTTTTTAGGTGCGATTTTCTCTGCTCGTTCTTATTGAGTTTTGCCTTCGTTCCGTCTGATTCCATGGAATCATCTCGATTGGATCCACATCTCGTGGTTCAATCTTCTGATTTGCTTGATCCGGGTGAAGTTACGAATCAATCAAGGGTTTATACTACGAAGAATTTTCAGAAATTAATGGAGTCGACAATTAATGAGATGTTAAATGACCGGAACTTAGATCCAGCATTAATGGAGGCGACGATTAATGAAATTAATGTGCCGGAATTGAAATCTGCTGCAATTATTGAAGAGATTCATGTATCTCCAATTGGATCCAATGATGGTACGGATCCGATAGCTAACGAGGTAGTATCTGATTCAATTCCACATCCTAAGTCTGAGTTCGTGATTGTTGATGATAATGATGTATCAAATAATGCTGGAAATGGGCGATGTGAGTTTAGGATTTTTAAAATTGAATGTAGAACACAATTGTTTGTTACTGCTACTATGAATAGAAATTGTCATATATTGAAAGCTGGAATGGTGAATCAGGGTGGGTTTGGTGATAAGGATGTTGGTAAGTTTGGTCTTAGTTCCATTTCTGCTACTAATGAGGAAGTTGATGCTGCTATGGGTGATTTTTTTAGGCTTACTAATTCTGATTCTGAGTTTTTGAGTGCTATGGTTGAATTTGTTGTCTTACATCAGGATGACTATGGATTTGCTGAAAGATACCATGGTTACCTTAGCAATATAACCATGCTTAGTAATGTTGCTCGGCAGATGGAGGGTAACTTTGAGATTTTCATTTTGCCATTGGCTGCTGAATGTGTTATTATCTCTGCTGAGGGTTTTGAAACTCTTATTCCTGTGGATTCTAGCTGGATCAATAGGTACACACATCTCAAGTACAGTAAAATCTTTGCTAGCCCTTCTGAACTATCTTGTGAGTGTTTGTTCCGGGAGGATGACCCGATGTTGTTAGCTTTATTCAAGTTTTACTCTGCAAGTGTCTTAAGGAAAATGGCTGCTAAAGTTAAGAGGAGAATTGATTACACTGAAAAGAACTTGTTTGATCTTCAGAATAGGTTCTTGGATGTTCTTCCTATTGAGTTCAAAGTTGGAAGGGACAAAAAACTTAAGGAGTTTGCTGCTACTGGGGATGGGAAGAATTCTATGTATATTGATCCTGTGTTGGGTAGAAGGATGGTAAGTTTGAGCCAAACAAAGTCTAAACTGAAAAATTTATTCTCTACATTTGATCTCATTTCTTCTTCACTTACTTGTGTCTCTTTTAACCCGGGAATGATCAATGAATCCCCTGATTATCATCCACCTGCCCTGCTTGAGTCTGAGGTGATCAAAGTTCAGAACAATATGGAGGAAGGCAATAATGAGGGTATGGTGCCTATCCCTGTTATTAAGTATGAGCATGTTAGAAATGGTAAGAAAAGCATGAGGGAGGCTATAGTTGAGCAACAAAATAAAGTTGCTAAGGCTAAAAGAATGAGCAGGGATCTGATTTTGAAAGTGAAGCCGGCTCCTTTTGGTAATTCTAGATGTGAGGCTTTTGAGAATATACCTGCTGATGCTGCAGCTGTCTTTGCTGCTAAGAATGCTTCTAATGGGGATGTTGCTGGTTTTATTAAGAAGCAGCTTGATAAGGAAGAAAGGCTTCAGAAGGAGGAGGCTAAGAAGAAGGAAGAGAAACGTTCTTATGCTAATGCTGTCCAGGGTGATGAGGTTGATCAGGAAGTTAAAGAGGTTAAGTATATTCCTCCGGCTGTTCTTCCAAATGGTGAGAAAGTTATGATAATAAACCCCAAGTTTATTGAGCAAGCTAGGAAGGTGTACAAAAACCACTTGTATGGGTGTTTTATTGGTACAGTTTGTATGATTGGTTGGGTGAGATTCCATATATATAAAATGTGGAAGCAATTTGGGATTGAAGAGGTGACAACCAATGGAAATGGTATTTTTTACTTTAAATTCAGGACTGAAGAGGGGCCTTTAAATGTGTTGAAAGCTGGTCCTTGGGCAATCAGGAGTATACCTCTTTGTGTTAATAAGTGGGAAGCTGGTATGGTTCTGAAGAGGGTTGAGCCTAAGTGTGTCCCTAATTGGGTTACATTTCATGGATTGCCTCTTGAAATGTGGAACATAGAAAGCTTGTGTAGTATTGCTAGTTGCATTGGTAAGCCAATTACTTTGGATAGTATAACAGCAGAAAAATGCAGTAAAAGGGAGAGTGCTAGTTTTGCTAGAGTTCTTATTGATGTTCCAGTATTTGTGTGCTTTCCTGCATCTGTTAAGGCTTTTTATCCTATTGATGAGTTTGGAATGCAGAAGAACATTGACATTAATATTGAGTTTTCTAGATTACCAGTTAGTTGCCATCATTGCTTGGTTTTTGGTCACTCTTTTGAGGCTTGTGGTAACAGAATGTTAACAGAGGCTGAGGCCTTAGAAAGGGAAAAAGCTGATGAAACAGGTGAAACGGGTAAAGAGCCTTCTACATTGGCCAATGGGGTGGATGCTGATGGTTTTCAGCCTGTGGTTAGTAAAAAGAACTCTGAGGTGAAAAATGTTGATGGGAGTAAGGGGAATGTTGGTAGTAGTCATGTTAAATCCCCTGGGCAAGGTAATCTTCATAATGTTCCTTTGGGGGGAAAAGCTACCAACAATCAGGGAAATAATGGGAGTGGCAAGAATGGTGGTAGCAGTTCTACATCAAATCAACAGATTCACTACAGGGCAGGTAAGGATAGTGCTTCTAATGCTCAAGCTCTGGTTACTAAAGGTGAGAATAATGGGAGCATGAATGATGGGCAGAAATTTGCTAATAAGAATATGCAGAGGAACACTGGTAGTGGAAAAAGTGAGGGGAATGCTGTGAAGGGGAATGTAAGGCCTGAAAGTTCTAGGAAGGTTAGTGACAATAAAGGTGGTCAGAATAGGGTGTATATTCCTAAGGGGCAGCATCAGAGTCGAAATTCTGCTCCTCCTGATAATAAGGAGCCTTTTGAGGTATCTAATCCTTTTAAAGTTTTGGAGGACATTACCACTGATATCACCAATGCTACTCAAAGTACTTCTATTATTCAGCCAAAAGATGGTTTTATCCCTGTTAATAAGACAAAAATTCTCACTACTGCTCTTGACAGTTACTATAAAAGTTTGTCCAAGGAAGAAAAGGATGAAGTTCTGGTGTATGTTACTAACAAGTTGGTACCTCCTTTTGAAAGAAGGAGTATTTGGAGTTTTGCTCAGAGAAAGTTTTTTATGATATTGTGTGACAAGCATGGGTTTGATGAAGGTATGGACTGTATTCTAGCGGATGAGAGGAATATTGAAGAAGTTTGTGAAATGCAAGATGATCTGGTTGAGAATGATGAAAATCAGGAGAATGAGGTGAGGGTTTCTGGATCTAATTCTGATCAGTTACAATGAAGATCATGTCTTGGAATGTTAGAGGATTGAATAATCTTGACAGGTTGGTGGAGACTAGAACGGTTTTAAGGGAACATGGCATTTGTATGTGTGGCTTTACTGAGACCAGGTTGAGTGCTGCTAAGATTGACTCTGTTACTGCTCAGATTAGGAATCAATGGAGGTGGTGTTCTAATGTCTCTTGCTGTAGGGATTGGGCCAGAATTGTCATTGGCTGGGATATGCATAAGGTGGATGTTCAAATTCTTGATATGAATGATCAAGTTATTCATTGTATCATTAATTCTCTTGAGAGTAATGACAGTTTTTTGTGTTCTTTTGTGTATGGTCATATTACTCCTGTTCTAAGGAAGGCTTTGTGGATGGACCTTATCTGCCATAGCAAAATGATTCAGGATCTGCCTTGGGTTTGTATGGGGGATTTTAATACTATTCTTGATCCTTCTGAGTCTACCTTTGTGAATTCTAAGCTTAGCACCTCTATTACTCAATTTAGAGATTGCATTGTTTCTTGTGGTTTGATGGATTGTAATTCTTATGGGCTGAAATACACTTGGACTAGTAAGCCTAAGAGAGGTAATGGTATTCTTAAAAAGCTTGATAGAGTGGTGGCTAATCAGGAGTTTTTTGATTCTTTTGAGAAAGCCAAGGTGGAATTCCTCCCTTTTTACACCTCTGATCACTCACCTATGATTCTGTTCTTGCAGGGAAGTTCTCCTAAGATTGCTAAATCTTTCAGGTTTTTGAATTATTTGACTAGAAAGCCTGGTTTTTTGAAGATTGTGGAAGATGGGTGGAATAGGCAGGTTGATGGTTTTAAGATGTTTAGTTTGGTTTCTAAATTGAAGGGGTTGAAAAAGCCTTTGAGGAATCTTAATTTTCAGCAGGGAAATTTATTTGATAAAACTCAAAGGATTAAGGTTGAATTGGAGAAAATTCAGAGGGAAATGGTTGAGGACCCTAGTAATGGGCTGTTAAGGGATGAGGAGTTTGTGTACCTCAATGCTTATAAGGATGCTCTAATTGATGAGTATCTCTTTAACAAGCAGCAAACTAAGATGAAGTGGTTGAGGGATGGTGACAGTAACTCTAAGTTTTTTCATGCTGTTGTTAAAGAAAGGAAGCATCGGAATAAAGTTACTAGGATTTTAGATAGTGAGGGTGAGGAGTATTTTGGAGAGCAGATAGGTGAGGCATTTGTTAAGCATTTTAGTAATTTCTTGGGAAGGAAGTGTAGTGTTAGTGGAATAAGTGATCCTGAGTCTTTATTTAACAAGTTTGTTCCTGCTGATATGGCTGATAGTATGGTCATCCCTGTGTCTAAAGTTGAAATTAAGGAGGCTCTCATGAGCATTGTGGCACTGGACCGGGGTATTATAGGTGATGAGTTTTGTGATGGTATATTTGAGTTTTTCAATAGTGGAAAGTTACTGAAAGAGGTTAATGCTACTTGTATTTCTTTGGTGCCTAAAGTTGCTAGTCCGGTGAATGTTTCTGAGTTTAGGCCTATTGCTTGTTGTAATGTGGTGTACAAGTGTATAAGCAAAATTTTATGTAACAGAATTAAAGGGGTGTTGGGGGTTATAGTTGATGAAAACCAGAGTGCCTTTATCCCTGGAAGGCAAATTAGTGATAATGTGTTACTTGCTCAAGAGCTTGTAAGGCACTACAAGAGGAAAAAGGGATGTGGTAAGGTGGCTTATAAGATTGATATACAGAAAGCTTATGACACTGTTGATTTGGAATTTCTGAGATTCATTCTTAACAAATTTGGGTTCCCTGGAATCATGGTTAACTGGATTATGGAATGTGTTTCAACAGCATCTTTTTCTATCAATGTCAATGGGAAACTTCATGGGTATTTTCAAGGTAAAAGGGGATTAAGACAGGGGGATCCCTTGTCTCCTTATCTGTTCACTCTTGTGATGGAAGTTCTTAATCTCATCATTAAAAGGAAAATTAGTTGTAATAATGATTTTCAATTTCACTGGAGATGTAAGGAATTAAAGATTACTCACCTTTGTTTTGCTGATGACCTTTTACTGTTTTGTAATGCTGATAGTAGGTCTGTTCTTGTTCTTAAGGAAGCTCTTTCTGAATTTAGCAGTGTTTCTGGACTCATTCCTAATTTGTTGAAAAGTACTGTGTTCTATGGTAGTGTGAATGAGGCTACCAAACAAGTTTTGAGTTCTATCATGCCTTTTCAAGTTGGTAAGCTTCCTGTCAGGTATCTTGGTGTTCCTCTTTTGTCTAGTAGGCTGTTATATAAGGATTGCACTTTATTGATTGAGAAAGTTAAAAAGAGATTAAGTAGTTGGAAGAACAAGTTTTTATCTTTTGCTGGCAGGTTGCAGTTAGTGAAATCTGTTTTGTTTTCAATTGGTATTTATTGGACTTCCATGTTTATTCTTCCTGGTAAAGTGTTGGATGAGGTTGAGGGATTGATGAGAAGTTTTTTGTGGAACTAGGAGGTTAAAGCTAGGGGTAAGGTTAGAGTGAAATGGCAGAATGTTTGTCAAAGCTGGAAAGCTGGGGGCCTTGGGATTATATCTTTATCAACTATGAATGTTGCTCTTATTGCTAAGCATATTTGGAATCTCATTTCAGGTAAAAATTCAATCTGGGTGAAATGGGTTAGTTTTTATTTGGTTGGTGATAGGAACTTTTGGACATTACAACCAAAAGATGGTTTGAGTTGGTCTTGGAGGAAAATCCTACATTGCAGAAGGATGATAATGCCTCACATTCTCTTTGAGGTTGGTTCTGGAAGAAGGCTGAGTGCTTGGCATGATAGATGGCATGAATTGGGGCCACTGGATATGTACATACCAAGAAGAGAAATTCTAAGGGCTGGGTTCTTGGACAATACCTCTGTGCATGAGATTGTGAATGAAAATGGGTGGAAATGGCCTGCTGAGTGGTTTAGTAAGTATCATGTTTTAAATTGGATACAATGTCCTAAGATTATGGAGGAAAGTGATGATAGGGTTAATTGGATAAGCAGGGATGGGAGCTTGGTGGAGTTTAGTGTTTCAGGGTGTTACAATGATTTGAATAACATTAAACCTGATGTTAAATGGGCTCCCAATGTTTGGTTTTCCCATGGAATTCCCAAACATGCTTTTGTTTTATGGATGGCTTTACAATTCAAGCTTCTTACTCAAGATAGACTGGATAGGTGGAGTGGGGGGGATAATTTGAAATGTGTTTTTTGTGAGAATGTTTCTGATAGTCATAACCATTTGTTTTTTGAATGTTATTTTTCTGCTCAGGTTTGGTTGAGATTGAAGAGGAAAGCTAAGATGATGGATGCCCCTGATAATTGGAACCTTGTCAAAGATTATATTAGCTGTTTGCCTAAGAGTAAGTCTATTTGGAATGTTGTTAAGAAACTGACTATTGCTGCTGTGGTGTATTTCATTTGGCAGGAAAGGAATATGAGGCTTTTCCAGAATAAAAGCAGACCTTTGGATGTGGTGGAGGGTCTGATTATTGAGGCTGTTAGGCTTAAGTTGAAGGTTACTATGATGAAGTTTTCAACTCAGGTCTTGAAAGCTGATGAGGAATGGAAGTTTCTGCCTTTTCATTTATCTAATGAGGTACATATGTAATAATCTTTTGATGGGGTGGGGTATTTGTGTTATTACTTTCTTATACTGGTGGTTGGATGACTGGATGGGATTTCTTGATTGGTCCCCTTTGGGTGGGGGGTCTCTTTGGGACTTAATCTTTGATGATGGGTTTTACTATAGTGCTTGGGTAGTATTCTGGTGCTGTAATGCATTTCCCCCTCTAAATTTTTTTAATTCTGAGTTATTTTGGTTTTGGGTCACTCTAGTGATGTGGAGTTTTGGTAACATGACTCTCATTGCTTCTGCTATGGATTGGAGGTGGTTAGGTCATTGGTGGCAACAGTGTTGCAAGAGCCTATTTGTGGATGATGAGTGGTGTAACTTGAGAGGTAGGATGAACCTTTCCTCTTCAAATTTTTGTATTTTTAGTCCATCCTCAAGTTGCACAATCCTTTATTATCACCTGTGTGATGCTGCCTTTTTTGATTTGGTCATCTTGGTCTTGCTGGTCTTTTTGTGTCTGCCTACTTGGGCTTTGGGTGGGGGGATTTTATGGGATGGAAGGTGGTGGAAAGGATGGGCTCCAAGTAATTTGGTGAGATTTGGGGAGGGGTTCAGGGGGGATTATGGTACATTTTGCACACATTTCACTTCCTTTGGCAATATTAGAGGGGTGGAGAGTGAGAGGTATGGTGGCATTATAAAGGGAGGAGTGGAGGAGATGAGTGAATTTAGTTGGATTAGGATTTGGGGTGGTGGGAATAACAGGGCCATTACAATTGATGTTGGGTTTTACTATAAAGCTGGGGTAGTAATCTGGTGCATTTGTGCATCATCTCTATTTCTTTCTCTGTTTCTTTGTTTATCTTTGTTAATAAATGTCTTGAGACATTTATTGGTTTGTTTATTTTGTTCTGTTGATCATTTGGGCTGCATATGGCTGATGATCAATTCTGCTTCTTGTGATTGGTGGTTAGGATGGAAATGGCACTGGTGGTGCATTCACCCTGGAGAGATAAGGTTGGATGATACCATAGGGCCTAGGATATTATCTTCCTCCCCTTATTTTTATATTTGGAGCACATGCCCTTGGTATCAAAACCCTTTTGTCCCTTTTATTATGTCAGCCTTTTTCTTTTCTATTTTTTTGAGTCTTGCCTCCATTTGGAGGTGGGGTGGGGGGTTGTTGGATCTCAAGATATTGAAGGACTGGAGTTTAGAGATGGCTAGAATGATTGGTGTCTGCTGTAATAGTTGCAGGGCTGGGTCTGTGGTTTATAATCATGGATGGGTTGTTAACAAGGATATGAAATGGTATAAAATGTTAGGCAGCAGATACATCAAAGATTTTGGGTTAGAAGATCTTGAGATGAAAATTACCCACTCAAAGTATGTTAAGATTGGCTGGTGTTGGTGGCTATGGAATTCTTGGTATGTGTATTGCAGTGCTAATAGTTTATTGAAGACCATTAAGGGCATTTGTGGGAACTTTGGCAGCACGATTGATGAAATGATGGGCAACTGTTGTAGTAAAGTTATTAAGGTTGGGGGTCCTGAGATGAAAGACATTCACTTTGACTATAATAGTGTTGGCTGGTGCATGTGGTGTTGGATCTGTATACTTGTTTATTTTAGTGCTTACAGGTTTTTAAAGATTACTGGAGATGTTTTTTGGGAGTTATGCTACTGGCCATGTCAGTATGGGGTTGAAAGTTGGTACTCCATCCGTGTGAGTGGTTGGTCAAAGTGGAGTTTTGACAAGGATATGAATACTGTTACTAGAAGGCTGCTTGTCATTTTTGATAACATTGTTTACAATAGATTTAAAGTAAGGGAAGATAGAAAGTGGATGAGCATTAGATCTGAGTTGAATTTGAGGAAGCTGTTGTGGGTTACCTGGTTATTGGGATTGGTTGATCTCATGGCATTGCATGGAAACTGGTTCATATGTTGCTGACTAGGAAGGATGCTAACAAAGGTTTGTGTTATTTGGTTTGGAGATTGATGATATTACAGCAACACAGGTGCCTTTCTATGATGATTATTTGGTTGCCTTGGAAGGTTGGGTGCATTTCGATGCGCAGATAAAGCCTCAAATTTAAAAAAATAAGAAAATAAAACAAGTTGAAATTGTATAACCCAACAACAATCAGGTCGGTACTCCCGTACACGCAGAGAAAGTCCGATGAGTTATACGAAACACCAAAGAAAATAAAGCAGAACGTCAAACGAACAACAATCAGGTCGATCTTTCGATACGCAGGGAAAGTCCGATCGTTTGACAAAATAAAGAAAATCAAACAAGTTTTAATCTTTGCAAAATGAACACATGTATACACAATGACTTCTCATTTTGAATTTCACACTTATTTTTCTTTTTGTGTCATGAAATATGCATCAAGATGTTATCCACATGGTCAAGCATTAGTATTTAGTGTATATCACATCTGAATACTTTCTGATTTGCCGAGCCTACCAAGCACATCAAACAATGATCTTATTTATGTTTGTCCTGAAATGCATTATACACATTAACAAAATCAAAATTATCATAAAAATCATCAAATGCTTGAAACTGATTAGCATTCACCCATTTTAAAGTGGGACTTCGAGGAGTAGAATTTGATCCAGAAGAAAAATCTTTGAATTTTTTACCAGCTCTGGAAGAACTTTCAGAGGAATCCTTCTTCTGTTGTTTACCCACTAATCCTTTCTCCATTGTAGATACAAGAACCTGAGCCAAATGATAAATTTGATCAAGATGAGTATCCTTTTTTTCTTTTGGTTTCTTCTTTGACATGTTCTTCTTGTCTTCCTTTTCATATTTATGATTGTTACTACCCAAACTTGAACGTTTGTAACCTGGTAGCTTTGATAATTCTACTTGAGAACCAGAATTTCAAACTTGAGCAACTTGAGTAAATGTAGCTTTAATACTGTTTATGTTGTTAGCTTCAACCAACTCAGCAGCAACTTTTTCTTCAGACAATTGCTTCTCATTCTTTTCAATTACTCTTCCAACACAAATCTCTTCTCCATCCAACAAGGTACTTCCAGACACAAATTTAGTTTCCTTCGCCACTGTCTTGTCAAATTGCTTGGAATGTTTATTGTTCTTCTTTGTAGGCTTTGCAGCAGCAAATTCAGAATAATATTGTTTTACACCATAAGGTTTGACATCAACCAGAGGATAAGGTTGAGTAACAGGATGCGGAACTTGATTATGATCTTCTCCACCAAAAACTTTTCTTGAAATTCTCATCTCTATACAAGTAACTTGTGAAAGAATGTGAATTCTTCAAATTATTTAATTGTCTGCTAAGATCCAAAATCTCAATATTTAAATCCGATATCTTCTTCTGTGCATCACCCAAATTCTTTTCAGACTGAATCAGCTTTTCAGACATTCTGTTGGACAAAGATTTTTCTCTTCTCATATCATCATGAGCATTATACACTTCTTATGCAATTTTATTCACCTGTTCCTTATAAATGTCGACATTCCTGATTAGCAACTCTTTTGTCAAGCTTGTGATTTTATCTTGTAATTTAGAATGTGCCACTTTATGTTGATTTTCCAAAGCAGTAACTTCATCATAAGCTTTCTGAACTTCATCATAAGATTTCTGAACCAAATCCAACTTTGCTTTTGATTTGAGAAACAAAGCTTTAAAAATCTTCTGTTACTTCCTTTGCTTCTTTCTCCCGTTTTTCAGCATTCTTGACTAAATCTTCTTTGTTAGCAACTAATGTAGAAATTTGTGTAACCAACTCTGCATTTTCATTTTGCAGTTTTAATATCTGTTCTTTATCTTCAACACACATCCCTTCAAATCTTTTCTGAAGTTTTACAAATTCTTCCATCAACACACTGTTTTCCTTGACAATCTGTTCATTTGTCTTCAAAATCTCATCAAAAGCTTCACATTTCTTCTTGGAACTTTCTAACTCTTCTTTCTTCCGTTTGCTTTCAACAGTCAAGACTTTCTTTTCTTTAACCAATTCCCAAATCTTTCTTTCCTTTTGTGAACATAATTTTTTTTTGGGTAAAGGGTTACCCCGGTGATATATATATTCACAACCAAAAAAGTACATGTAGAAGAGAGCGTCTCAACTAATTCTCAAGCAGGGACAAGCCCCTGAAGAGTAAAACAAACAGAAACAAGAAAAAACACACCCACAGACACCCCTAGCACAAACTAGAAGCCCATCAACCTAGGACGATCAGCAAATCAGCCACCATCATCCGAAGTTGCTGTACTAGTAATATCCCAATCCGCAAGAGTTTGGGACACGCTCTCACACCTCCGAAATCTGAGAACCATAAGTCTATATCGAATATCCTCGCACACCTGTTGAAACACCGTCTCAGAAGATCTGGCATGCTGCTCATGAAATCTCCCATTCCGTTCCCTCCAAATATGATACACAGTTGCCGCAACAGCAAGTTTGCTCACAACCACTGTGAGGCGTTTTGACTTCGCCCCATCAGTTAGCTTGCTGATAATAGTTCTCCAGTCATTCAACAGATCCGTTCTCGCAAGTTTGAGACACACCTTTCGCCAGACATCCTGAGAAAAAGAACATTCAAAAAATAAATGGTTATGTGTTTCCGTCTCTGCATGGCAAAGAAGGCAGCACATCATGTTCATGTTCCCTTTTTGTAAATTCCATTCCCTAATCTTGTCTTGAGTACGCAACCTCTCCATAATAGCCAGCCATAAAAGAAAAGCATGCTTAGGAATACAAGCAGAGAACCATACAACATGCACCCATGTAACATCCACCCCCACATTTCTGAACGAGTTCCATGCAAGAGTCGTTGAGAAATGATTGTTAGTCCCACCAATACACCAAACCAACTCATCACGTCTCGAGTTTAGAGTAACATTTTGAATATCACGATGGGCAGGGTACATGTCGACCCACTCAGGAGGCCAATTCCAACCCCCACTCGAAACTAAATCCGCCACCTTAGAATATATATTATAACCCGCCATGTGAATACGTCTAGTAGAGATAATATCCCCAAGCGGCCCAATAGAACTCCAATTATCAAACCAAGCCGACGTCTCGAGGCCATTTCCGACAATCGTCCGTATGAAATCACGGCTCATCACCCTGATCTGCAAGATTTTTCTCCAACTCCAAGCACAATTAGCCACCGGTTGACAATTCCATATCGTTCGCCCCCTCAATCGATGAACATTAATCCACTGAACCCATAACGACTGCCTATTAGTAACAATGCTCCATATATGCCTAGCTAAGAGAGCGATATTCATATCCCGAATACGACGAATGCCCAGGCCCCCCTCGTGTTTAGGAGCACACACCACTTGCCATGAGACTTTAGCAGCTCCCCTACCAAGTTTACCTTGAGACCACAAGAAACCCCGCATTTTGGCCTCTAATTCCTTTGTCACAGAAACCGGAAGTAGAAAAACCGAGGCCCAATAGATGTGCATTGCAGACAAAACTGATGTAATAAGTTGAAGGCGACCAGCAAACGATAGGCACTTGTTCCTCCAACTGCCAATTCTATTGTCAGCCGCTTCCAAAAGACTATGGCAGTCCTTATGACGGAGGCGAGACGAAATAAGTGGCACACCCAAGTATTTGACCGGCAAGATCCCTTCTTTAAACGGCATGCAATTCAGAATCGCCATTCTACTCTCCATGTTTACATTGCAAAAGAAGATTGTGCTCTTAGGGATGCTCGGAATCAGTCCAGAAATCATAGAGAATTCATCTAATGTCTTCAGCAAACAATTCACAGACTGGGCCTCACCCCTAGAAAACAGAAAAAGGTCATCAGCAAAGCACACGTTAACAATTCGTTGACTTTCACATTTTCGATGGAACCGGAAACCAGGGCACTTCTTAACATCACGGTCAGACATACGAGTGAGGATTTCCATGACCAGAGTAAACAAGTATGGCGACATAGGGTCACCCTGCCGAAGCCCCCTTTTCCCTTTGAAAAAACCATGAATCTCACCATTGATCGAAATAGAGAAAGATGTCGAAGTCACACATTTCATAATCCATTCAACCATTTTCATATGGAACCCAAATCCTACGAGGACTTTCCCTAAGAACATCCAGTCCACAGTGTCGTACGCTTTTTGAATATCAATCTTTAGAGCACATCGAGGAGCCCCATGGTCACGATGGTAATTATGCATCAGTTCTTGGGTCAACAAGATATTATCCGTAATACATCTTCCCGGAACAAACGCCGACTGGTTTATACTCACCACGTCATTTAAAACACTCTTGAGACGGGCCGCTATTATCTTGCTAATACATTTGTATAGCACATTACAACAAGAAATCGGCCTATAATCCGTAATCATTTCAGGAGTTAGGACTTTTGGGATCAAAGCTATCACCGTATGGTTTAATTCTTGCAACATTTTACCATAAACAAAGAAATCACGGACAGCCACAATAACATCATTGCCGATGATATGCCATGCCTTTTTAAAAAAAGCCGAAGAGAACCCGTCAGGTCCCGGAGCTTTATCATCACTAATATCAAACATCGCATCACGAATTTCCAAGTCGGAGACCGGTCTAATCATCCAGTCACCCATCTCCCTATCCACTTTGTTTTCAAACAAACTCGGGTCCGGCTCTCCATTGACTGTACCCGTGCTTCCAAAGAATTTTGTGTAGTGGTCAACAAACGCCTTAGGAACAGCCATTCCCTCGTGAAGCACACCAGCCCCATCTCTAATAGTTTCCACCCTACTCCGCTGATTCTTCTGCTTAAGGGTTCTATGAAAAAATTTTGTGTTCCGATCCCCCGTTGCCAACCATTGAACTTTCGCCTTTTGTTTCAAGAAATTCTCCTCATCCAGACAAGCAACCTGATAATCATTAATTAACATTACCTCCTTTTCTTTTAATTCCATATTAGCAGGATCCCCATCGAGCTTTCTTTGGATGTCATCAAGAAGCTCACGTAAAGATTCCACACGTTTATGAAGATTCCACACGTTTATGAACATAATTCACAAGTAGATACATAATCAGTTACATCAGAATCAGAATAACTTGATTCAACTTGCACATTCGCCATCAACGCTTGAAATGATTCGTCGGTGAAACAAAGTTCAGACATAGTTTCCATTCTAGCATCATTTGCTTGAGAATGTAAGATAAAAGCAAATTCATCCAGAAATTGTTCCTAAAAATGTTGTGACCAATCAATAGCTTTTGCTTCTGTATTGTAAACATGCTTATTCGAATTAGACTTTTCAGATGGTGATTGATTACATTCACAAGCAAAATGTCCAATATTGGAACATTTGTAACACTTAACGTTTGACTTATCCAATCTAAGTTTCCCTCCTAGAATAAAAGATTTATTTCCATGTTTCTTCATGAATATTCTTCCTCTTTGAACCAACATAGCAAAGTGCCAATTCAAATCTAACTCATTAAACTGATCATCATCCAACTGATCTATGTGGTCTCCAAACAAATTTGCTTCACCAATTTTACAAAACATTGATCCACAAGAAAATGATATGAAAGTTGATATCAAAGCAGCTAATTCTTCAGTTGTTTTAACAGGAATAGAATAGTTCATTGATTTATCAGGAGTTGTAAAACTGCAACCTGAAGAGTAACTAGAATTCTCATACTTCCCAGCAAGAAAAGTTGTTGGGGCAGGATTCAGACTTGGACTAAAACTTCACTTAGCTTTAGCATTCACAATAGCTGAATTATCTCCATAATATAATTCTGGATTTTGATTTAGAGCATGTGTAGACCTTTTCACCTTCATCTCTAATTCATGAGCTTGCAATTTCCCTGTTAATTTGTGAAATCACCATCCAGAATATTCCTTATCATCTTTCAATAACAAAACATAATTTTCCCAATTATTTTGTAAAGCTTCCAAAAACTTTTCTTTCAGCTCATCATCTTCTTTTGTAATTTTCACTTCTCCAAGTTCACTAACAAGATGCGAAAACCTTGAGACCAAGTCTGAAACACTTTCTTTTTCACAGTGTTGAAAGTTGTCAAGTTCCTTTTGCAAAACTTTCTTTCGACTTTTCTGATACTGTTCATTTCCTGCACATCTATCTTTTAATGCATCCCACAATGCTTTAGATGTTGTACAAGTTTTAAACTGATGCAACAATTCTCTTGGTAACGCCATCGTGAGATTACCATATGTTTTCTTTTCTCTAGCATAAACTTTCCTTTCATCAGCATCAAGATCACTTCGCATTATGTGTTCCCTATAGATCAATATCAAGAGCACTAATATAGGATTCAAAACGATGCTTCCAGTTGTGAAAATCTTCCAGTCTTAACATTTTGAGAACTTTCTGATTTATTCCAATGTCGTTGTCATAGTTCAACATACTTTGCATTGAAGTTTGAGCAGATGAAAAAAGCTTGAAAATCAGACATTTTGAGATAATCTTTTCGGTATTGGAAACTTAGAATGCAAAAACGGAAGTCTTAGAAACGAATTTTAAGGGTCGAAGGGGAGGGTACTAGTCGTAAGGTAATAAAAGTGTAGATCACTCCGAGATGGTCGTTTTGGCTGGTATTGGGTTCCGTAACTCAAAATAGAACTCAAGTTATGTAAGTTTTAGTGAACGTCACTTTTCTACCAGCGAACCAAAAACACTTCTAACGAACCAATTCTTTGACCAACGAACCAAGAGTTTTGATCGAACCAAGAATATACCCAGCAAACTGAACCAATTCAGACGAACCAAAACCCCAATGAACCAAGTATCATGGCGAACCAATGACCTGGTAAACCAAATGGTTAGTTGTAACACTCCGAACCATTGTTGAAGATTAACTAGCAAACCAAGATAAAGATATACTGGCGAACCAAAATTCAGCGAACCAACTGATGAAGATTGCCTAGCGAACCAACCAGTGAACCAAAGAACTAATCCAGCGAACCAACAGATTCATCTGGCGAACCAGTAAACTCAACCGGCGAACCAACACTGTTTCGACAAATTTTTGAAATTTTGGACGTTTTGGACTGTGTCAGGACCGATTTCACGTCAAGAATCCTGATCTTGAGCAAGAACGAAGATGAGATGAAGGAGACAGGATGATGAGAATCAAAGATAATAAATGACAAGAAATAATAAACTAAACGATTCATTGATTATTGCTGAATGATTACAACGAACCGAAAGATTACAAACTCGTCATAGGAAATCCATGGTCACATTGGGTTGAGCTCAAACCCAATGTGTGACTCTCTCTCTCTCTCTAGAATGGTGCTCACTCACTCTAAGAATCATCTCTTATTCATTCTTTATTCTCTCATATTCTCAAATGAGCACACTCACCGTATATATAGAGAGCCCATGTGCTCACTAGCCCACTAACTAGTAAAACACAAATAAAATGAGCTTATTACAAATAAACAACTAAAATAAATTATTAATAAAATCAAAGTTGATTTTATTAATATGAAGCTTGACTTGCTCGAACCGATCTTCCGTTGACTTTTACGTTGACCGTTGACCCGAACGGTTGACTTTTCCAGAAAACGGTCTTCGGTCCAATTTGCAAGCCTCGAGCATCACAACCCGCGTCTCTGAATCAAATCACAATGGATTCTTCAACCCATTTATTCGAGAATAGATTTGATGGCGTCAGTCATACATATTATTAGTTCCAACAATTCTTCCTTGACTGACGTTGTCAAATCTGTCATACTGGTGAAGCACCGCTCTGTCGTGCATCTTCAAAGAATAACTGATAAACCGGAATCTTTCTGTTGTAAAGGTTCCCCCTTTGAATAAGCTTCTTCTGTTCTTGTTGCTCTAGTTGAGATCCGAGTGCTGCAGTTCACTCGGTTCACACGGTCGGGTACAATACTAAGAATGCTGAACATTAGAGAAAAATCGCAACAAATCGAATCAGATAAACCAATCAATCACTGAAAATGCTCCAACTTCTGATAATCGACCTGATAATCCAGTTCTATTATTGTTCCCCCTCTTCTCTAGATCCCTCTGAAAACATCCGATGCGGAAGCGGAAAATCAGATGCAGAGAGTGGAACCGTTCCGCTCAGTTCTGAAGAGAAAACGGTACTGAAATCCTGAAATCGGAAAATCTTGCGAAAAACCGGAAGCCGGGTGCAGACAGTTGTGAATGATCCATAAATACTGAACTTGTTCCGCGTGACTGGGTTGGATGCGAAAATAATGTCAAATCGGTGAAAAACTGAGATCCCGAGCGTAAACGAGAAATTTATTCATAACCGGAGTCTTCGTAATTTTGGGCGAAGAAAATCGAGCTCGGAAAAATATTCCGTGAAGATTTCTGAGTCAAACAGTGCAATTTGGAATGAATCTGAGAAAACCGTCAATTTTATTCAAGTAACGGTCATTCCGTTAGAGATTTAACGGAATATTCCAATATTTAACTGAGATTCCAGTTAATTCGGTTAGATGACATCAGCGCTGCATCAGCTAAACAACTTGGAGTGAGACATAACGAAACAGTCACAAACTTAACCGAGAAGCGAAACCAGTCCGTCAGTGGTCGTTAGCTAACGTGGTCTTGACGTCAACAAAAACTAGAAACCCGGTCGAATAAACGAAATAAATCCATGACCACTAAAATATTTTTAAAATTTTGTTTCGGCGTTATCTCGTTATTCTTGTAGAAAAATTGATTAGTGGTAAAAAATCTCCAAAGAAATAACCATGATCCATGTGTTTGGAAAAGGACCAATCAGCATTCAACACTAGATCAGATCCAACGGCAGCCATGTGCAATCCGTGTTAAAGATGGCTAAGCCAATCAGGAGATGGCTGGGAAAAAAAAGAGCTAACGTCTCTTTTGACAGGAGCTGGACCCACGGGACTCCTTCCCTTCAATCACTGATCGACAACAACCATTTAGCAGATTTCTTTATGGAGGCGGGACCCAGGCGCTCAACTTCAGCCAATCACAGCATCGCATAAAGGAGAAATTTGAAAAGTTCTTTTCTTTGCTTGTTGTCCACGCGCCATTTAATTCTAAAAGAATTATTTCAGCTAGGCCCACACAAAATTATTTATTCCTCAATGGTTCTCCAAATGCGTTGGGACCCACGCGCTGACCATATTAACCAACTAGAAAACACCAACTAGAGAACCCTTCATCGAATTCTTAATTCAGGTGGGGTCCATGCGACTCTCTTCCACCAATCAACACTTAACAGCGAAAAAGAAGTCTTGGACAACCAACAATGGAGAGAGAAAGGAATTCCTCAGCAGCCAATGGTGCAATGACACGTCATCATCATCACCTTCTACCTGCGAAACCCTAATTCCCAGGAATAGACCACCGGAAAAACGCAATATCGCCGGAAAACCATGAAAGGACCATAGCTCAGTGAAAGCTCGACCAAATCCAATTATTTTTATACCGTTAAACTCGTAGCTCGATGCTCTACCATTCTGGACGATCAAAAGTCACTGAAACATACTCGAACGAAAACCCAGATGACGAGTTAAGTCGAGATCACCAAGGTGATCGAGGTCGCCAAGACCATACGAGGTCGCCAAGGTTATTGGCGAGATCGCCTGGACTTATTGATATCGCCAAGCATGAGATCGCTAAGAAGGAAGTTCATGGATACCCGAGATCGCCAAGACAATCTTCAAGCTCACCTGAGATCGCCAAGTACATCTTCAAGATCACTCGAGGTCGCCAAGAACATCTTCAACAGCTGCGAAATCGCCAAGGCAATCTTCAACCAAAATGAATAACACCAAGAACACCGTGAAACACAAACTACTGTGTGTTTCTCTAGATCTGTCCAAACCGTTGCGTTTCAGACAAAACCGATGCTCCCAATGGATCCGACATTGATTATTACACCAAAAACTCAGAATCAAACGCGAAATCTTCAAGAACACCCAAAAAACGTGAAAACCCTAACAACATCGTTTTTCTTGCTCAGATCTCGCATTTCTTCACAGATTTGAACATATGGAGCATGAAATCATATCTAAATGAACCCAACAACAAGAATCTATCATCAGATTAATCCAGAAATCATCCAAACAGCTCCACAAATAAGAAAAAGTAGAAAAAGTCTCCAAACTGGGTTTTCCAATCAGCACCTCATTCAAGCTCAAAATCAAGATTCGAGTGACCAGATTCGTTGTGAGACGAGATCTTATCGGTACCTGCTCTGATACCATTTGTCAGGACCGATTTCACGTCAAGAATCCCGATCTTGATCAAGAACGAAGATGAGATGAAGGAGACAGGATGATGAGAATCAAATATAATAAATGACAAGAAATAATAAACCAAACGATTCATTGATTATTGCTGAATGATTACAAAGAACCGAAAGATTACAAACTCGTCATAGGAAATCCATGGTCACATTGGGTTGAGCTCAAACCCAATGTGTGACTCTCTCTCTCTAGAATGGTGCTCACTCACTCTAAGAATCATCTCTTATTCATTCCTTATTCTCTCATATTCTCAAATGAGCACACTCAGCCTATATATAGAGAGCCCATGTGCTCACTAGCCCACTAACTAGTAAAACACAAATAAAATGAGCTTATTACAAATAAACAACTAAAATAAATAATTAATAAAATCAAAGTTGATTTTATTAATATGAAGCTTGACTTGCTTGAACCGATCTTCCATTGACTTTTACGTTGACCGTTGACCCGAACGGTTGACTTTTCCAGAAAACGGTCTTCGGTCCAATTTGCAAGCCTCGAGCATCACAACCCGCGTCTTTGAATCAAATCACAATGGATTCTTCAACCGATCATTCGAGAATAGATTTGATGGCGTCAGTCATACATATTATTAGTTCCAACAAACTGTGAATTGCAGCACTATGCAACAAAAACACACTAGGAACGTTTAAAAATCAAGTTTGACATCAGAAACACTTGGAATTGAGAAAAATTGATGAAAATGATCAAAAACTCACTTTCTCACACTAGAAAAATCGGAATTTGATCAAATTAAAGCAGTAGAGCAACCTGGATTGCTCTGATACCACTTGTAAGTACCGGTAGGGATCTATCATACACAATGCACACAATGTAAATAAAGCTTCGCTTTATTGATTTCACTAAGATGATTACAAAGAGATCTAGAGAGAGAAACACACTCAGAATACACATAGTTAAGATGACAGAAGTGATAGAAGTTCTGACTATCTCTAACACGAAATATTTATAGTGATCAACTAATCAACTAACCAACCAACCAACGAACCATTAGGTTCGCTGCCAACCATTTGGCTAACTAAATGGTTCGCTGCCTAGCTAACCATTCGGCTAACCATTGGTTAGTTGGGTCCCAACCATTGGTTAGTTAACACTAAGACTCACAAACGTGCTCTAGCTTAGATAGAATACACAAGCCAGTTTGTAGCATAGGATTATGCTCTAACTCAATAAAGGATTAATTAAGTTATTATTTATCCGTTCATGATTAAATGATATCAGTAAACGTCCATTATTATTTAGTGGAAATAATTATGGATATCGGGAAACCATTGGGTGGCCATTTCATAGTAGTGTGTTTGAGTCTTGCATTCGAATGATGTAATGGCTCGTTAGGTCGTAACGAGTCATTATGCAAGTTCGGGAAGAACGATCCATTAGATGGTAAGGGGCCATTATGCAGGTACAAGATAACAAGTCATTATCCTATAATGGGACGTTATGAAACCAAGTCGGATTCTGGTTTTATGTGATAAATATAATTCTGTAGGGTTCTTAGTGTAATTATGGGCAACTTGTTCTCCAAGTCAAAGCATGTCTATATATACTAGTTCCCTAGAAACCCTAAAATATAAGACAACTTGGAAAACACACAAAGAGATCGACCGGAGAAAGCCAGCAGTCGGCGTCACTGCCGCCTGGCCGCCACCGTCATCGCCATCGTTGATTGGATCTACGAGTTTGGTCATGGTTTCTGTTTCCCATGGAAGGTATAAATGTTATTCTCTTTCAATTTATATCTATGTTTCAGTTGTATGAGCTACATACCAAAATCCTAATCGTGATCAATCAATTTTCTAGCGGAACCGTTTGTTGAACCATCGTGCTTTGACTGGTTTTGTCACGACTAGTAAATCTATTTATATGGGTTATCTGGATCTCTGGTGGGATCGGTTGAGAACCATCCTCGTGTACACGCTTCCGCACGTTACTTGTTTATCAAGTCAAGAAACTAAAATTTTAAAATTCGTACACGAAAATCCCAACACTATAAAGATTAGTAGTCTTTATGACATGTAAAAACTTGAACTCGATTTAAAATTTAATGAAATTTCAAGTCAGTTGTGGTTATATTTTATTTAAAGTTGTGGTTGAATTTGTTATGTGTTCTGTATGTCATTTGATATTTGTACTATACTTAAATGGTAAACAGCGGGATGTTAATCATTTTTGTATGTTATGAATAAAGACAATGGCAGGTAGAGGTCGAGGCCATGGAATCAATCTCACTGCAGAAGAGCTCAATACTATTATCGGTCAGAGTGTAGCAGCAGCTTTGACAGCTCACACGCAAGCACACCCTAACGTACCGCAAGGGTGTTCATACCAGATGTATATGGAATGCAAGCCACACATGTTTAACGGAACAGAAGGAGTCGTAGGACTACTTTGGTGGATGGAGAATACTAAGTCGGTTTTCAAGAGATGCAATTGTTTAGCTGAATACCGTGTTAAGTACGCATCATGAATATTTATGGAGTAGCTTTAACGTGCTGGAACTCACAGGTTCAACTGCTTGGTTTAGCAGCAGCGAACGCAATGCCGTCGGCAGAGTTCACGGGACTGTTGATCGAGGAATATTGTCCTCGCATGGAGGTTAAGAAGTTAGAGGTTAAAATTGCTAACTTAAAAATGGAGGGATCTGAAATTGAGGCGTACACTCGCGCCAAAATGAATTGGCTTTGATTTGTCCTACCATGGTTGATCCACCCTATCGCCGAATTGAGTGGTATATTGATGGCTTGGCACATCATATTTAGAGCTTGGTGACTTCAAGCAACCCTGGAAAATTCATACACCATCCACTTAGCTCATAAGCTAACTGATCAAGTTGTGCAACAAGGACTTTACCTCAGCGTAAAGCAGTGAATGGTGTGGCAGACAACAAGAGGAAATGGGAGACCTCTGGAGGAAATGGCAGTGGTTCTAGCAAGAATCAGAATTGAAAAGCTGATGGTAATGACAAAGGTGGCCATGGGAGTTAGAGTTCTAGAAATTCATCAGGTGCTTATCAGGGGAGACAACCCAAATGCAACAAGTGTGGCCAACATCACTATGGGAATTGTGTGATCAAGTGTAACAAGTGTGGAAAGTTGGATCACAAGGCCGTTGACTGTCGACTGAGAGTCAAAAATCAAGGAACTCATAATCAAGGAAACCAGAATCACTAGGGTAATCAAGCTGGCTTTTTGAATGTGGATTTATAGGTCATTTCAAGAAAGACTGCCCAAAGCTTAAAGTAAACAAAAAAAAAATGGTGGTAATCGAGGAAACGGGAATGGCAATGGAAATGGTGGCAATGGAAACGGTGGAGCAGCGGGTAGAGCATTTGTGATTGGAGCAGGAGAAGCTCGAAATGACGCCAACGTGGTAAATGGTAAGTTTCAGTTAATGGCTATTTTGTTCTGTATTGTTCGATACTTGCGCCGATATGAGCTCTATTTCAAGTAAATTTACCAAAATGATTAACGCCATAGAAAGCCCATTAGAAGTTAAGTATTCGATAGAGCTTGCAACTGGAAAGCTACATGAAATCCATAATATTGTCTAAAATTGCATATTGGAGTTGTTTGGTCAACAAATGAGCATTGATTTGTTGCCAAAAACTTTGGGAAGCTTCAATGTTATTATTGGCATTGATTGGCTCTCTAGGCATCAGGCTGAGATTGTATGCCAGGAGAAAGTGGTTCGAGTTCCTCTTCAGAATGGCAAAATTTTGACGATTCGAGGCGAGCGAATTGGATCGGCAGTTGAGATCATTTTCATTTCTCAAGGCGCAGAAGTGTCTGCAAAAAGGCACATAGTTATTTTAGCTCACGCCGTCGAGACGCCAGTAGAAGAACCGAATCTGGAAAATATTCCTGTCGTTCATGATTTCCTGACATATTTCTTAAAGATCTGCCAGGTCTACCTCCACATAGGCATATAGAATTTCGGATCCACTTGGCACCAGGAGCATCACCGATTGCTCGCACACCTTATCGATTAGCCCCAAGCGAACTCCAGGAGCTGTATGATCAGTTGCAGGATCGGCTAGAGAAACGTTGTATTAGACCTAGTTCATCATTGTGGGGAGCACCTGTTTTGTTTGTCAAGAAGAAAGACGGTACTTTTCGAATGTGTATAGATTACAGTGAGTTGAACAAGGTTACCGTAAAGAATCGGTATGCTTCTTCCGCGTATCGACGATTTGTTTGACGAGCTTCAAGGTTCGAGTTATTATTAGAAGATTGATTTAAGATCTGGGTATCATCAGCTACGCTTTCAAGGTTCGAGTTATCTTTTGGTATCTTCTTTGGCATGTTCTTCTTGTCTTTCTTTTCAAATTTATGATAGTTACTACCCAAACCTGAACATTTGTAACCTGGTAGCTTTGATAATTCTACTTGAGAACCAGAATTTCCAACTTGAGCAACTTGAGTAAATGTAGCTTTAATACTCTTTATGTTGTTAGCTTAAACCAACTCAGCAGCAACTTTTTCTTCAGACAATTGCTTCTCATTCTTTTCAATTACTCTTCTAACACAAATCTCTTCTCCATCCAACAAGGTACTTCCAGACACAAATTTAGTTTTATTCGCCACTGTCTTGTCAAATTGCTTGGAATGTTTATTGTTCTTCTTTGTAGGCTTTGTGTTAGAGCATATTTCTATGCCACGATGTGTCTCGTGTATTGTATCTATGTAATGTGAGCAACTATGTGAGTCTTGTTAGGCAACTGGGCGTACCACATGGTCCGCCGGACCAGTTGGTACGGCGTACCAATGTGGTACGCTAGCCAGTTAGCCAGTGCCTATAAATAGGTAGCTTATGTTGAGGGTTAAGGGCTTAGAGCTTCTAGCCATATTCTACATTTCTGTGTGTGTGTTTCTGTGTGTATGCTCTCAAGCCTT
>JBCNJP010000024.1:23072850-23103658 GCA_039602395.1 Deinandra increscens subsp. villosa | reverse complement strand
ACTGCTTCTTTCCGCTTAAACTTGTTGTTCCGCTTGAAGTTGTAGTTCCGCTTTAACTTCAGCCAGAACTGTCAAAGCTGGAGTTCAGCCGGAAAACTTCAAAATTGAAGTTCCTTACAAGGAATATTTTCCAGATTCGGTTCTTCTACTGGCTTCTCGACGGCGTGAGCTAAAATAACTACGTGCCTTTTTGCAGACACTTCTGCGCCTTGAGAAATGAAATGATCCCAACTACAGATCCAATTCGCTCGCCTTGAATCGTCAAAATTTCGCCATTCTGAAGAGGAACTCGAACCACTTTCTCCTGGCATACAATCTCAGCCTGATGCCTAGAGAGCCAATCCATGCCAATAATAACATTGAAGCTTCCCAAAGTTTTTGGCAACAAATCGATGCTCATTTGATGACCTAACAACTCAAATATGCAATTTTGGACAATATTATGGATTTCATCTAGCTTTCCATTTGCAAGCTCTATCGAATACTTAACTTCTACTGGGCTTTCTCCGGCGTTAATCATTTTGGTAAATTTACTTGATATATAGCTCATATCGGCGCAAGTATCGAACAATACAGAAGCAAAATAGCCATTAATTGAAAACTTACCATTTACCACGTTGGCGTCATTTCGAGCTTCTCCTGCTTCAATCACAAATGCTCTACCCGCTGCTCCACCGTTTCCATTGCCACCATTGCCATTGCCATTCCCATTTCCTCGATTACCACCATTTTTGTTTTTGTTTACTTTAAGCTTTGGGCAATCTTTCTTGAAATGACCTATAAATCCACATTAAAAAAGCTAGCTTGATTACCCTGGTGATTCTGGTTTCCTTGATTATGAGTTCCTTGATTTTTGACTCTCAGTTGGCAGTCAACGACCTTGTGACCCAACTTTCCACACTTGTTACACTTGATCCCACAATTCCCATAGTGATGTTGGCCACACTTGTTGCATTTGGGTTGTCTCCCCTGATAAGCACCTGATGAATTTCTAGAACTCTAACTCCCATTGCCACCTTTGTCGTTAATATCACCTTTTCAATTCTGATTCTGGCTAGAACCACTGCTATTTCCTCTAGAGGTCTCCCACTTCCTCTTGTTGTCTGCCACACCAGTCACTGATTTACGCTGAGGTAAAGTCCTTGTTGCATAAACTGATCAGTTAGCTTATGAGCTAAATGGATGGTGTCATGAATGTTTCCAGGGTTGCTTGAAGTCACCAAGCTCTAAATTTAAGGTGCCAAGCCATCAATGTACCAATCAATTCGGCAATAGGGTGTCAACCATGGTAGGACAAATCAAAGCCAATTCATTTTGGCGCGAGTGTACGCCTCAATTTCAGATCCCTCCATCTTTAAGTTAGCAAATTCAACCTCTAACTTCTTAACCTCCATGCGAGGACAGTAGTCCTCGATCAACAGTCCCGTGAACTCTGCCCACGGCATTGCGTTCGCTGCTGCGAAACCAAGCAGTTGAACCTGCGAGTTCCACCACATTAAAGCTACTCCCTCAACGTTCTTGATGCGTACTTAACACGGTATTCAGTTAAACAATTACATCTCTTGAATACCGACTTAGTATTCTCCATCCACCGAAGTAGTCCTACGAGTCCTTCTGTTCCGTTAAACATGTGTGGCTTGCATTCCATATACATCTTGTATGAACACCCTTGCGGTACGTTAGGGTGTGCTTGCGTATGAGCTATCAAAGCTGCTGCTACACTCTGACCAATAATAGTATTAAGCTCTTCTGCAGTAAGATTGATTCCATGGCCTCGACCTCTACCTGCAGAACACATAACAAATTTCACCACAACTTTAAATAAAATAAAACCACAACTGACTTGCAATTTCATTAAATTTTAAATCGAGTTCAAATTTTTACATGTCATAAAGACTACTAATCTTTATACTGTTGGGATTTTCATGTACGGATTTTAAAATTTTAGTTTCTTGACTTGACAAACAAGTAATGTGCGGAAGCATGTACACGAAGACGTTTCTTAACCGATCCCACCAGAGATCCAGATAACCCATATAAATAGATTTAATAGTTGTGACAAAACCAGTCAACGATGGGGTTTTGGTATGTAGCTCATACAACCGAAACATAGATATAAATTGAAAGCGAATAACATTTATACCTTCCATAGGAAACAGAAACCATGACCAAACTCGTAGATCCAATCAACGATGGCGATGACGGTGGCGGCCAGGCGGCAGTGACGCCGACAGCTTGCTAGCTCCGGTCGAACTCTTTGTATGTTCTCCAAGTTGTCTTATATTTTAGGGTTTCTAGGGAACTAGTATATATAGACAAGTTCTGACTTGGAGTACAAGTTGCCCGTAATTACACTAAGAACCCTACAAAATTATATTTATCACATAAATATAACCAAAATCCGACTTGGTTTCATAACGAGCCATTATAGGATAACAACTCGTTATCTTGTACTTTCATAACGTCCCGTTACCATCTAATGGATCGTTCTTCCCGAACTTGCATAACGACTCGTTACGGCCTAACGAGCCATTACATCATCCGAATGCAAGACTCAAACACACTACTATGAAATGCCCACCGAATGGTTTCCTGATGTCCATAATTATTTACACTAAATAATAATGGACGTTTACTCATATCATTTAAGTATGAATGGATAATTAACAACTTAATTAATCCTTTATTGAGTTTGATCATAATCATATGCTACAAATTGGCTCGTGTATTCTATATAAGCTAGAGCATGTTTGTGAGTCTTAGTGTCAACTAACTAATGATTGGGAGCCAACTAACAACGGTTAGCTGAATGGTTAACTAGGCAGCGAACCATTTGGTTAGCCAAATGGTTGGTAGCGAACCTAATTCTTCGCTGGTTGGTTAGTTGATCACTATAAATATTTTGTGTTAGAGATAGTCAGAACTTCTATCACTTTTGTCATCTTAACTGTGTGTATTCTGAGTGTGTTTCTCTCTCTAGATCTCTTTAAAATCATCTTAGTGAAATCAATAAAGCAAAGCTTTATTTACATTGTGTGCATTGTGTTTGATAGAATCAACCAGTAGTAAGATCTGTACCGGTACTTACAAGTGGTATCAGAGCAATCCAGGTTGCTCTACTGCTTTGAGTTGATCAAATTCTGATTTTTCTAGTGAGAGAAAGTGAGTTTTTGATCATTTTTCATCAATTTTTCTCAATTCCAAGTGATTCTAATGTCAAACTTGATTTTTAAACGTTCCTAGTGTGTTTTTGTTGCATAGTGCTGCAATTCACAGTCCAAAACGTCCAAAATTTCAAAAAATTTTCGAAACAGTGTTGGTTCGCCGGTTGAGTTTACTGGTTTGCCGGATGAATCTGTTGGTTCGTTGGATTAGATCTTTGGTTCACTGATTGGTTCGCTAGGTAATCTTGAAATTGCTTGAGCGTGTGGATCTTCTACTTAGTCGTAATGAAATCAATGTAAACGAGTAAAACAGGAAGAGTAAATACAAATGACATGTATTTAACCACAGAGATGACCACAAAGTACACAGAGAAGCTATGAATTAGAAGCCTACTGAAATCTATACAAGATGTCCTATTTATACAAGCTGAACTACGCTGGTCCGAACCTGAGGTTCGGCCCAACGTTCGGCCATGTCCGAACTCCAGGTTCGGCCTGAGTTCGGACTTCAGCAATCTTGTGTAATTCGTCTTGTATTCTATACTTCACATGACGATCAGGACCATGTATCAACAAACTCCCCCTCGGCATGCGCAGTATCATCTCCTCCATTAACTTGTATCTTGTATCTTCAATCAAACTCTTCCTAGATCTTGACGATGAGTTCAATCTTAAATACTTGATATTGCATCGTGTATTATCTCTTTATCAACAATCTTCAGAAGACTTGAAGTTGCGATGTTCTCTTCCCACTTAGAAACCTGCCAACATAAATAATCTTGGTGCAAAATGTCTCTTCGAGACTCCAAGATATTTTGATTTTGGAAATTGATTTTGTATTTCGCGTTGATCAATAAAAAACAAATAAGAAACAAAATCTTTTTGGGTTTTAGAAATTTTATATCAAAACACACCTAAAATCTTTTTGGTATTTTCTGATAAGAAAAGTAAAAGTATTACAGAATCAGACACTATTTTTGTCTTTTGTGAGAAAGATCACAACTTGGGGTCATATAGGTCATAACATGCTGAACTACATTTCAATTTCAATTATTGTAACACATAAGCCATGTCGATTGCAGATATAATTTGTCCTACTTTAAACTCTGGTACAATCATACTCATAACATCTGAATATGTTAAGGTATTGATTATATTTGCATTGATCCAGTGTACCCCACACTATCATACATCCTCAGATATGCTTTTGTTCATCACATTTTGTGATTTCATTTATGATTTTAATCAGATAATGATTGTAAATATGATATAGTCAACTGTGTTCCATGCAAAAAGAAATAAGAACGTTAAATCGTCTACCTTAAGGTCGATCTTTCAGTACGCAGATAAGGCCTCGGATTTAACAAAATAAGAAAATAAAACAAGTTGAAGTTTTATAACTCAACAACAATCAGGTCGGTACTCCCGTACACGCAGAGAAAGTCCGATCGTTAAACAAAATAAAGAAAATCAAACAAGTTGAAATCTTTGCAAAATGAACACATGTATACACAGTGACTTCTTATTTATTTGTTTATTTTTTTTTCACATATCTTTTTCTTGATATATCATGAGATATGCATCAAGATGTTGTCCACTAGGTCAAGCATCAAATTTAGTGTATATCACATTTGTATACTTTCTGATTTGCTGAGCCTACCTTGCACAACGATCAAATGGTCTTATAGCTTTTTCACCTACTTTATCCATGAGTCAGACAATGTGAGCCAATGTACCATAATTTCCCAATCATGTTGGATACAATTCCTCATTTTTCAATGTTTTTGTCTTTTTCAAATTTCTCCCCCTAAAAATGACAACTCTATTTATAGATTTTCATTTTTATGATTTGAAAAACAACACACTATTTTTGTATGTTTGCAAAAACAAACTCCCACTCAGAACGAGACGGAGTGAAAACAAAAACAAAAAAATTGATCAACCAACACAAATACTTGCAATTTTAGTTTTTTTTTAAAACAAAATTAATTTTGAAATTTAATTTAATTAGAACAGATATTTTACAATCAGCAATTTACCAATCACCGAAAGGTCTTCCTGAAATACCTGCTGACACCAAATAAATCATTAGTTGCTCTGGGATCGACCCGATTCAACAGCGTCGGGTCGAGCGGTGTCTTCCACAAAGTCATTGTTGGCCTTGGAAACAACTTTCGGTTTCCACATTTGTAAAATGTTTAATTTTTTATCAGAACCAGAATCAAATTTAACCGACGTACTCGTTTTAGACCAAGACGATTTACGAGTTGTTTTGACATTAGGGGACCATGGTTCATAAAAAAATTGACCTTTGTTATTCACATATTTGGCAGTTTTGTGGATATATGCAGTCGTCGGACAATCAGCAGCTAGATGTCTCGTTTGACAACATACATAACAAAGTCTTTCTCTAAAATTGTTTGAAAATTGTTTTGATTTTTGAGAATCAGATGAATGTTCAGAATGTGAGTTATCAAAGTGTAAGGAAATAATTTGTGCCTTGTGTATTAAATCATCAGTTGGCGGACTATTTTGAAGGCCTATGTGATAGAATAGGTGTAAAATAGTTAGGTTTTCATTGTATTGGGTCATTGGGCCATTTTGGACATGTTAGGGCCCAATTAGAAAGAATTTAAGGGGTGTTTAGTGGGCCTGTTTAGTCAAATCCGAAAATTAGGTTTAAGATTTGTTTATCTATATAAACAAATCTTAATACTCATATTAGGGGCTAGTCAGTTGAGAAAGACAGAAGGGGGCTTTTCGATTTCTTTTGAAACTGTCTACCAGACGATTATTAATCGTGTGCCCAATTAGAAAGAATTTAAGAGAGTCTTTCCGAATATGCAACCGAATCTCAATGCCTCTCCATCAAAGCCATACAGCTCTAATGGCTACACGTCTGATTTCTACCTGAAGAAGCAGACCTGTTATAACTGTGGAGTTCCTGGTCACATTGCTAGAAACTGCTTGCATCGTCCCTTCGAACCTTATTACCCGATGAGTCATAAGGTTTCATCTCAGGTTTCAATAAAGTCTAAGCCGATGAATGTGCAACCACCGAAGGCAATGAAGACGGTTAATCCTAAGGTTAAACCTTCTGATGGAAATTGGGGAGCTGCCAAAGAGCACAAAGAACTCTTAAATCAAAAACAGGTTTTTCCAAATTATGACAATTTTCATAAAAAGGTGAACGGATCAAAGCCTCAAAAGGTTGAAAAACCTAAAGTTGTCAATCAAAAGGAAACTAAAACAGTTTTGAAAAATGATTTTAAAAAGAAAAAGGTTGAAATACCTAAAGTCACTACTTCAAAGGTGACTAAAACAACTTTCAAACCACCTGGAATTTAGAAACCAAAATCAAAGGCAGCCACACCCCCAATATCACAAAGGGAATGTTTTTAAAAGAAGTTTCATTTATTGATGCTTCAGGAATACCCAGAACCACAATGGCCTGGGTACCTATGGCTAACTGATCTCTCACCTTGTGCAGGAACACTCAAGGAGGACTTCCATTAACTTGTTTGTTTGTGATAGTGATTGTTCCAGGCACATGATAGGAGGCATCTATCTACTACATGACATTAAGATTTCAATGGAGGGTATGTCTCTATGTGAGAGGTAAATCTGAAAAGATCAGCAGAAAAGGTAACATTGTCTGAATTGTTTGTTTCTTGGCTAATTTAATTTGAAGTATGGTTGTGCATGAAACAAAACCCTGTTCTGGAAAATTTTCAAAAAGATAAACTTTGAAGGTTAGCTTGGCCAGTTTTAGTAGTTATTTAGTGTTAGCGTGTTCACAAAAAAAAAATAAAAAAAAATTTTAAAAAAATTGTGGTTAGTTAAAAATAAAAAAGCAAGGGGAAGAATAGAAATGTGAAAAAAATTGACCCCTCATTTGCAAATTATTGTGCTTTTTAATGTTTAATCGTTTGTTTGTGTGTTTGAGAAGGTGGGAAATGAAATATTTCCGTTCTCAGAATGACTGACACGCGTAAGGCAAAAGTGAAAGACATGATCCAAGGTGATGTGCTCGGTAGGCTCAGTTTCAAAAACAAAGGTATGGGTCACAACACTTAAAAGATAAAGTATGTCATTTGACGGGATACACACACTTAGGTTAAGTGCTTGTTCTATTTGACTGTAAAATTGTTCCCAATACACACGCCGGACTCCAAAGTGTTGAATCGAAAATCTCAACAAGTCGGCGTCCCCTCTGTTTTGTGTGAGCAAAGATCTGGGGATGTCAAAGCCGTCAGTCAAGTCTTGCCTCTGCTTTGCGTGAGCAATGACCTGGTGTAGAATGGTTGACGTGTTAATCAGACTTTCCTTTGTTTTGCGTGAGCAAAGACCTGGTTAGTCTGTATTAACGTGCTTGCAGATCGCTGCATATAATTTACACCCCAAAAGATGCCAATCTGCACAACAAAAGAGACCCTCTAGCGTCCAAAACCCTTCAGCCCTGACCTTGTGACTAGGCTTATGTGTTTGATGAAAGGTTACCACCTGACTGATAAACACCTCTGAGTTGAAATCATACAAGTCTTTGTATATTATCCCTATCTCTTTTATGATCCGTTCTTTCTCTTCTCAACCAAGTCTCGAGAAAAGATTCAAAACTCTGGATATGGGAATGTGAAAATATGTGGTAGGGAATGATAAAACTTGATTGACTGCACATATTAATTACCTAGGATTTGTGTGTGACTGTCGGATGTTCATAATTAATGCACCTAAAAGATAAATAAGTGACAAACAGCCAGGAAAATGAGGAACATGGGTTTAAGACAGACCAATATACTGGCAATCGCCTGGACGTGTTCGAGTAACAGATGCTGAAAAGGGTTTCTCAGTCAGATTCATACGGTTTGATCCCAAATAAAACCTTCTCGTTTAGAAATTTGGTATGTTTGTTTTATTTTTATTTTTCTTTTGAGTCATCTTAAGTTTTTATTGTTTATTTTTCAACCATGGCCAGGTTAAATTTAAAGGTTTTAATAAGTTCTATGGGTTTTATGCAAGAATATTTCACTCCTCCAAAATCTCAAGGGGAGATAATGCAAAGAGTCCTCGGGTTCAGGGGACGTATTTATAGGAAACCTGTAACCTGTGTTAGGGTTTTTGGTTAAATAAGGCTAACCCGATAACCAGCCATCATTGCCTGGTTAATGTTTGTTCCATGTTATGCATGACAGGTTAAATGAGATGTCATGGAGAAGAAAAGTCAATGAGTGCTGCTACTGTTCGTGTTGAAGAACCAGCCGGAAAAGGACTTACCCTATGCTCAGGGGAAGTTTGTTAGTTGTTCAAGTAAAGCTTCCAAAGACACCGTTCTCAAGTTTAGGGGAAGCTAATTGAAGAAGAGATGCAGAGCTGTCACAACAAGAAATTCAAGAATGCCAAGACAGAGGTTTTCAAAATTTGCCCTCTGAAGACACATGCAAGTCAAGACAGTCACTGATGATTCAGCAAGGACTCAACAGTTTTCAATAAGGAGCAAGTATTTGAGAATCCTCCTCTCATTACTTGGTCATCATGCGCAGTTCAAGCTGATGCTGATTGAGAGAACACTCCCGAAAGTCATTTGTTGTTGCCCAATGAAGATTGCTAAAGAAAAGAATCTTCACCAACCCATGCTCAAGCCAAGGAGAAGACTTCAAATCTGAAGATTGAAAGTAGAAGACATTTAATAGCACAAGCCAAGGGGAAGATTGTAAGGAAATAATTTGTGGCTTGTGTATTAAATCATCAGTTGGCGGACTATTTTGAAGGCCTATGTGATAGAATAGGTGTAAAATAGTTAGGTTTTCATTGTATTGGGTCATTGGGCCATTTTGGACATGTTAGGGCCCAATTAGAAAGAATTTAAGGGGTGTTTAGTGGGCCTGTTTAGTCAAATCCGAAAATTAGGTTTAAGATTTGTTTATCTATATAAACAAATCTTAATACTCATATTAGGGGCTAGTCAGTTGAGAAAGACAGAAGGGGGCTTTTCGATTTCTTTTGAAACTGTGTACCAGATGATTATTAATCGTGTGCACTTCGTTCCAGGTTTTTATTGTTTAATTATTGTGTTCATTGATTTCTATTTCTCGCATCTTGAATCACTCGATGGACTGGATTCCGCACACTCAATCGAGTAGTGATATCGTGTTAAGAATCGTTTTCGGGACTTACACAAAGAAACCATCAGAAGAATCATACCTAGGAGATGGAGTCCTTGAAGATGAAGATCTTCCAGTATAATAATAAAATTCCTTCTGAGATGATGATTTCTTTGCAACTTTTGCCTTAGAAACCTTCTCAGCTCTCACTGATTTCGTAGCTTGAACCGGTGCTTCCTTCACTTTATAGCCCAAACCTTTATGTTTGAATCCTTGAGTCTGTGAAGAATTGGATGAAGTACCCGAAGCAACTCTTGACTTAGCGTTACTAGTGAATTTATCTTTGATATCTTTCAGCTTGTTCTTCTTAATCAACTCTTTTTCTTCTTCGGTTGCAGAAGAAGAACTTGAAACAAACTTATCAAAAACTTTTCCATTCTAAAACAAAGCACATTTTGAAACAAATTTTGGAGCTTCACCCAAAGATTTTTCCTTTTTCTGAGATTTAGATTTGTTCTTCTTGGATGGAGTAGCAAATTTTGAGTAATCATGCCCTTCAGCCTTAGGATCAAGTGGAGCAGAAGTAACTTCAATTAAGTCCACTGGTTGAGGAACCAAGTGAATATCATCCTTCTTAGAACTCTCCAAACTCTGATCCTGCTTGTATAAGAAATTTAACAATGTCGGAGACAAATTGCAATTCTTCACTTGTCTTTTTAGCTCTAAGACTTCCAATTTCAAATCATTGATCTTTTGTTGAGCCTCAAATACATCTTTCTGGGACTTGATAAACTTTTCATTGAGATCATCATATTCATAAGTTTGTAACTTCCTGATCTCACATTCTACAAATAATTCTTGAAGAACACTTTCTCTCTTCTGCTTATAGATCTCAACATCCTTAGATAATACTTCATTCTTGTCTCTGTACAAAACATGCTTATCTTGAAGCATAGAGATCTTTTTTTGAAGCTTTTCAACAGTAACAACAGTTGTAGCAATAAGAGCAGTAGCTTCCTCATACTTTTGCTGAACTGGATAACTTTTCTTAAACAAGTTCTCAAAATCTTGAGCTGCGTCTAAAGCTTCAGCTTTAGCCTTTTCACATTCTTCAGCCAATTGAGTCTTTTCTTTCAAAATATCTTCATGAATATGAACCAACTCATAATACTTCTTTTGAAAATCTTCTAACTCTTTCTTGAGCACCACAATCTCTTCAGTTGATAGCAATGTTGTAAAAGTCGCTCTAGGCGCCCGAGTACTCTCTGAGTAGTCGCTAGGCGGTGGGTTGCCGAGGCGCCTAGGCGATAATCCGCCTAGGACTTACGTACTCGGTCAACCTTGGGGGTAGGAAGTCAACATCGGATATAAGGGGCAAAATACGCATTATATTGTGACCTCCTTTATATAAAAAGTTGGTCTCATCACTAAGAATAAAATTTATTAACATATATCTATGTTAACTTATTTTTTTCGAAAATATTAGTATCGGAAGATGTATATATTTTCTAGAAATTTATTTTATTTATAATTACCATGTCCGAGTACTCCCCGAGTACTCGTCGCCTAGGCCCGAGTACTCACAACTCTCTAGTCGACCGCCCAAATAGCGCCTAACGACTTCTGCAACCTTGGTTGATAGTTGACAACGTTGTCCAAAACTGGCAACTGTCTGGAGCAATTTCTTACATTTAAGACATTCAAACTCGTGCACTTTTGAACTATTTGAAACTTTAGGCAAGTCATCTTGAACCAAGGATGCACTTAAATACGAATTAGAATCTGTCAAAAAGTTGTCATCATCAGCATGACGAACAGTCAGAGCACACAGTAATTGGAACATGATCCTTTTTAACTTCTGAATCTGCATTCCATGCAAATTCATTTGAATACACAAATGTATTAGTCCAATCATTAGCAAGAGTAGCAGATTTCTTCTCAACCTTTTCAACTTCATTTGATGGATGAAAAACTAAATGCGCATGTTGACCAGTCTTCAATTTACTTTCTGTAGAACTTGGACATTCTCGAGCAAAATGACCATAAACTGAACACTTATAACATTTCACCTTTGACTTATCCAAACCAATCTTCCCTTCCTGATTCAGTCTCTTCTTACCAGTTCTATTGAAAAAATTCTTTGTTCTCCGAACGAACATATCATACTACCAATTTAGATCGATTTCCTCTAAATGATCATAATCAAGCTGATCGTAATCTTCATTTGCTAACTCAGCATTACTCACAGCACCAGTGATAACACCAAAGTATGAAGATACTAATGCAGACATCAACGCATTATAATCATCGACAGTTTGAACAGACAATGCACTTTGAGTCGAAGAACTTGGAATTGACACATTACAACCAGTAGATGAATAACTTGGAATTTCATATTTACCTGCCAGAAATGCTGTAGGGGGGTGCAGAATTAAGAATATTAGACTTTCCAGCATTCAATATAGAGTCATTTTCACCATGATATACAGCAGGATTCTGAATTTGCGTAGGAAGAGATTTGTTCACCATTAACTCCATATCTCTAGCCTGAATTCTTTGAACCAAATCATTGAAAGACAATCGTGTAAAATCCTTGTCGCGAGTAATCATCATCACATAATTCTCCTATTTTTCAGGCAAAGCTTCCAAGATCTTTTCTTTCATATCATCTTCTTCTTTAGTAAGATTCACCAAACACATTTCACTAATCAGATGAGCGAATCTTGCAATCAGATTGGGAACCGTTTCATTTTGATAATGCTTAAAACTATCAAACTCTTTCTTCAAAACCTTTTGTCGACTTTTCTTGTATTGGTCATTGCCTTCACATCGTTTTTTCAAAGCATCCCATGGACTTTTTGATGTGTAGTTACCAGCAAATTGATGAAGTAACTCTTTAGGCAAAGCCATCGTTAAAGTACCATACGCGTTTTTTCTCATCTTGATAAGCTTTCTTTTGTTCAAATGACAGTTTTCTTTGAAGAATAGGTTCACCAGTTTCATCTTTAGGGTAAACATATTGCTCAGTGAAAGATAACCACATATCAATGTCATTTGTATCGACAAACGGTTCAAACCGTTTAACTTAACTATGATAATCCTCCAATTTTAGTAATTTGAGCACTTTCTGACTTGTTCCGATTTCATTATCGTTCTTCATCATTTTTTGCATCGTAGCTTGAACCGAATTTTGAATAGCCGCGAACGCTTGAAAATCGGACATTTTCGAAAAGCTGGTTACTGTTCACTCCGAACCTCGTCCGAACCTCCTCCGAACTATCTCCGAACTTCGTCCGAACTTAAGCTACACCGAACGTACACCGAACCAGACCTTCGGAAGAACAAAATAGAAGTAAGTCTGAACTTCGTCTGAATGACCAACGAACTCTCTTCGAACCTAGATCGATCTCTCACCGAAACTAGATAATGACCGAGCTCCGTCCAAACCATGAGTTCGGAGCGGTTATGCCGAACTTGTCCGAACCTCAGACGAGACAGATTTATCTCGACGTCATTTTCTCGATTTTCAACGTTTTTGACTGGAATTTTCGACAGGAATTCAAGCAAACTTGATAGAAACAACTCAGGAATGAATTGTTGATGAAAAGCACACTTGAAAAAATCAAACGAACTCAAAAATGATTGACATTTTCACAAAATCGTGAATTTGAACTCAAAACTCCGAAAACACTGATTTCCGACTAGTAGAGCAAACCAAATGCTCTGATACCACTTGAAATTGCTTGAGCGTGTGGATCTTCTACTTAGTCGTAATGAAATCAATGTAAACAAGTAAATCACGAAGAGTAAATAAAAATGACTTGTATTAACCACAGAGATTACCACAAAGTACATAAAGAAGATATGACTTAGAAGCCTACTAAAATCTATACAAGACATCCTATTTATACAAGCTAAACTACGCTGGTCCGAACCTGAGGTTCGGCCCAACGTTCGGCCATTTCCGAATTCCAGGTTCGGCCTGAGTTCGGACCTCAGCAATCTTGTGTAATTCGTCTTGTATTCGATACTTCACATGACGATCAGGACCATGTATCAACAAATCTTCATCAGTTGGTTCGCTGAATTTTGGTTCGCCAGTAAGATCTTGGTTCACTAGTTAATCTTCAACAATGGTTCGGAGTGTTACAAGTAACCATTTGGTTCGCCAGGTCATTGGTTCACCACGATACTTGGTTCGTTGGGTTTTGGTTCGTCTGAATTGGTTCAGTTTGCTGGGTATATTCTTGGTTCGGTCAAAATCTTGGTTCGTTGGTCAAAGAATTGGTTCATTAGAAGTGTTTTTCGTTCGCTGGTAGAAAAGTGACGTTCACTAAAACTGATGTAACTTGAGGTCTATTTTGAGTTACGGAACCCAATACCAGCCAAAACGACCGTCTCGGAGAGATCTACACTTTTACTACCTTACAACTAGTACCCTCCCCTTCTACCCTTAAAACTCGTTTCTAAGACTTCTGTTTTTGCCTTCGAAGTTTCCAATACCGAAAAGAGTATCTCAAAATGTCTGATTTTCAAGCTTTTTCATCTGCTCAAACTTCAATGCAATGTATGTTGAACTGTGTCAACGAAATTGGATTAAATTAGAAATTTCCCAAAATGTTAAGACTAGAAGATTTTCACAACTGGAAGCATCATTTTGAATCCTATATTAGTGCTCTTGATATTGATCTATGGGGAACCCATAATGCGAAGTGATCTTGATGCTGATGAAAAGAAAGTTTATGCTAGAGAAAAGAAAACATATGGCTATCTCACGATGGCGTTACCAAGAGAATTGTTGCATCAGTTTAAAACTTGTACAACATCTAAAGCATTGTGGGATGCATTAAAAGATAGATGTGTAGGAAATGAACAGTATCAGAAAAGTCGAAAATTATGTTAAAACTTGTACAACATCTTGTTAGTGAACTTGGAGAAGTGAAAATTACAAAAGAAGATGACGAGCTGAAAGAAAAGTTTTTGGAAGCTTTACAAAATAATTGGGAAAATTATGTTTTGTTATTGACAGATGATAAGGAATATTCTGGATGGTGATTTCACAAATTAACAGGGAAATTGCAAGCTCGTGAATTAGAGATGAAGGTGAAAAGGTCTACACATGCTCTAAATCAAAATCCAGAATTATATTATGGAAAGAGAATTCAGCAATTGTGAATGCTAAAGCTAAGTGAAGTTTTAGTCCAAGTCTGAATCCTGCCCCAACAATTTTTCTTGCTGGGAAGTATGAGAATTCTAGTTACTCTTCAGGTTGCAGTTTTACAACTCCTCATAAATCAATGAACAATTCTATTCCTTTTAAAACAACTGAAGAATTAGTTGCGTTGATATCAACTTTCATATCATTTTCTTGTGGATTAATATTTTGTAAAATTGGTGAAGCTAATTTGTTTGGAGACGACTTAGATCAGTTGGATGATGATCAGTTGCATGAGTTAGATTTGAATTGGCACTTTGCTATGTTGGTTCAAAGAGGAAGAAGATTCATGAAGAAACATGGAAATAAATCTTTTATTTTAGGAGGGAAACTTGGATTGGATAAGTCACACGTTAAGTGTTACAAATGTTCTAATATTGGACATTTTGCCCCTGAATGTAATCAATCATCATCTGAAAAGTCTAATTCGGATAAGCATGTTTACAATACAGAAGCAAAAGCTATTGATTAGTCACAACATTTTTCGAAACAATTTCTAGATGAATCTGCTTTTATCTTACATTCTCAAGCAAATGATGCTAGAATGGAAACTATGTCTGAACTTTGTTTCACCGACGAATCATTTCAAGCGTTGATGGCGAATGTGCAAGTTGAATCAAGTCATTCTGATTCTGATGTAACTGATTATGTATCTACTTGTGAATTCTATTCACAAAAGAAGAGAAAGATTTGGGAATTGGTTAAAGAAAAGAAAGTTTTGACTGTTGAAAGCAAACGGAAGGAAGAAGAGTTAGAAAGTTCCAAGAAGAAATGTGAAGCTTTTGATGAGATTTTGAAGACAAATGAACAGATTGTCAAGGAAAACAGTGTGTTGATGGAAGAATTTGTAGAACTTCCGAAAAGATTTGAAGGGATGTGTGTTGAAGATAAAGAACAGATATTAAAACTGCAAAATGAAAATGCAGAGTTGGTTACACAAATTTCTACATTAGTTGCTAACAAAGAAGATTTAGTCAAGAATGCTGAAAAATGGGAGAAAGAAGCAAAGGAAGTAACAGAAGATTTTTAAAGCTTTGTTTATCAATCAAAAGCAAAGTTGGATTTGCTTCAGAAATCTTATGATGAAGTTCAGAAAGCTTATGATGAAGTTACTGCTTTGGAAAATCAACATAAAGTGGCACATTCTAAATTACAAGATAAAAACACAAGCTTGACAAAAGAAAACAAGTTGCTAATAAGGAATGTCGACATTTATAAGGATCAGATGAATAAAATTACATAAGAAGTGTATAATGCTCATAATGATATGAGAAGAGAAAAATCTTTGTCCAACAGAATGTCTGAAAAGTTGATTCAATCTGAAAAGAATTTCGGTGATGCACAGAAGAAGATATCGGATTTAAATATAGAGATTTTGGATCTGAACAGACAAATAAATAATTTGAAGAATTCACATTCTTTCACAAGTTACTTGTGTAAAGATGAGAATTTCCAGAAAGTTTTTGGCGGAGAGATCATAATCAAGTTCCGCATCCTGTTATTCAAACTGATCCTCTGTTTGATGTCAAACCTTATGATGTAAAACAATATTATTTTGAATTCGCTACCACAAAGTGTAAAACCATGGAGCGACGGATCGATTGCTAATCAAGTGATAACAAGATGAAACGAGATCAAATGTAAATACAAATGAGATTTGTATTTGTCACACCCCCAAATTAACCACTAACGGAGTTTATACCGTCAAGGGGTGCGACCAGACCAGGACCACAACCATTAGTTACAAATACTAAACGAATCAGAGTAAAGTCCAAACATTAATAAATAAAACAGTTTAACAGTACGCAGCGGAAAACATTATCTTTAGCACTAACCACGTGCTTTACAAATCAGTGTATTAAATTCCCAATTTAGTTTAATTAAAGAATAAGTCTTCATGTGCCATGCCAACCCGCTCCGGATACTCCTTAGCGATCTGCAAAAGTTTAAACCACGCAAGTGTCAACCTAACGGTTGGTGAGTTCACAGTGGGCTTGTCATGCAGTGGCCCGGTCTCATAAATCATAATCGTGTAAACGTATTCTTACGTACAATTTATTTGTGAAAAGCAATGCTTGTGATAGTCAAAATCATTTTATGGTGGTTTAGTAAAAGTATTGTCCGTAACCTACGTTATCGGGTATGTACTAGTCTTGTATAGTTAAAGTGCTCAACCGATATCGCGGGTAGCTAATCCGTTGTTCCATGCACTAAGGAAGTTTGTACCAAAGCTGACCATAAATTATTGTAGTGGCCGTGCCATCAGTTCTGCGGACCTACGTCATCGCGGTTTTGGGACTCACGATTCGATCAAGGAATCGAATGGATGTTGTCTTGAGGCTTAGATCTTGATGTTTGGTTGTGCTTCTCGACTGACCAGAATTCCAGAGAAGAGTGTGTGTGTTTTTGTGTAAATGAGGCAAATAGGAGAACTAGGGTTTATTAAGATTATTTATATCAGAGGCTAGTTTCGCTGGCAGTTTCGCTGGTCAGGCGAAACTAGCTCTGATCACGTGTTATCGAATAGCTCAGCTGACTACCGGGCGCCACTATAGTTTCGCCCGTTAGTTTCGCTGGCTGCACAACTTAGACAATTTTTCACAAAATCAAGTATTTACAATTTGTCATGCTATTCATAATATTAAATCATGCGTTTAAATCACATTGCACATAATGACAACAATAAATGAACACATAGCACATATGGGCGGGTTCGGTGATCAACCAAAGGTCGTGGACGTATTCGGCCTAGTTATGCATTAGTTACTTAAGTTAACACTTATAACGTAACTAACGGATTTGTCTAACTGAAGTAAACCTTGAAATTCTCGAATGTCACATCATCCCCTTGTAATTGGAATTTTCGTCCCGAAAATTATTCTTGCGTCGTAGCGTTCGCAGCATCAGCTGTCGTTGCTGGGGAAAGAAAGCAAAAGTTTTAGGGTCGTCACATCCTCCTCCTGTTACAGGAATTTTGGTCCCCAAAATTAAATCATACCTTGAGTTTCCGTGGACGTTTGCTTCGAACAAGTGAGGATACTTTTTCTTCATTTGATCCTCTCGTTCCCAAGTATATTCAGGTCCACGCCTTGAGTTCCATCGCACCTTGACGATCGGAATCTTGCTACGTTTGAGGGCTTTCTCCTCGCGTCCCATGATTTCTACCGGTTGCTCGATAAATCTCAAATGTTCGTCAATTTCCAATTCCTCCAAAGGAATTATTTTGATGTCTTCAGCCAGACATTTCTTTAGGTTAGAAACGTGAAACACGTTGTGAACTCCATCGAGTTCAGCAGGGAGTTGTAATCGGTAGGCCACCGAGCCTACTTCCCCGATGATTTCAAAAGGACCGATGTAGCGAGGATTCAACTTTCCACGCTTTCCGAAGCGTATCACACCTTTCCAGGGAGATACCTTCAATAGCACCTTGTCGCCTACTTCAAACTTCAAAGGTTTACGGCGTTTGTCAGCATAGCTCTTTTGTCTGTCACGTGCTGCAGCTATCCGCTTTCTGATTTGTATAATCCGTTCGGTCGTATCATGAATGATTTCCGGCCCAGTGAGTCCTTTCTCACCCGTTTCGGCCCAACACACGGGCGATCTACACTTTCTGCCATAAAGCGCTTCAAAAGGTGCAGCACCAATGCTCGAATGATAACTGTTGTTGTAGGAGAACTCCACCAACAGAAGATGAGCCTCCCAGTCTTTACCAAAGTCGAGAACGCAAGCTCGGAGCATGTCTTCCAGAGTCTGAATAGTTCGTTCCGTCTGACCATCGGTCTGCGGGTGATAAGCTGTACTCATATCCAGTCTGGTTCCCAATGCTTCTTGCATAGATTGCCATAATCGGGAAGTAAATCGAGGATCTCGATCAGAGATAATAGTCTTAGGCACTCCATGACGTGCCACAATTCGGTCAATGTACAGCTTTGTTAACTTATCCATATTGTCACTTTCTCTCATCGGGATAAATTGTGCAGACTTGGTTAACCGATCAATGATAACCCAAATCGCATCCGGTCGATTCGATCGATGAGGTAATCCTGTTACAAAATCCATTGAGATATCCTCCCATTTCCATTCTGGGATCTTTGGTTGCTGTAATAGCCCAGAAGGCTTTTGGTACTCGATCTTGACTCTTGAGCACGTTAAACACTTAGCCACATATCGCGCGATGTCGGCTTTCATGTTCGGCCACCAATACAAACCCTTCAAATCTTGGTACATTTTATCCGATCCAGGGTGCACCGAATATCTTGATTTGTGAGCCTCGTCCATCACGAGCTCACGGAGATTTCCAAGTAAAGGAACCCAAATTCTGTCATTGTAATACCTGAGCCCATCGGACTTAACTTCAGAGTTACCATCTACCCCTCGCAGTGCTTCAGCTGCGAAGTTTTCTTCCTTTAAAGCTTCTTGTTGGGCATTGCGGATCCGGTCCGGCAATCCCGTGTGGATGGTAAGTTGCAGCGCTCGTACTCGTCGAGGCTTTTCGTACTCCTTTCGACTTAGTGCATCAGCCACAACATTGGCTTTTCCCGGATGATACTTAATTGCTAAGTCATAATCATTCAGTAGCTCGACCCACCGTCGTTGTCGCATGTTGAGATCCTTCTGATTAAAGATGTGCTGTAAACTTTTGTGGTCAGTAAATATTGTGCACTTTGTTCCATAGAGGTAATGTCTCCAAATCTTGAGTGCATGAACAACGGCTCCCAATTCCAAATCATGCGTTGTGTAATTCTTCTCAGTATCCTTCAGTTGCCTGGACCCGTAGGCAATCACTTTGTCCCTTTGCATCAGCACACAACCGAGTCCTTGAATGGATGCATCACAATAAACTACAAAGTCGTCAACCCCATCGGGTAACGCAAGAATCGGAGCTGAACATAACATATCTTTAAGAGTTTGAAACGCGCGTTCTTCTTTTTCACCCCATCTATATTGCACTCCCTTGTGCGTCAAAGCCGTTAAGGGTTGAGCCAATTGCGAGAAACCCTTAATGAACCTTCGGTAATATCCGGCAAGTCCCAAAAATTGTCGGATTTCGGTCGGCGCTCTGGGGGTAGACCAATTCTTGATAGCTTCCACCTTAGCTGGGTCGACGTGGATTCCATTCTGATCAACAATGTGTCCAAGAAACTGGACTTCGCGAATCCAAAAATCGCACTTCGAAAACTTAGCATAAAGCTGTTCCTTGCGGAGTAACTCCAAAATAAGTCGTAGGTGCTCCTCGTGTTCTTCCTTCGTCTTGGAGTAGATCAAAATATCATCAATGAAAACGATCACAAACTTATCGAGGTACGGCTTGCACACTCGATTCATCAGATCCATAAATACGGCAGGTGCATTAGTTAGCCCAAACGGCATAACTAGAAACTCGTAGTGACCATACCGAGTTCTAAAAGCAGTCTTGGGTACATCCTCATCACGTACACGAAGTTGGTGATATCCAGACCGTAGATCAATCTTTGAGAAGTAGCTTGAACCTTGTAGCTGGTCGAAGAGATCGTCGATTCGAGGAAGCGGATACCGATTCTTGATCGTAACCTTGTTAAGCTCTCGGTAGTCAATACACATTCGGAACGTTCCATCCTTCTTCTTAACAAACAAAACCGGTGCTCCCCATGGAGACGAACTCGGACGAATAAACCCTTTGTCGAGTAGCTCTTGAAGTTGTGAGGAGAGTTCGTTGAGTTCACTTACTGCCAAACGGTAAGGTGCGCGTGCAATCGGAGACGCTCCGGGAACTAAGTCGATTCCAAACTCTACTTGTCGAAATGGAGGCAAACCAGGCAGATCTTCAGGAAATACATCTTGGAAGTCGCGGACTATCGGGTAGTCGTCGATTCTGCGCTCGGGAAGTGTCGAATCGGTGACGTTTGCAAGAATCGCGAAGTGACCTTTACGAAGGCACTTTTGAGCTTTGAGAAACGAAATAATACCAGTTACTGTTCCACCTTTTTCACCTTGGACCGTTAACACTTTACCTCCTTCGAGTGGGATACGAACCACTTTTTCTTTACATAAAATTTCAGCTCGATTCTCAGATAACCAATCCATTCCTACTATAACGTCAAAACTACCAATCGGGAAAGGCATAAGATCAATTCCTAACGTATGGCCAGCTAGTTCTAACTTACAGTCCTTAACTATCTGAGTCGTATCATGAAGTTTACCATTTGCTAGCTCTACCACATACTTAGCATCTAAGGCAATTGGTTTAGCATTAATCAATTTAGCAAATTTTGTAGAAATAAAGCTTCTTTCAGCACCAGAATCAAATAACACAGTAGCAAAGAAACCATTCAATATAAATTTACCATTAATCACGTTGGCGTCGTTGCGAGCTTCTCCTTGACCCATGACAAAAGCTCGACCTCTACCATTTCCACCATTCCCGTTACCATTCCCACCGTTGTTTCCCTGATTACCATTACCCTGTCTTCTCAGCTGCGGGCAGTCCCTCTTAATGTGGCCTTGAGCACCACATTCAAAACAGCCACGGGCTCCACCATTGTTGTTCTGGTTGTTTCCTTGCCCGTTACGGTTGTTCCCATAGTTGTTATTGCCATGATTGTTGTTGTTGTTGTTTTGCCTTTGGCGGTTTTGTTGCTCAGGTAGAGTTGCCCAACAGTCTTTTGCTTCGTGGCCCTTCTTTCCACACCTTTCACAGTTCAAATTCTTTCTACAAACACCGGCATGATGTTTCCCACACTTGTTACACAAGGGCAGGTTACCTTTGTAGTTGCTTTGCCCATTGCCACCCTGGCGGTAGTTTCCACTGTTGTTTCCAGACCTCTTACTTTGACCTTGGGAGTTATAAGACCTCCCAGTGCTGTTTCCAACACTCTGATTGTTCATTGAGTTCTCAGGAGCTTCATCATCAGCTTTTCTCTTGCCACTTAAGGCAGTCTTCTCAGTGGCCTTTGCAGGAAGTGTACCCTTCTCAACCTCCTGATCAGTAAGTTTGTGAGCCAAACGGATGGCTTGCTGCACGGTGGCGGGGTTGCTGGCAGTCACTAATCCTTTGATTTGAGGCGCGAGGCCTTCCAGATAACGCTCAATGCGTTTGAACTCAGCATCAACCATTGTGGGGCACAGGACCGCGTACTCATGGTAACGCGCAGTATACTGTTCGATTTCAGACCCAACCATCTTCAGATTCAAGAATTCGCCCTCTAGCTTCTTCACTTGATCGCGGGGACAGTACTCCTCCATAATCAGTTCCTTGAATGCTTCCCATTGCATGTTGTTAGCCGCATCAATCCCAATCATCTGGATTTCGGCATTCCACCAGGAGAGAGCAGCTCCCTCAAAGGTACCAGTAGCAAACTTCACCTTGCTTTCAGCCGGGCAATTACACATGGAGAAAACCTTCTCGGACTTCTCGATCCACCTGAGGAGTCCTACCGCTCCTTCTTCGCCGGAAAATGTTAGTCGGCTTGCAGTCCATGAAAGACTTAAACGTGCAGTGGTGGTTTCCTGATGCAATAATAGTTCGGGTTTCAAATTTAAACAGGTCAAATATAATTCGTTTTGTGCCTTAACCGGCATAATAGTTACCCTGTGCGGCATATGCAGCTTGGACGGCTGCCACCGCGGCTTGCACGTGTTCGTTGATCATCGCTTGCAGCTGTGCAGGCGTCATGTTAATGTTGTTCCTTCCGTGTCCTCTTCCAGACATCTTGCTGAACAGTTAAAGTAGCCAGTGTTCAGTCACAGTTATACTTTATACGTATCCCATAATACGTATATTATCAATTTCCCGTTATCCCACTATTAGTCCAGAAAATTTTGTGCAAAATCGAGGCGTCGTCGGAGAACGTCGTAAGTCGTAGGTAGCTATCGTCGAAAGTCGGCTTCCCCATAAAAGTCACCGCCGGCGTAGTCTTCGTAGTAGAAATCAGGACGTAGTGTGTAGCATCGTTTCGTTGTCGCTTTCCCCCGGCATAGTGCGCGCATTAGCGTTCGCGTTTCGTATTCGTGTGTGAAAATTTTCCCTAAGGTTTTCCGTTAGACTACCTAGACACGGTCTATATATATATATATATATATATATATATATATATATATATATATACATACGTACTAAGCTTTTACTTACACAGCAGAGCGAGTATCCCAGGTTGGCACGTAAAAATTTTGTTTTGGGAATTTGTTTGTCCGTTTGTAACTAAGGTTCTCAAGTTGCAGTTTCCAAATTGTTTTAGAAAATGATTCCAGTTCTCTGCAACTTATGGCTCTGATACCAATCTGTCACACCCCCAAATTAACCACTAACGGAGTTTATACCGTCAAGGGGTGCGACCAGACCAGGACCACAACCATTAGTTACAAATACTAAACGAATCAGAGTAAAGTCCAAACATTAATAAATAAAACAGTTTAACAGTACGCAGCGGAAAACATTATCTTTAGCACTAACCACGTGCTTTACAAATCAGTGTATTAAATTCCCAATTTAGTTTAATTAAAATAAAAGTCTTCATGTGCCATGCCAACCCGCTCCGGATACTCCTTAGCGATCTGCAAAAGTTTAAACCACGCAAGTGTCAACCTAACGGTTGGTGAGTTCACAGTGGGCTTGTCATGCAGTGGCCCGGTCTCATAAATCATAATCGTGTAAACGTATTCTTACGTACAATTTATTTGTGAAAAGCAATGCTTGTGATAGTCAAAATCATTTTATGGTGGTTTAGTAAAAGTATTGTCCGTAACCTACGTTATCGGGTATGTACTAGTCTTGTATAGTTAAAGTGCTCAACCGATATCGCGGGTAGCTAATCCGTTGTTCCATGCACTAAGGAAGTTTGTACCAAAGCTGACCATAAATTATTGTAGTGGCCGTGCCATCAGTTCTGCGGACCTACGTCATCGCGGTTTTGCCCTCCCCCGTGTCCTCTCGGGATCACGGTCAGATAGGCTGATATTGTACCTCCGTGCACTCCCCGTGCCACGGGGCGGAGTTTGTCAAACTCCAGTAGATCTACCCAACATCCCCTCGCTTTACAATTAATGGTACAATTTAGTTGAGGACTTTTAAGTTTTCAAGGCATCCTTAGAAATCATGTGATATCATGTGGTTTAGACTTTAACCTACACTAGCCATATTAAAACGGTTTACTGGATTCTCATGAATCCCAAAAGTGTTTTCAGTTTCGTTTCAGAAATAGTTGTTTAGGTAATTCACAAGTGCTTCCCATAAAGCACTTCAAGTTCATCAAGTGGGTGCCGAGCACTCCAAGTTTTCAAGTTTATCAGGGAGGTGCCTAGCACTCTCGAGTTTGTCAGCATTGTTTTACTTTTAGTTATTCGGTGTGACCCAAACGGGTTCACGGTAATCGGGTTAGTGACACTCACCTTTGGTTGCACTGCTACACTTGCTAATAATCCAAGTATTGCTTATCGAAGACCTATGAACACGTTTAGGTCTTAAGTATTAGTTTTGTGTCTAATCTCTACTTAACGTCACTATGGCCCATAACATAGCACGTTGGAACTATGACTCGACATACAGACACACGACACCGATGGTTGATCATAAACAAGGGTTCACATATACATCAGAAGTCAAAGCAAGTATCATCATGGCATAATCATGTAAGTCATGGCATAACATTCAAGCAAATTGTACAAGTTTGGATTCTGGTCTCAGTTTCGCTAGAAATTTCGCTAGTCAGTTTCGCTATGTGCACGGGCAGCACTTTCGCTAGGCAATACCCGATGACACAGTTTCGCTAGGCTAGTTTCGCTCGAAACTGTTGGCACAGTTTCGCTAGCCTAGTTTCGCCCGAAACTGGTTTGAACTTTCGTTCAGGGAATTTCGCTCGGTAGATTCGCTCGAGCTGGTCTGGTTGGTTTACCCGGCGACACTGCAGTTTCGCTGCATAGTGTCGCTGGATGAAGATATACATAGTTTCGCTGGACAATTTCGCCCAGAGAACACCATAGTTTCGCTAGTCGCGAAAAACATACGGATCAGCCTAAAAATCAACCTAACAGCTTCCATACTTCATGCAATTCATTGTTTAGCATACATAGGCATTTACCAACATCAAACAACAAGTTTTGACACCTTATTCATGCTTATTCATCATCAAATCACCAAAATGCATTTAAAACCCTAAAATGACTAAAATGGCATAAATCTCTATCATGGTTGGATTTCATACGTAAAGTCGTAAACTTTATAACAGATCTAGCATCCCTAAGCAACATACTAGCAGATCAAGCAGTTTCATGAAAGTTTAAGCATGCTTTTTAAGAAAACTCAAAGAAAAGGCATAAAGAGAGGTTTTGGGACTCACGATTCGATCAAGGAATCGAATGGATGTTGTCTTGAGGCTGAGATCTTGATGTTTGGTTGTGCTTCTCGACTGACCAGAATTCCAGAGAAGAGTGTGTGTGTTTTTGTGTAAATGAGGCAAATAGGAGAACTAGGGTTTATTAAGATTATTTATATCAGAGGCTAGTTTCGCTGGCAGTTTCGCTGGTCAGGCGAAACTAGCTCTGATCACGTGTTATCGAATAGCTCAGCTGACTACCGGGCGACACTATAGTTTCGCCCGTTAGTTTCGTTGGCTGCACAACTTAGACAATTTTTCACAAAATCAAGTATTTACAATTTGTCATGCTATTCATAATATTAAATCATGCGTTTAAATCACATTGCACATAATGACAACAATAAATGAACACATAGCACATATGGGCGGGTTCGGTGATCAACCAAAGGTCGTGGACGTATTCGGCCTAGTTATGCATTAGTTACTTAAGTTAACACTTATAACGTAACTAACGGATTTGTCTAACGGAAGTAAACCTTGAAATTCTCGAATGTCACATTCGGTGCACCCTGGATCGGACAAAATGTACCAAGATTTGAAGAACTTGTATTGGTGGCCGAATATGAAAGCCGACATTGCGCGATATGTGGCTAAGTGTTTAACGTGCTCAAGAGTTAAGATCGAGTACCAAAAGCCTTCTGGATTATTACAGCAACCAAAGATCCCAGAATGGAAATGGGAGGATATCTCTATGGATTTCGTAACAGGATTACCTCATCGATCGAATCGACCGGATGCGATTTGGGTTATCATTGATCGACTAACCAAATCTGCACACTTTATTAATGAGGGAAAATGATAACATGGATAAGTTAACGAAGCTGTATATTGACCGAATTATGGCACGTCATGGGGTGCCTAAGACTATTATCTCCGACAGAGATCCTCGGTTTACTTCCCGACTGTGGCAATCTATGCAAGAATCACTAGGAACCAGACTGGATATGAGTACAGCCTATCACCCGCAGACCGATGGTCAGACGGAACGAACTATTCAGACTTTAGAAGACATGCTCCGAGCTTGCGTTCTCGATTTCGGTAAAGACTGGGAGGCTCACCTTCCGTTGGTGGAGTTCTCCTACAACAACAGTTATCATTCAAGCATCGGTAAAGACTGGGAGGCTCACCTTCCGTCGGTGCAACAGTTATCAACAGTTATCATTCAAGAAATGGGGTTTCTAGGGTTTTATGTCATTATATAACAGGAGCTAGTTTCGCTAGAAGCCCCATTTCTTGCACCTTTTCTCCAAAAACACCCACACTCTCCTGAAATCTCTGGACCAGCCCCAAGACACACCAAGATCAGCCATCACTTCTGTTGGTGAAGATCATCCATCGATCCTTGATCAAACCGTGAGTCCCATAAACCATTTCTATGTGTTTTCTATGTGTTTTACTATAAAGCATGCCTAGATCCCCATAGAATCGTTAGATCTTCTGTAATAATGCTTGGGAATGCTAGATCTATCATAAAGTCTGTAACTTTACGTTTGAAATCAAACCATATTGAAGATTCATGCTAGTTAGGTCATTTTAGGCTTAAAATGTGTTTTTGGTGATTTGATGATGATTATCCATGTTTAAGGTGTTAAAACTGCTTCTATGATGTTGGTAAATGATTATGTATGCTAAATAATGAATTGCACGAAGTATGGAAGCTGTTAGATTAATTCCTGGACTGATTTACGTGTTTTTCGCGACCAGCGAAACTAGCCTGTTCTCTGGGCGAAACTATCCAGCGAAATTATGTACATCTTCTTCAGGCGACACTATACAGCGAAACTGTAGTGTCGCCAGTGAACGAAACTGCCTAGCGAAATAACCATAGACCTTGTCCCTGAACGAAAGTTCAACCAGTTTCGGGCGAAACTAGTCTAGCGAAACTAGCCTAGCGAAACTGTGTCATCGGGTATTGCCTGGCGAAAGTGCTGCCCGTGCACATAGCGAAACTGCCTAGCGAATCTATACTAGCGAAACTGTGACCAGACCTAAACCCAAACTTGTGCAATTTACTTGAATGTTATGCCATAACTTACGTGATTATGCTATGATGAAACATGTTTGATTTCTGATTTATGTGAACCCTTGTTTATGATCAACCATCGGTGTCGTGTGTCGGTATGTCGAGTCGTAGTTCCAACGTGCTATGTTATGGGCCATAGTGACGTTAAGTTAAAGATTAGACACAAAACTAATACTTAAGACCTAAACGTGTTCATAGGTCTTCGTTAAGCAATACTTGGATTAATTAGCAAGTGTAGCCGAGCAACCTAAGGTGAGTTTCACTAACCCTTAAATTGTGTGCCCGTTTGGGTCGCAACGAGATTACTTAACGGAAAACAACGCTGACACTTTGAGATATTGCCAAATGGGATATCTGCTATGGAAGTTGGAGTGCTTTATGGGAAGCACTTGCAACTGTCCATCCTTGGGGTTTCAAATGAAATCCGGAATAACCGTTTGATACTTAAACTCTTTTTAGGGTTTCAAATGAAATCCAGAATAAACGATTTTTTAATATAGCTAGTGTAGGTTAAAGTCTAAACCAAATGATATCACATAATTTCTAAGGATGCCTTGAAACTTAAAAGTCCTCAACAACTTAGTACCATTAATTTGTGAAGCGAGGGGATGTTGGGTAGATCTACTGAGGGTTGACAACCCTGCTCCGCGGTACACAAATGTGTATCCAACCGGTTGGAGGCCGAACGGAGTACAATATCAACCTATTTTAGTTGTGGGTCCCATGAGGAACACAACTGGAGGCACAAACCATCGGCAAATGCCGAACTCTGTTACGTCAGCTTTGGTACGAACTTCCTTAGTGCATGGAAACCGGATTAGCTACCCGCGATATCGTTTGACCGATTTAACTTTTACTCAACTAGTGCATATTCGATAATTCAACACTTGGCAATGTTTGCAAAACTAATACTTATTATATGTTGATACATACGCTTATGAGACCGGGCCAATGCATGACATGCCCACCGTGAACTCACCAACCGTTAGGTTGACACTTGTGTGGTTTAAACTTTTGCAGATCGTTGAGGAGTATCCGCTGGAGGTTCGCATGGCACAAGAAGACGTCCTTCATTTATTTTAAACTAAATTGGGAATTTTAAACAATGATTTATGTTTTGTAATTAAAGCACGTGGTTAGTGCTAAGATACTTATGTTTTCATTCCGCTGCGTACTTTAAACTGTTTTAATTGAATTATTGGACTTTACTCTGATTCTTTTAGTATTTGTAACTAATGGTTGTGGTCCTGGTTTGCTTGCACCCCTTAACGGTATAAACTCCGTTAGTGGTTATTTGGGGATGTGACACAAAACCTGTTCAAAAACCAAAAATTGATTTTCAAAAGAAGCTCACAGGTAGAATCTCACCTGTGAAAAGTCAAACAATGAAGTATTTTTAGATCTGAGTCTAACAGGATTTTAGTTGGAAATGAAAGAAATGGAATTTTTTCTATTTTAAAGCAAAATCGTTTTCCGGCTGAAGTTCAAGTGGAACAACTTTCCGCTCGAACTCTAGTTCAACCGTGTCACACCCCCAAATTAACCACTAACGGAGTTTATACCGTTAAGGGGTGCGAGCAAACCAGGACCACAACCATTAGTTACAAATACTAAACGAATCAGAGTAAAGTCCAAACATTCATCATAAAACAGTTTAAGAATTTGCAGCGGAAAGAAAAACATGAGTATCTTAGCACTAACCACGTGCTTAAATTACAAAACATAAATTGTTGTTCAATTCCCAAATTTAAGTTCAAAATGAAATAAGTAACTTCGAGTGCCATGCCAACCTCCGGTGGATACTCCTCAGCGATCTGCAAAAGTGAAAACCACACAAGTGTCAACCTAACGGTTGGTGAGTTCACAGTGGGCATGTCATGCAGTGGCCCGGTCTCATAAGCGTATGTATCAACATATAAATAAGTAATAGTTTTGCAAAACAATGCCAAGTGCTGAATTATCGAATATGCACTAGTTAAGTAAAGATTAAAGCGGTCAACCGATATCGCGGGTAGCTAATCCGGTTTCCATGCACTAAGGAAGTTCGTACCAAAGCTGACGTAACAGAGTTCGGCATTTGCCGATGGTTTGTGCCTCCAGTTGTGTTCCTCATGGGACCCACAACTAAAATAGGCTGATATTGAACTCCGTTCGGCCTCCAACCGGTTGGCTACACATTTGTGTACCGCGGAGCAGGGTTTGTCAAACCCTCAGTAGATCTACCCAACATCCCCTCGCTTCGCAAATTAATGGTACTAAATTGTTGAGGACTTTTAAGTTTTAAGGCATCCTTAGAAATCATGTGATATCGTTTGGTTTAGACTTTAACCTACACTAGTCATATTAAAACTGTTTATTCTGGATTTCATTTGAAATCCTGAAAAGAGTTTAAGTGTCAAAATGGTTGTTCCAGATTTCATTTGAAATCCCAAATGAGTTTAAGTATTAAATAGTTGGTTGCGGATTTCATTTGAAACCCTAAGGATGGACAGTTGCAAGTGCTTCCCATAAAATACTCCAACTTCCATAACAGATATCCCATTTGGCAATATCTCAAAATGTCGGCGTTGTTTTCCGTTAAGTAATTTCGTTGTGACCCAAACGGGCTCACAATTAAAGGGTTAGTGAAACTCACCTTAGGTTGCTCAGCTTACACTTCAAATAATCCAATTATGATTGCTAACGAAGACCTAATAATCACATTAAGGTCTTAGGTGTTAGGTTGTGTCTAAACTGTAACTACGTTACTATGGCCCATAACATAGCACGTTGAAACTACGACTCCACATACCGACACACGACACCGATGGTTGATCATAAACGAGGGTAAACATGCATGACAGTTTCGCTAGGAAGTACATCAGTTTCGCTAACTTAACATAGCATAACACAATATGGCATAACAGTTAAACAAATTGCACTTTCGCTACACGGTTTCGCTATATGCACGGGCAGCACTTTCGCTAGCTAGATTCGCTCGAAACTGATGACACAGTTTCGCTAGCATAGATTCGCTTGAAACTGGTTTGAACTTTCGTTCATAGAAGGCACAGTTTCGCTAGATAGTTTCGCTCGAAACTGATGACACAGTTTCGCTATCTAGGTTCGCTCGAAACTGATTTGAACTTTCGTTCAGGAGTCTTTGGTTGTTTCGCTCGGTAGTTTCGTTCAAGCAATACACTTAGTTTCACAGGCGACACTATAGTTTCGCTGCATAGTGTCGCTGGATGAATTTTAAAACAGTTTGCGAAACTACAGTTTCGCCTAACGAATGGCTAGTTTCGCTAGTCGCAGAAAACCCGTAAATCTGACCAAAAATCAATCTAACAGCTTCCATACTTCATATAATTCAGTATCTAGCATGCATAAACATTTACCAACATTATACAAACAAATCTAACACCCTAAACATGGGTTTTCACCATCAAATCACCAAGAACACTTTTTAAGCACAAAATGACCTAACTAGCATGGATCTTCATTATGGCATGATTTTACATGTAAAGTTGCAGACTTTAGGCTAGATCTAACATCTCTAAACATCATATCAGAAGATCAAACGATTCCATGAAGGTTTGGTCATGCTTTAAAGTAAAACACATAAGTAATGCATAGAAATGGTCATGGGACTTACGGGTGGGTTTCCAAGCTCTATGGATGATCTTCAAGGCTAAGATCGCGGTGGTCCTTGGTGGTTCACGGCTGACCAGAAATGGCTAGGTGGTGGCGGCTAGATGGTTCACGAGAGAGAGAAGGGATGGAGAGTGTATGTGTGTGTTTTGTGGTGGAGCATGCAAATGGGAAGAATTTAGGGTTTATTTCACTTAAATACTAAAGCCTCCTTTGGGCTTATCATTGGGATTTGGGCCCCAATAATTAGTCCATCATTAGCCCATGATTAAAACAAATGCATACACTCTAATTACTCGGTTAAACATTATTGGATCGATATAAGT
>JBCNJP010000024.1:22933280-23068280 GCA_039602395.1 Deinandra increscens subsp. villosa | reverse complement strand
TGCCTTGGTCGCTCACATGATTTCCTGGGCGCTGGGGCTGCCAGACCCCATGCCCTCCCCTATATATACATTCCGTGTAAACAGCAAAGTGACAGGAACGGACATTAAATTTCTCAAGAATCATAATATGTGAAAATCACATCAAACGAAGTCGGATTGACACGAAACTTTACGTGAGGCCTCATGAGCATGAAACAAGATGACCCAAAGGAAAAAATTCAGTTTCCGGGTCGGGCGGGCCCGCGGGCTAGGCTCGGGCGGGCCCCGGCCCCATACGGGTAGGGATTCCATGAAACGCGCTCAAACTTCGTCGGAAGGTCACGAAACTTTACAGGGATGTCCCCTAAGGTACTTGGAGCCGTTTGGAGTCGTGGGTCGGGCCTTTCGGGTCAACAAGTTGACCGGGACGTGTCCGGGGCCGCTATAGGCCGTGATTCCTCGTAGACGTCTCAAACTTCACCGGATGGTCACGAAACTTTACATGGTTGCCCCAGAGGGTACTTGGAGCGGTTTGGAACCGTGAGTCGGGCGTTTCGGGTCAAAACGTTGAGCGGGACGTGTTCGGGCCCGTTTGACGTCATGATCCCTTTTACCCGGTATAACCTTCCCGGATTGTTCTAGGGGATTGTATAGGATCGATACTTGGTGTTCTCGGGTCATAACGTCGAACGGGCCATACACGGGTCGGCTCGACGGCACGGGGCATCGTAACCGTTATTTAGTTTGTCGGGGTGCCACATGGCATCTTAGAGTCTTGTACCAACCATTAATTTTTTTCAAAGTTTATGGGTTCAAACCTTCTATTAGTTAAGTTATTTTGACAATTTTAATATTACATGGCATCTTGCCCGGACGACGTGTGGCATGATCATCAATTATTTATAGGGCATCATGGCACACGTGTCTTTATAGAAGGCATCTTGCCCGGATGACATTTGGCTTGCTAGCTTTTTTGGATAACCTCTGTCGGGGTGTCCTGTCACCTGCCTATGGGGACTCTAGGGTGTGCCATAATACCCCATGCCTCCCTATATATACATTCCGCGTAAACAGCCAAGTGACAGGAACGGACGTTAGGATTTAGCCAGATCGTCACAAGGCAACATGGCCTGATCACTAAGCCGTCATAAGGCAACGTGGGTTGATCGTCATAAGACAACGTGCACATCAAGGCACCATGTCATGAGTCGTCATAAGGTAATGTGGCCACATGTGAGCCGAATTAGCAAGCCGATGTGCTACAGATGTGTCCACCCCGAATGTATGTAAAAATTTTCCAACACTTAGAAGATTTTTACAAGTATAGGAACGTAGCCTCCTGAAAAAAAACGTTGGAAAAAGCTTAAATGGGAAGGGACCTTCACTCGATTAGGTTTTCTCATTCAAGACTTGATCTTTTCATTAGATCTTGTCTATTTCATCTACTCGTTTCTTGAATCAATCGTATTTGAGGTTTCCGCACTCATTTACGATCATATATCGTGTTGTCGGTTTGATCTAGGACCTACAATCCTTACCCTATATATATATATAGGAAGAAGATCAATGAAAAACCCATTACTTTTTAGAAAACCTGGAAAACTACTTTCCACCAATCACATAATTTCATTTAATATGTGAATTTTATTTTAATGAAAGGGCAATAATGTAAATTTAGCATATGTATTTTAATAAAGTATTTTTTAAATTAATGTTAATAACTAATTTGAAATTTTCCAGGGATTTATCATTATCAAAATTAATACCCAGCGCAAATCTCTAAACCCTAATCCAAGTCTTCTCGTCGTTCTTCTCGTTCAATTTTCATCACATTCATCAATCTCCATGGCCATGCAAGATCAAGGTAAAGAGCGACACCATGAATCTCGCACATCAATTGATGTTGTCGAATCAATCATTCCAATCTGTAATCCATATGATTACAATTAACACCATGAATCAATTAATGATGTTGAATCACCCAACCCAAGCGTCCAAGACAAGTATGATCATGATCCGATCAATGCTAATGTAAATAATATCGATCCCTGTTCTTCGAATAGGATCGATAACGGAGATACCACTCGCCCTCTTTCAACGCCTGTAAAAAACAACAATTTAGCTGTTATGGAATCTGCGGATATTACCGAGCTTCAGCAAGCAGGTTTGGATATCAATTACTTAATTGCTACAATGATGTAACAATTCAGCGTAATCACGTCACATTATATAATAAAATATATTTTTTAAACCGCTCTAACAATTCATTCTTTTTAATACATAGTTATGGTTAAATTTTTTCAATAATGTTTTTTTTTTAAATATTTTTTGTTCCTTATTGAATCGCAAGTCCGTAATACAACTGATACATCATTATAACAATTTATAGCTACACAGAAAGAAAATATAAGTGTTACATCACTGTAACATTATTCAGAAACACATAATTTTTATTTTTCTGAATCATATGATAATAGTGGTAATTTACAAATGTATTACAATGTTGTTATCATGTTTTTCTGTTTTAATAAGTAAGTGTTTAATTTGTTCCTGTGCAGACATTTATTATAATTTAACATTCATCTTTTTGTATTTTATTATCTTAGAATCCAATTGTAGTAATTTCTATGATTCCCCGAATGGGACTCGGTACTGGATCCCTAGTGTGCCATCTGAATTCAAACCAAAGTTGGATAGAAAATTTGATTCTTGGGAAAATGCTTATGCTTTCTATGAATCGTATGCCAAGCTTGCTGGTTTCTTAACAAAACTTGGTCAAAGTAAAAAACATGAGAAAAACGGGGAAACTTTTAATGAGATACCTTGTGTGTTCAAGAGTTGCTAAATCCACTCCAACCGAGATAGACTCAGTTGACTTAACTGAAATATCTCTGTCTCGCACAACCGGTTTCAAAAGGACTGATTGTAAAGCTATCATGAAGATAAGAATTGTAACGAGTTTAACAGCTCCTTTTTATCCTTCTTTTCTGAAGTTGTACCTTCAAAAATAACATTCATTTTTAATATTTACAGTACTGTAATAATTTATATGTTAACATACATTCAGTGATAAAAATGTAAAATATTTGAGCTTATAAATATTTAAATAGTTACAGTCCTGTAACCATTTAAATGATTAGAGTACATTTAGTGATACAAACTCAATAAACTTTTTACTACATTAATGAACATATATATATATATATATATATATATATATATATATATATATAACTATATAATGTATATTGATAAAAAGGGCATTTTCATAATTATGGTCGTCTTAATTTTAAGACACGTATAAATGAAGAAGCATAATGTACAACTAGCCAAAAGCATCTTCAAACCCTTCTTCTCTTTGAATAACCGGCGACCCAAGCGCTCTTGAAAACACAATCATGACATTGGTTTTGAACCAGTGCTTTTGCAGAGGAGATTCAGAGGAATCTCCCTTTTGAGAATGCTTTTGAATTTGCTTTTCTTCTACAAAATCGACGTAACATGAATTTAGACACCCCATTTTGGATTCTTTTGAACCATGATGCAGATACCTCTGAACAGTCCCCCTCTCTCTTAGATTAAGCCAATCGAACAGCCTGAGATGCCAGATTTGAAATTCAAATCCTGTATTTGTTAGGTCAAGGGCAGATTTCTGATTGAAATCACCATCGACCTCTCTCTTCATCTTCTAGGTTTGAAATTCGATTTCTGTTGCACCTAACATCGTCCTCTCTCTCTCTTCATCTTCTAGGTTTTAAAATCATGATCTGCACATAAAGAAAGACTTAGGTTTCAAATCACGGTTGGTAGGAATGGTTACTTTCATGTTAATTTTGGCTTCATCTTGCAGATTTTATTGTCTTTCCTTCGGTGTTGCTATAGTTTATTCTCTGTCTTTCTCAGGCATCTTTGATTTATTGTGTATTGACTTTCCTCCGGTGTTTGGTGTCTCCCAGATGACGTTCTCAGTTTACAGAAACGTTCTCTTTCATCGTTTTCTATGGTAAGCTTTTGTACTCAGTTTTAGCATATTAGGTTCTTGATATGGATAGGATACATATCATAGATTACTATTGATTTGATCTTAGACAAAAACCTCAGACAATGATTACACAGGTATGGAGGTTTCATGTACTTCAGATTCTTTGTTCTATTTGCTAATCTTCGACTTTAAATTGGAGAAAATTATGGCATTGATGAAATTTATTTTTGAAGCTGTTTAGGTATTAGTCATTGGGTTAATTAGGGAAAGAAGAAACAAAAGAAGATCTAGAATCAGAAGATATGAGTAAAAGAGGGTCAGGATGGAGTTTTAGTGATGTGATATCAGTGTATACACCATTTTTAACTCAACTTGCTACACCAGCATTCTTGACTCCACCAGAGCAATTCCATCTTGTAAGCAAATATCAAATCTGATTTTCTACAATCTACGTTGCAATAAGCTCACAGAGACGATTAGTGTATATCATTTTCAGGTATGCTTATGTTTTTACTTCTACATTATTCTATATTGTTTCTGCATTGTTGGTGTTCAAAATTCATAGGTTTTCTGATGTAGGGTGCATCTTTTGCACCAAAGAAGACTGTTAGACCAACAATTTTGTATCTGGTTGCACATGATTCATCTCTTGGTCTAATCGCATTCTCTTCTCCATTTCCTCTTCTTCGTTTACTTCCGTTTGCTATTTGAGTATTGTTGATACATGGTCCTGATCGTTATGTGAAGTATCGAATACAAGACGAATCACACATGTTTGCTGAGGTCCGAACTTAGGCCGAACCTGGAGTTCAGACATGGCCGAACGTTGGGCCGAACCTGAGGTTCGGACCAGCGTGGTTCAACTTTTATAAATAGGATGTCTTGTATAGAATTCATAAGCTTCTGAGTCATATCTTCTCTGTGTACTTTGTAGTCATCTCTGTGGTTAATACAAGTCATTTGTATTTACTCTCTGTGTTTTACTCGTTTACATTGATTTCATTACGACTAAGTAGAAGATCCACACGCTCAGGCAATTTCAAGTGGTATCAGAGCATTTGGTTTGCTCTACTAGTCAGAAATCATTGTTTTTTGGAGTTTTGAGTTCAAATTCACGTTCTTTAGAAAATGAGTATCGTTTTTGAGTTCGTTTGATTATTTCGAGTGTGCTTCTCATCAAAAATTCATTCCTAATTCGTTTCTATCGAGTCTGTTTGAATTCCGGTCGAAAATTCCAGTAAAAAATGTTGAAAATCAAGAAAATGGTGTCGAGTGAGGTCGAGCTCGTCTGAGGTTCGAACACGTTCGGTGTAACTGCTCCGAACTCCAGGTTCGGACGGCTTTTGGTGAGTATATCGTTCGGTGAGAGTTCGGTGAGGGTTCGGAGGTAGTTCGGTCCTCGTTCGGATAAAGTTCGGTCTGTGCTCGATGCTCGTTCGGACTGGTTTTTGTTTGTTCGTCCGAAGGCCAAGTTCGGAGGGAGTTCGGTGCTCTTAAGTTCGGTCGAAGTTCGGAGGTAGTTCGGAGTGAACAGTAACTAGATTTTTCAAAATGTCCGATTTTTAAGCGTTCGCGGCTATTCAAAATTCGGTTCAAGCTACGATGCAAACAATGATGAACTATGATAATGAAATCGGAACAAGTCAGAAAGTTCCGAAATTGCTAAAATTGGAAGATTATCATAGTTGGGTTAAACAGTTTGAAGCGTATGTCGATACAAATGACATTGATATGTGGTTATCTTTCACTGAGCAATATGTTTACCCTAAAGATGAAACTGGTGAACCTATTCTTCAAAGAAAAATGTCATCTGAACAAAAGAAAGCTTATCAAGCTGAGAAAAAGGCGTATGGTACTTAACAATGGCATTGCCTAAAGAGTTACTTCATCAATTTGCTGGTAACTACACATCAAAAAGTCTAAGGGATGCTTTAGAAAAACGATGTGAAGGCAATGATCAATACAAGAAAAGTCGATAAAAGGTTTTGAAGAAAGAGTTTGATAGTTTTAAGCATTATCAAAATGAAACGATTCCTAATCTGATTGCAAGATTCGCTCATCTGATGAGTGAAATGCGTTTGGTGAATCTTACTAAAGAAGAAGTTGATATGAAAGAAAAGATTTTGGAAGCTTTGCCTGAAAAATGGGAGAATTATGTGATGATGATTACTCACGACAAGGATTTTTTAGGATTGTCTTTCAATGATTTGGTTCAAAGAATTCAGGCTAGAGATATTGAGTTAATGGTGAACAAATCTCTTCCTACGCAAATTCAGAATCCTGCTGTATATCATGGTGAAAATGATTTTACATTGAATGCTGGAAAGTCTAATATTCTTAATTCTGCACCCCCTATAGCATTTCTAGCAGGTAAATATGAAATTCCAAGTTATTCCTCTGCTGGTTGTACTGTGTCAATTCCAAGTTCTTTGACTCAAAGTGCATTGTCTGTTCAAACTGTCGATGATTATAATGCGTTGATGTCTGCATTAGTATCTTCATACTTTGGTGTTATCACTGGTGTTGTGAATAATGCTGAGTTAGCAAATGAAGATTACGATCAGATTGATTATGATCATTTAGAGGAAATGGATTTAAATTGGCAGTATGCTATGTTGGTTCGGAGAACAAAGAAAATTTTCAATAGAACTGGTAAGAAGAGACTGAATCAGGAAGGGAAGATTGGTTTGGATAAGTCAAAGGTGAAATGTTATAAGTGTTATGTTTATGGTCATTTTGCTCAAGAATGTCCAAGTTCTACGGAACGTAAATTGAAGACTGGTCAACATGCACATTTAGTTTTTCATCCATCAAATGAAGCTGAAAAGGCTGAGAAGAAATATGTTACTTTTGCTCATGATTGGACCAATACATTTGTGCATTCAAATGAATTTGCATGGAATGCAGATTCATAAGTTAAAAAGGATCATGTTCCAATTACTGTTGCTCTGACTGTTCGTCATGCTAATGATGACAGTTTTCCAACAGATTCTGATTCGTCTTCAAGTGCATCTTTGGTTCAAGAAGAATTACCTAAAGTTTCTACTAGTTCAAAAGTTGACGAGGTTAAATGTCTTAAATGTAAGAAATTGCTCCAGACGGTTGCCAGTTTTGAACAACGTTGTCAACTATCAACTGAAGAGATTGTGGTGCTCAAGAAAGAGGTAGAAGATTTTCAAAAGAAGTATTATGAGTTAGTTCATGTTCATGAGGATATTCTGAAAGAAAAGTCTCAATTGGCCGAAGAATATGAAAATGCCAAAGCTGAAGCTTTAGACGCAGCTCAAGATTTTGAAAACTTGTTTGAGAAGAGTTATCCAGTTCAGCAAAAGTATGAGGAAGCTATTGCTCTTATTGCTACAACTGCTGTTACTGTTGAAAAGGTTCAAAATAAAATTTCTATGCTTCAAGATGAGAATGTTCTTTACATAGACAAGAGTGTGCTTGAGGAATTATATGCTGAATGTGAGATTCGAAAGTTACAAACTTATGAATATGATGATCTCAATGCAAAATTCATCAAGTCACAACAGGAGGTGTTTGAGGGACAACGGAAGATTAATGATTTGAAATTGGAGATTTTGGAGTTAAAAAGGCAAGTGAAGAATTGCAATTTGTCTCTGATATTGCTAAACTTCTTATACAAGCAGGATCAGAGTTCGGAGAGTTCTAAGATGGATGATATTCACTTGGTTCCTCAACCAGTGGATTTGATTGAAGTTACTTCTGCTCAAATTGATCCAAAAGCTGAAGTGAATGATTATTCCATGTTTACCACTCCACCCAAGAGGAATAAGGCTAAGTCTTAGAAGAAGGAGAAGCCTTTGGGTGTCGCTCCAAAATTTGTTTCAAAGTCTGTTTTGTTGGAAGATGAAAAAGTTTTTGATAAGGTTGTGTCAAGTTCTTCATATGCAACCGACGAAGAAAAAGGCTTATTTGAGAAGAACAAGCTGAAAGATATCTAAGCTAAATTCACTAGTGACGCTAAGTCACGAGGATCGTCAAGTTATTCTTCCAATTCTTCAAAGAATCAAGGATCTAAACACAAAGGTTTGGGTTACAAAGTGAAGGAAGATCCTATTCCAGCTAAGAAACCAGTGAAGGCTGAGAAGGTCTCTAAAACAAAGGTTGCAAAGAAATCACCATCTCAGAAAGAATTTTATTATTCTTCTGGAAAAATCGTCATCTTCTAGGAGTCCATCTCCTAGGTATGATTCTTCTGATGGTTTCTTTGATAATTTTGATTCTGAGCATTCATCTGGTTTTTCAAAAACAAAACAATTTTCAAATATGTTTAGAGAAAGACTTTGTTATGTATGTCGTCAACTGGGACATTTTGCTGCTGATTGTCCGACGACTGCATATATCCACAAAACTGCTAAATATGTGGATAACAAAGGTCAAACTTTTGATGAATCTTGGTTTCCAACGATTAAATCAACTCGTAACTCGTCTTGGTCTAAACCGAGTACGTCGGTTGAATTTGATTCAGGTTCTGATCAAAAATTAAAACTGTTACAAATTTAGAAACCGAGAGTTGTTTCCGAGGCCAACGATGATTTTGTGGAAGATACCGGGCGATCCGACGATGTTGAATCGGGTCGATCCTAGAGCAACTAATGATTTATTTGGTGTCCAGCAGGTGTTTCAGGAAGACCTTTCGGTGATTGCTGAATTACTGATTGTGAAATATCTGTTCTAATTAAATTGACTTTCAAAATCAAATTTTGTTTTTCAAAATGCTAAACTGAGAGTATTTGTGTTGGTTGATCAATTTTTCTTGGTTTTTCACTCCGTCTCATTCTGAGTGGGGAGTTTGTTTTTGCAAAAATACAAAAATAGTGTGTTGTTTTTCAAATCGTAAAAATGAAAATCTATAAATAGAGTTATCATTTTTAGGGGGAGAAATTTGAAAAAGACAAAAACATTGAAAAATGAGAAATTGTATCCGACATGTATGGGAAATGATGGTACATTGGCTGATATTGTCTGACTCATGGATAAAATAGATGAAAACGCCATAAAACCATTTGATCGATGTGCAAGGTAGGCTCGGCAAATCAGAAAGTATACAAATGTGATACACACTAAATCTGATGCTTGACCTAGTGGACAACATATTGATGCATATCTCATGATATATCAAGATAAAGATATGTGAAAAGAAAAATAAGAAGTCACTGTGTATACATGTGTTCATTTTGCAAAGATTTAAACTTGTTTGATTTTCTTTTTTTTGTCAAACGATCGGACTTTCTCTGCGTATCGAAAGATCGACCTGATCGTTGTTCGTTTGACGTTCTGCATTATTTTCTTTGGTGTTTCATATAACTCATCGGACTTTCTTTGCGTGTATGGGAGTACCGGCCTGATTGTTGTTGAGTTATACAATTTCAAGTTGTTTTATTTTCTTATTTTGGTAAATCCGAGGCCTTATCTGCGTATCGAAAGATCGACCTTAAGGTAGACGATTTAACGTTCTTATTTCTTTTTGCATGGAACACAGTTGACTATATCATGGTTACAATCATTATGTGATTAAAATCACATATGAAATCACAAAATGTGATAAGCAAAAGCATATATGAGTATGTTTGATAGTGTGGGGTACACTGGTTAATGCAAACTTAATAAATACCTTAACATATCCAGATGTTATGAGTATGATTCTGCCAGAGTTTAAAGTAGGACAAATTATATCTACAATCGACATGGCTTATGTGCTTCTATCATTGAAATTGAAATGTAGTTCAGAATGTTATGACCAATATGATCCCAAGTTGTGATCTTTCTCACAAAAGACAAAAATAGTGTCTGATTCTATATTTCTTTTACTCTTCCTATCAGAATATACCAAAAAGATTTTAGGTGTGTTTTGATATAAAATTTCTAAAAGCCAAAAAGATTTTGTTTCCTATTTTGTTTCCGATCTATCAACACGAAATACAAAATCAATTTCCAAAATCAAAATTTCTTGGAGTCTCGAAGAGACATTTTGCACCAAGATTATTTATGTTGGCAGGTTTCTAAGTGGGAAGAAAACATCACAACTTCAAGTCTTCTGAAGATTGTTGATAAAGAGATTATACCTGATGCAATATCAAGTATTCAAGATTGAACTCATCGTCAAGATCGTGGAAGAGTTTGATTGAAGATACAAGATACAAGTTTAATGGAGAAGATGATACTGCACATGCCGATGGGGAGTTTGTTGATACATGGTCCTGATCGTCATGTGAAGTATCGAATACAAGACGAGTCACACATGTTTGCTGAGGTCCGAACTTAGGCCGAACCTGGAGTTCGGACATGGCTGAACGTTGGGCCGAACCTGAGGTTCGGACCAGCGTGGTTGAACTTTTATAAATAGGATGTCTTGTATAGAATTCATAAGCTTCTGAGTCATATCTTCTCCGTGTACTTTGTGGCCATCTCTGTGGTTAATACAAGTCATTTGTATTTACTCTCTGTGTTTTACTCGTTTACATTGATTTCATTACGACTAAGTAGAAGATCCACACGCTCAGGCAATTTCAAGTATTTGTCATTACGTTTGTTTTTAATTTCTATTTTTTTTCTCTTGAACTACATATGAGTCAAAGAGTAATGGAACCAACATCACAGGGTAGTGGTCGACATGTTGATGAAGATGTGCAGTAGAAACAAGCACCCACTAAAACACGTAAATATTTCAAGATTTAGGAGAACAAAAGGAATAGTCAATTTTGTAAATATAATATCTGGTATTCCGATTAACATTTTTTTTAAAAATCTTTTTCAGCAAAAAAGAAGAAAAAGAAGAAAGTTAACAAAATGCCTATAAGTGGTTAGGGTTCAACTTACTGTTTTATTTTTTATGTCTTAGTTGATTATACCTAATAAGAATGGCTTGGGCTGATGGATGTTTGTTTTTGAGGCATGTTTCCCTAAGGTCCATTTGATGGTCTTTCATGAGGGCTCATGATGCCTCCTTTTATCCCACCTCAAAGGTACTCTTAGCGGTTTTCACCCTGCGTTTTATCCATGATGCCTCCTTTCATGAGGGCTCATGATGCCTCCTTTTATCCCACCTCAAAGGCTTGGGCTGATGGATGTTTGTTTTTAGGCATGTTTCCTTAAGGTCCATTTGATAGTAACGATCCTCGGTTAGAATGTTTTGTCAATGATCTAAGCTTTACTTCCTTTGTTCTTGTGACATAATTGGAGCAGTATGTTCCTTTGTTCCTGTATGTTCCTTAAAATGGGAGTTGTTTGAAATTTTATTTGTAAACAAACACCTACAGTTATGGATTATGGAAAATTATACTTGTCATTACGAAATATAGTTTTATCATTTTTAAAATCTTCATGAAAGCTATGTTTTTTATGAATTATGTCTTAGTTAAAGATATGTGTTTATAGTGAAACAGATTTGTTTTCTTTTCAGTTGTTTCATTGTGCTTTATTTTTTTTACAAACAGATTTAAGAATTTAGTAATTTTTATTTGTGTAGTTGTTATTTTTGAGTATGGATATAGTTAAAAATCCAAAAGGAATTTATTGGTCTGTTTCACACTGCAAAAACTGATACTTATATGTAGAGAAATACCTTCACTACTGGATTAGGTAAAATGACATTTTCTCATAAGGAAATACAGTTTTGTAATAATTTTGGCTTATTCCAGTAAATAGTTTCATGCTGTATAGTGATAAATCTAATTTCCCTTTTGGTGCTTATATGTCCATAATTTATTTTTGTTGGCTTTCTCTTCTATAGACATAATTGGCTGTCATTGCAAGTTCAATTTTTCATTTTTCATTTTGTATTGATTCTTCTTGGTTGTTATCTTGCAGGGGTCTATGTGGTTTATTTCCTCTGCTATCCTATTTGCTGGTATGTATTTATTTATGTAGCTTCTTTCCTGTTGTATTATTTTTTGGTGAAGTTTATAAGCTTCTTAAACTCGAAATGACTGTGACTACCACAACCGAGAACTGTAAGTTTGCAACCTTCGAGTTCCGCCACAACCCCTCCCTCCAACTATCTTTTTTATTTGTGGAAATTGTCTACTTATGCATTAATAGACACTTTTTTCGTTTTGCACATACTTTGATGTTTGGTTTTTTCCAGTATACATTTGCCGGATCATAATTGCAATGGCATGAGCTACCTTCTTATTTATCACTATTCCTAGAGTTTTTTAATTATTATTATTGTTATTATTACAAACTTTAGGCAGAATTGCAGAAAGTCACATTACATTTCTTTCTCCTTTTACCAATCCTACTTCAACCCACTATAACCTAACTTAATATAATGACTAAAAATCATGCAAGTGGAGCCTCTGATCCTACCGAAGACAACGAATAGGGCACCACAAAGAAGCTAACAAGAAGTCATTTCCAAAAACTAAAGATCAGATTTTGGTAACAGCAATAAGGGCTTAAAGGGTAGCAATAAGTAACAACTCTCCATGACCATGCTACCTAGCGTTTTGTAATTAACTTGCAACATGCTTCCGCTTTTGTAAATAGTTAGAAAGACCCTAGCCCACTGTAGAGGCAACCACTCTAAACCAAACTAGATTATGTTTTAAGAAATGGCTTCTCTAATAAACATGATCCGTTGCAACGCGCGGACTGAAACATCTTGTTTTCTAACATCTGTCATTCTTTTATTCTTTTTCTGTCATATATTTTAGGTGCATAGGGGTTTTTGTCACACCCCCAATTAACCACTAACGGAGTTTACACCGTTAAGGGGTGCGAGCAAACCAGGACCACAACCATTAGTTACAAATACTAAACGAATCAGAGTAAAGTCCAAATGTTCATAATAAAAACAGTTTAAAAGTACGCAGCGGAAATCAACATAAGAATCTTAGCACTAACCACGTGCTTTAATTACAGAACATAAAAAGTTGTTTAGTTCCCAAATTTAGTTTAAAATAAAAGTAAGTATCATCTTGTGCCATGCCAACCTCCAGTGGATACTCTTCAACGATCTGCAAAAGTGAAAACCACACAAGTGTCAACCTAACGGTTGGTGAGTTCACGGTGGGCATGACATGCATTGGCCCGGTCTCATAATCGTATTCATCAACATATAAATAAGTAATAGGTTTGCAAAACATTGCCAAGTGTTGAATTACCGAATATGCACTAGTTAAGTAAAAGTTAAAGCGGTCAACCGATATCGCGGGTAGCTAATCCGGTTTCCATGCACTAAGGAAGTCGTACTAGGGCAGAAAGCTGACGTAACAGAGTTCGGCATTTGCCGATGGTTGGTGCCTCCAGTTGTGTCCCATTTGGGAGGCCCACAACTAAAACAGGCTGATATTGAACTCCGTTCGGCCTCCAACCGGTTGGTTACACATTTGTGTACCGCGGCGCAGGGTTTGTCAAACCCTCAGTAGATCTACCCAACATCCCCTCGCTTCTCAGATCAATAGTACTAAATTGAGGACTTTTAAGTTTTTAAGGCATCCTTAGAAATCATGTGATATCATTTGGTTTAGACTTTAACCTACACTAGTCATATTAAAAATGTTTATTCTGGATTTCATTTGAAATCCTAAAAAGAGTTTAAGTGTCAAAATGGTCGTTTCCGGATTTCAATTGAAACCCCAAGGATGGACAGTTGCAAGTGCTCCCCATAAAACACTCCAACTTCCATAACAGGTATCCCATTTGGTAATACCTCAAAATGTCAGCGTTGTTTTTCGTTAAGTTCATTCGTTGTGTCCCAAACGGGCTCACAATTAAAGGGTTAGTGAAACTCACCTTAGGTTGCTCAGCTACACTTGCTAATTAATCCAATTATTGCTTAACGAAGACCTATGAACACGTTTAGGTCTTAAGTATTAGTTTTGTGTCTAATCATTAACTTATCGTCACTATGGCCCATAACATAGCACGTTGGAACTACGACACGACATAACGACACACGCCACCGATGGTTGATCATAAACAAGGGTTCACATATTACAGAAATCATAGCATGTTTCATCATAGCATAATCATGTAAGTCATAGCATAACATTCAAATAAGTTGCACAAGTTTGGGTTTAGGTCTGATCACAGTTTCGCTAGCAGTTTCGCGAGAGTTTCGCTGTGCAGTGTCGCTGCACAGTTTCGCTGTGTGCATGGGCAGCACTTTCGCTAGGCAATACCCGATGACACAGTTTCGCTAGCTAGTTTCGCCCGAAACTGTTGGCACAGTTTCGCTAGACTAGTTTCGCCCGAAACTGGTTGAACTTTCGTTCAGGGACAAGGTCTATGGTTGTTTCGCTCGATAGTTTCGTTCACTGGCGACACTACAGTTTCGCTGTATAGTGTCGCCTGAAGGAGATGTACATAATTTCGCTATACAGTTTCGCCCAGAGAACATGCAGTGTCGCTGGTCGCGAAAAAACTCACAAATCAGCCTAAAAATCAACATAACGACTTCCATACTTCATGTGATTCAATATTTAGCATGTATGATCATTTACCAACATAAAACAGTAAGCTTTAACACCTTAAACATGGGTTTTCATCATCAAATCACCAAAAACACATTTTAAACCTAAAATGACTAAAATGGCATAAATCTTCATTATGGATGGATTTCAAATGTAAAGTTGCAGACTTTATAACAGATCTAGCATCCCTAAACATTATCTCAGAAGCATACACGATTTCATGAAGGTTTGGTCACGCTTTAAAGTAAAACACATAGAAAACACATAGAAATGGTTTATGGGACTCACGGTTTGATCAAGGATCGATGGATGATCTTCACCAACAGAAGTGATGGCTGATCTTGGTGTGTCTTGGGGCTGGTCCAGAGATTTCAGGAGAGTGTGGGTGTTTTTGGAGAAAAGGTGCAAGAAATGGGGCTTCTAGGGTTTTATGTCCTTATATAACAGGTGTCACACCCCCGAAATACCACTAACGGAGTTTATACCGTCAAGGGGCGCGACTAGACCAGGATCCACAACCATTAGTCACAAATACTAAATGAATCAGGGTTAGTTCAAACACAAGTTATAAATAAAGTCTCAAATACAACGCAGCGGAATAAAATGTTGTCTTAGCACTAACCACGTGCTTTACATAAATATTGTTTTAGGATTCCCAAGTTTAGTTTAAACGAAAATAAATATCTTCTCGTGCCATGCCAACCTCCAGCGGATACTCCTTAGCGATCTGCAAAAGTTTAAACCACGCAAGTGTCAACCTAACGGTTGGTGAGTTCACAGTGGGCTTGTCATGCATTGGCCCGGTCTCATAATCATAGTTCGTGTCAAAATGTACTTACAAAATATTCATTTGTGAAAAGCAATGCTCATAATTATTTCTTTGTTTATAAATGAAGTTTCCGTGACCTACGTCATCGGGTATGTACTAGTTCCGTAAAGTTAAAGGACTCAACCGATATCGCGGGTAGCTAATCCGTTGTTCCATGCTCTAAGGAAGTTTGTACCAAAGCTGACTTATTTTGTGGGGGCCGAGCCATCCCGTACGGTGCGGACATAGTCATCGCAGTTTTTGCCTCCCCCGTGTCCTCTCGGGACCACGGTCAAATAGGCTGATATTGTTCCTCCGTGCACTCCCCGTGCCACGGGGAGGAGTTTGTCAAACTCCAGTAGATCTACCCAACATCCCCTCGCTTTCACAAATTAATGGCACAATTTAAGTTGAGGACTTTTAAGTTATAAGGCATCCTTAGAAAACATGTGATATCATGTGGTTCAGACTTTAACCTACACTAGCCATATTAAAACGTTTTCAGTTTTGTTTCAGAAAAACAGTTTGTTCAGAGTTCACAAGTGTTCCCATAAAACACTTCAGTTCATCAAGTGGGTGCCGAGCATCCCGAGTTCTCAAGTTTATCAGTGAGGTGCCTAGCACTCTCGAGTTTAGTTCAGCATTGTTTTCGTTTAGTTATTCGGTGTGGCCCAAACGGACTCACGGTAAGCGGGTTAGTGACACTCACCTTTGGTTGCACTGCTTCACTTCAAGTAATCCAAATATTTGTTGTTTAACGAAGACCTAGAACACGTTTAGGTCTTAAGTATTAGTTTCGTGTCTAATCTTTACTTAACGTCACTATGGTCCATAACATAGCACGTTGCAACTATGACTCGACATACCGACACACGACACCAATGGTTGATCATAGATAAGGGTTCATATAAATCAGAAATCAAACATGTTTCATCATGGCAAAATCATGTAAGTCATGGCATAACACTTAAGCAAATTTCACAAGTTTGGTTTTTAGGTCAAGCCTTAGTTTCGCTAGCATAGTTTCGCTAGGCAGTTTCGCTAGGTGCACGGGCAGCACTTTCGCTAGGCAATGCCCGGTAACACAGTTTCGCTAGGCTAGTTTCGCCCGAAACTGCTGACGCAGTTTCGCTAGCCTAGTTTCGCAGGGAAACTGGTTTGAACTTTCGTTCAGGTATTTCGCTCGATAGTTTCGCTTGAGCAGGTCTGGTCAGGTTACCTGGCGACACTATAGTTTCGCTGGTCAGTGTCGCTGGAAGGAGATGCAATTTCGCTACTTAGTTTCGCCCAGAGAACAACAGTTTCGCTGGTCGCGAAAAACATACGGATTTGCCTAAAAATCAACCTAACAGCTTCTGATCATACATGCAATTCACTATCTAGCATCAGTAGGCATTTACTAACATAAATCAAGCAACTTTAACAAGTTTAACATGCATTTTGATCATCAAATCTCTAAAATAGGTTCAAAACCCTAAAATGACCTATTTTGCACAAATCTCTAATCATGGATGGATTTCACACGTAAAGTTATCAACTTTATTACAGATCTAGCATCCTAAAGCATATATACAGAAGATCAAGCAATATCATGAAGGTTTGAGCATGCTTTAAGAAGAAAACATATAGAAAACACATAAAGCATAGTTTTTGGGACTCACGGTTGATTCTAGAATCGATAGATGAGATGAGATGATGGTCTAGAGGCTGAGATCTTGGTCTCTTGATGGTATTCTCGGCTGACCAGGTTCCAGAGAAGTGTATGTGTGTGTTGGTTGTGAAATGAGGCAAATGAGGCTACTAGGGTTCATTAAGTTTATTTATATCAGAGGCTAGTTTCGCTGGCAGTTTCGCTGGCTGGCGAAACTGGCTCTGATCTCGGGTACATTGATCAGTCTAGCCAGCTACCGGGCGAATCTGTAGTTTCGCTCGGTAGTTTCGCTGACTACCAAATCTAGGCAATTTTCACATAATCAAGTATTTACAATTAATCATGCTATTCACAATAATAAGCCATGTATTTAAATCACATTGCACATAAAGACAATCAATGATGAACACATAACACATATGGACGGTTCGGTGATCAACCAAAGGTCGTGGACGTATTCGGCCTAGTTATGCATTAGCTACTTATAACGTAACTAACGGGTTTGTCTAACGGAAGTTAACCTTGAAATTCTCGGGTGTCACATCATTCCCCTGAAATTGGAATTTTCGTCCCGAAAATTATTCTTGTGTCGTAGCGTTCGCAGCATCAGCTGTCGTCGTTGCTATCGTCGCTGGGGAAAGAAAGCAAAAAGTTTTAGGGTTGTCACATCCTCCTCCCGTTAAGGAATTTTGGTCCCCAAAATTAAATCATACCATGAGTTTCCGTGGACGTTTGCTCGAACAGGTGAGGATACTTTTTCTTCATCTGATCCTCACGTTCCCAAGTATATTCAGGTCCACGTCTTGAGTTCCATCGCACTTTGACGATCGGAATCTTGCTACGTTTGAGGGCTTTCTCCTCGCGTCCCATGATTTCTACTGGTTGCTCAATAAATCTCAGATGTTCGTCAATTTCCAATTCCTCCAAGGGAATTATTTCGATGTCTTCAGCCAGACATTTCTTTAGATTGGAAACGTGAAACACGTTGTGAACTCCATCGAGTTCAGCAGGGAGTTGCAATCGATAGGCCACCGGGCCTACTTCCCCAATAATTTCAAACGGACCGATGTAGCGAGGATTTAACTTTCCACGCTTCCCGAAGCGTATCACTCCCTTCCAAGGAGATACCTTCAACAATACTTTGTCACCCACCTCGAACTTTAGAGGTTTTCGGCGTTTGTCGGCGTAACTCTTTTGTCGATCACGTGCTGCAGCTAGCCGTTGTCTGATTTGAATAATCCGTTCGGTCATGTCATGGATAAGTTCCGGTCCAGTGAGCCCTTTCTCACCTGTTTCAGCCCAACATACGGGCGATCTACATTTTCTGCCGTAAAGTGCTTCAAAAGGTGCAGCACCTATACTGGAATGATAACTATTGTTGTAAGAGAACTCCACCAGTGGAAGGTGAGTCTCCCAATCTTTTCCAAAGTCAAGAACGCTAGCTCGGAGCATATCTTCTAAGGTTTGAATCGTTCGTTCCGTCTGACCGTCAGTCTGCGGGTGATAAGCTGTACTCATGTCTAGTCGGGTTCCCAATGCTTCCTGCATTGATTGCCATAACCGGGAAGTGAATCGAGGATCTCGATCAGAAATGATAGTCTTAGGCACACCGTGAAGCTTCACAATTTTGTCGATGTACAGTTTTGTCAATTTATCCATATTATCACTTTCCTTCATCGGAATGAAATGTGCAGATTTGGTTAACCGGTCGATGATAACCCAAATCGCATCCGGTTGATTTGATCGATGAGGTAATCCTGTTACAAAATCCATTGAGATATCCTCCCATTTCCATTCTGGGATCTTTGGTTGTTGTAGCAAACCCGAAGGCTTTTGGTATTCAATCTTGACCCTTGAACATGTTAAACACTTAGCCACATATCGAGCAATGTCGGCTTTCATATTCGGCCACCAATAAAGACTTTTCAAGTCCTGATACATTTTATCCGATCCAGGGTGCACCGAGTATCTTGACTTGTGAGCCTCGTCCATCACGAGCTCACGGAGACTTCCAAACAAAGGAACCCAGATTCTGTCATTATAGTATGTGAGTCCATCGGACTTAACTTCAGAATGGCCATCTACACCACGCAGTGCTTCAGCTGCGAAGTTTTCTGCTTTCAAAGCTTCTCGTTGGCAGTCACGGATCCGATCCGGTAATCCTGAATGTATAGTAAGCTGAAGTGCTCGTACCCGACGAGGCTTTTCGTACTCTTTTCTGCTTAGGGCATCAGCCACAACGTTGGCTTTTCCAGGATGATACTTAATGGCCAAATCATAATCATTTAGTAACTCGACCCACCGTCGTTGTCGCATGTTGAGGTCTTTCTGATCAAAGATGTGTTGCAAACTTTTATGATCGGTGAATATCGTGCACTTTGTTCCATATAGGTAATGTCTCCAAATCTTGAGTGCATGAACAACGGCTCCCATTTCCAAATCATGCGTTGTATAATTCTTTTCAGTATCCTTTAGTTGCCTGGACCCATAGGCAATTACTTTATCTCGTTGCATCAACACGCAACCGAGTCCTTGAATCGATGCATCGCAGTAAACCACAAAGTCGTTTATTCCATCGGGTAACGCAAGAATTGGAGCCGAACATAACATATCTTTAAGCGTTTGGAACGCGCGCTCTTCCTTCTCACCCCATCTGTATTGCACTCCTTTGTGCGTTAAGGCCGTTAAGGGTTGAGCCAGTTGAGAGAAACCCTTAATAAACCTTCGATAATATCCGGCAAGCCCTAAAAATTGTCGGATTTCTGTTGGCGCTCTTGGGGTAGACCAGTTCTTAATTGCTTCCACTTTGGCTGGATCTACATGGATTCCTTCCTCATTTACAATGTGTCCAAGAAACTGGACTTCGCGAATCCAAAAATCGCATTTCGAAAACTTAGCATAAAGCTGTTCCTTGCGGAGCAATTCCAAAATAAGACGCAGATGCTCCTCGTGTTCTTCCTTTGACTTGGAATAGATCAAAATATCGTCGATGAAGACTATTACAAACTTATCGAGGTACGGCTTGCACACTCGATTCATCAGATCCATAAATACGGCAGGTGCATTGGTTAGCCCAAACGGCATAACCAGGAACTCGTAGTGTCCATACCGAGTTCTGAAAGCTGTCTTGGGTACATCCTCATCACGAACGCGAAGCTGGTGATATCCAGACCGTAGATCAATCTTTGAAAAGTAGCTTGAACCCTGTAGTTGATCGAAGTGATCGTCGATTCGAGGAAGTGGATACCGATTCTTGATCGTAACTTTGTTAAGCTCTCGGTAGTCGATGCACATGCGGAACGTTCCATCCTTCTTCTTAACAAACAGTACCGGAGCTCCCCATGGAGACGAACTTGGACGAATAAACCCCTTGTCGAGTAGCTCTTGCAGTTGTGAGGAGAGTTCGTTGAGTTCACTTACAGCCAATCGATAAGGTGCGCGTGCGATCGGAGCGGCACCTGGAGCTAAATCAATCCCAAACTCAACTTGTCGAAACGGAGGCAAACCAGGCAGATCCTCAGGAAATACGTCTTGAAAGTCGCGAACTATCGGGTAATCATCAATTTTGCGCTCGGGATGTGTCGTGTCAGTGACGTTCGCAAGAATCGCGAAGTGACCCTTACGGAGGCATTTCTGAGCTTTGAGAAATGAGATAATACCAGTTACTACTCCACCTTTTTCACCTTGAACCGTTAATTCTTTACCGTCTTCGAGTGGGATACGAACCACTTTTTCTTTACATAAGATTTCAGCCCGATTCTCGGATAACCAATCCATTCCTACTATAACGTCGAAACTACCAATTGGGAAAGGCATAAGGTCGATTCCTAGGGTATGGCCCGCTAGTTCTAGCTTACAATCCTTAACTATCTGGGTAGTATCATGAAGTTTACCGTTTGCTAGTTCTACCACATATTTAGCGTCTAGGGCAATCGGTTTAGCATTAATTATTCTAGCAAATTTAGTGGAAATAAAACTTTTCTCAGCACCAGAATCAAATAAAACAGTAGCAAAGAAACCGTTCAAAATAAATTTACCGTTGATCACGTTGGCATCATTGCGAGCTTCACCCTGGCCCATGACGAAAGCTCGACCTCTACCATTTCCACCATTTCCATTGCCATTCCCATTACCATTTCCTCCACCGTTACCATTCCCACCGATATTTCCCTGATTGCCATTACCTTGTCTTCTTAGCTGAGGGCAGTCTCTCTCGATGTGACCTTGAGCACCACACTCAAAACAGCCACGGGCTCCCCCATTGTTGTTGTTCTGGTTCTGACCGTTGTTGTTCCCATTACCCCGATTGTTCCCATAGTTGTTGTTTCTTCTGGGGCGGTTTTGTTGCTCGGGCAAGGTCGCCCAACAGTCTTTTGCTTCGTGGCCTCCCTTGCCACACCTTTCACAGTTCACATTCTTCCTACAAACACCAGCATGATGCTTCCCACATCTGTTGCACAAGGGCAGGTTACCCCTGTAGTTGCCTTGACCATTGCCACCCTGGCGGTAGTTGCTACTGTTGTTCCCTGATCTCTTGCTTTGACCTTGGGAGTTGAAAGACCTCCCAGTGCTATTACCCATACTCTGAACATTCATCGAGTTCTCCGGAGCCTCATCTTCAGCTTTTCTCTTGCCACTCAAGGCAGTCTTTTCAGTGGCTTTCGCAGGTAGTGTACCTTTCTCGACCTCTTGATCAGTGAGTTTATGAGCCAAGCGAATGGCTTGCTGCACGTTTGCGGGGTTGCTGGCAGTCACCAATCCCTTGATTTGAGGCGCGAGGCCTTCCAGATAACGCTCGATGCGTTTGAATTCAGCGTCAACCATTGAGGGGCACAAGACCTCATACTCGTGATATCGTGCAGTGTACTGTTCAACCTCAGACCCAGACATCTTCAAATTCAGGAATTCGCCTTCAAGCTTCTTCACTTGGTCGCGGGGACAGTATTCCTCCATAATCAGATCCTTAAATGTTGCCCACTGCATGTTGTCAGCCACGTCCAGCCCAACCATTTGAATTTCAGCGTTCCACCAGGAGAGTGCAGCTCCTTCGAAAGTACCAGTAGCAAACTTAACCTTGCTTTCAGCTGGGCAGTTACATATGGAGAAAACCTTTTCGGACTTTTCAATCCACCTAAGGAGTCCTACAGCTCCTTCTTCGCCGGAAAATGTCATCGGCTTACAGTCCATGAAGGACTTGAACGTGCAGTGGTGTTGGTTTCCTGATGCATAAATAGTTCGGATTTTAAAATTAAACAGGTCATGATATAATTGCTTTGTGCCTTAACCGGCATAATAGTTACCCTGTGCGGCATATGCAGCTTGGACGGCTGCCACCGCGGCTTGCACATGTTCGGCAATCATTGCTTGCAGCTGTGCAGGCGTCATGTTAATACCGCCTCTTCCGTTTCCTCTTCCAGACATCTTGCTGAACAGTTAAAGTAGCCAGTGTTCAGACACAGTTATATTCTTATACATACCCCATAATATGTATATTAGCCTGTTCCCGTTTTCCCACTATTAGTCCTAAAAAATTTTCGTGCAAATTGAGGCGTCGTCGAAGAACGTCGTAAATGCTATCGTCGAAGGTCGGCTTCCCATAAAGTCACCGTCGGCGTGGTCGTCGTAGTAGAAATCAGGACGTAGCGTGTAGCATCGTTTCGTTGTCGCTTTCCCCAGAGTAGTGTGCGTACTTGCGGTCGCATTTCGTATTCGTGTGTGAAAATTTCCTAAGGTCCTTCCGTTAGACTACTTAGACACGGTCTATATATATACTTATATATATATATATATACATATATCTGTACGTACTAAGCTTTTACTTACACAGCAGAGCGAGTATCCCAGGTTGGCACGTAAAAATTTTGTCTTTGGGAATTTGTTTGTCTGTTTTGTAACCAAGGTTTTCAAGTTGCAGTTTCCAAATCGTTTTCAAAAATGATTCCAGTTCTCTGCAACCTATGGCTCTGATACCAATCTGTCGCACCCCCAAAATACCACTAACGGAGTTTATACCGTTAAGGGGCGCGACTAGACCAGGATCCACAACCATAGTTACAAATACTAAACGAATCAGGGTTAGTTCAAACACAAGTTATAAATCAAAGTCTTAAATTACATACGCAGCGGAAAATTAATTGTCTTTAGCACTAACCACGTGCCTTACATAAATGTTGTTTTAAATTCCCAAAATAGTTCAATTAAAATAAAGGTCTTCACGTGCCATGCCAACCCGCTCCGGATACTCCTTAGCGATCTGCAAAAGTTTAAACCACGCAAGTGTCAACCTAACGGTTGGTGAGTTCACAGTGGGCTTGTCATGCATTGGCCCGGTCTCATGATCATTGTTCGTATCAAAATGTACTTACAAAATATTCATTTGTGAAAAGCAATGCTTGTATTTAATTCTCAGTTTATAAATGGTTTGTCCGTGACCACGTCATCGGGTATGTACTAGTTCCGTAAAGTTAAAGGACTCAACCGATATCGCGGGTAGCTAATCCGTTGTTTCATGCTCTAAGGAAGTTTGTACCAAAGCTGACTTATTTTGTGGGGGCCGAGCCATCCCGTACGGTGCGGACCAAGTCATCGCGGTTTCTGCCTCCCCCGTGTCCTCTCGGGACCACGGTCAAATAGGCTGATATTGTACCTTCGTGCACTCCCCGTGCCACGGGGCGGAGTTTGTCAAACTCCAGTAGATCTACCCAACATCCCCTCGCTTTCACAAATTAATGGCACAATTAAGTTGAGGACTTTTAAGTTATAAGGCATCCTTAGAAAACATGTGATATCATATGGTTTAGACTTTAACCTACACTAGTCATATTAAAATGTTTTCAGTTTTGTTTCAAAAGCAGTTTGATCAGAATTCACAAGTGTTCCCATAAAACACTTCAGTTCATCAAGTGGGTGCCGAGCATCCCGTGTTCTCAAGTTTATCAGTGAGGTGCCTAGCACTCTCGAGTTTGTCAGCATTGTTTTTCGTTAAGTTATTCTGTGTGGCCCATCGGACTCACGGTAAGCGGGTTAGTGACACTCACCTTTGGTTGCACTGCTACACTTCAAGTAATCCAAATATTTGTTGTTTAACGAAGACCTAGAACACGTTTAGGTCTTAAGTATTAGTTTCGTGTCTAATCTTTACTTAACGTCACTATGGTCCATAACATAGCACGTTGCAACTATGACTCGACATACCGACACACGACACCAATGGTTGATCATAGATAAGGGTTCATATAAATCAGAAATCAAACATGTTTCATCATGGCAAAATCATGTAAGTCATGGCATAACACTTGAGCAAATTTCACAAGTTTGGTTTTTAGGTCAAGCCTTAGTTTCGCTAGCATAGTTTCGCTAGGCAGTTTCGCTAGGTGCACGGGCAGCACTTTCGCTAGGCAATGCCCGGTAACACAGTTTCGCTAGGCTAGTTTCGCCCGAAACTGCTGACGCAGTTTCGCTAGCCTAGTTTCGCAGGGAAACTGGTTTGAACTTTCGTTCAGGTATTTCGCTCGATAGTTTCGCTTGAGCAGGTCTGGTCAGGTTACCTGGCGACACTATAGTTTCGCTGGTCAGTGTCGCTGGAAGGAGATGCAATTTCGCTACTTAGTTTCGCCCAGAGAACAACAGTTTCGCTGGTCGCGAAAAACATACGGATTTGCCTAAAAATCAACCTAACAGCTTCTGATCATACATGCAATTCACTATCTAGCATCAGTAGGCATTTACTAACATAAATCAAGCAACTTTAACAAGTTTAACATGCATTTTGATCATCAAATCTCTAAAATAGGTTCAAAACCCTAAAATGACCTATTTTGCACAAATCTCTAATCATGGATGGATTTCACACGTAAAGTTATCAACTTTATTACAGATCTAGCATCCTAAAGCATATATACAGAAGATCAAGCAATATCATGAAGGTTTGAGCATGCTTTAAGAAGAAAACATATAGAAAACACATAAAGCATAGTTTTTGGGACTCACGGTTGATTCTAGAATCGATAGATGAGATGAGATGATGGTCTAGAGGCTGAGATCTTGGTTTCTTGATGGTATTCTCGGCTGACCAGGTTCCAGAGAAGTGTATGTGTGTGTTGGTTGTGAAATGAGGCAAATGAGGCTACTAGGGTTCATTAAGTTTATTTATATCAGAGGCTAGTTTCGCTGGCAGTTTCGCTGGCTGGCGAAACTGGCTCTGATCTCGGGTACATTGATCAGTCTAGCCAGCTACCGGGCGAATCTGTAGTTTCGCTCGGTAGTTTCGCTGACTACCAAATCTAGGCAATTTTCACATAATCAAGTATTTACAATTAATCATGCTATTCACAATAATAAGCCATGTATTTAAATCACATTGCACATAAAGACAATCAATGATGAACACATAACACATATGGACGGTTCGGTGATCAACCAAAGGTCGTGGACGTATTCGGCCTAGTTATGCATTAGCTACTTATAACGTAACTAACGGGTTTGTCTAACGGAAGTTAACCTTGAAATTCTCGGGTGTCACATTTCCGATCGAGATCCTCGATTTACTTCCCGGTTATGGCAATCAATGCAGGAAGCATTGGGAACCCGACTAGACATGAGCACAGCTTATCACCCGCAGACTGACGGTCAGACAGAACGAACGATTCAGACTTTAGAAGATATGCTCCGAGCTTGCGTTCTCGATTTTGGTAAAGATTGGGAGACTCACCTTCCGTTGGTGGAGTTCTCTTACAACAATAGTTATCATTCAAGTATAGGTGTTGCACCTTTTGAAGCACTTTATGGCAGAAAATGTAGATCGCCCGTGTGTTGGGCCGAAACGGGTGAGAAAGGACTCACTGGACCGGAAGTGATCCATGATATGACCGAGCGAATTATTCAAATCAGGCAACGACTAGCTGCAGCGCGTGATCGACAAAAGAGTTATGCCGACAAACGCCGAAAACCTCTAAAGTTTGAGGTAGGTGACAAAGTCTTGTTGAAGGTATCTCCCTAGAAGGGAGTGATACGCTTCGGGAAGCGTGGAAAGTTAAATCCTCGCTACATCGGTCCGTTTGAAATCATTGGGGAAGTAGGCCCGGTGGCCTATCGATTGCAACTCCCTGCTGAACTCGATGGAGTTCACAACGTGTTTCACGTTTCCAACCTAAAGAAATGTCTGGCTGAAGACATCGAAATAATTCCTCTGGAGGAATTGGAAATCGACGAACATTTGAGATTTATCGAGCAACCGGTAGAAATCATGGGACGCGAGGAGAAAGCCCTCAAACGTAGCAAGATTCCGATCGTCAAGGTGCGATGGAACTCAAGGCGTGGACCTGAATATACTTGGGAACGTGAGGATCAGATGAAGAAAAAGTATCCTCACTTATTTGAGCAAACGTCCACGGAAACTCAAGGTATGATTTAATTTTGGGGACCAAAATTCCTTAACGGAAGGAGGATGTGACAACCCTAAAAACTTTTGCTTTCTTTCCCCAGCGACGATAGCAATGACGACAGCTGATGCTGCGAACGCTACGACACTAGAATAATTTTCGGGACGAAAATTCCAATTTCAGGGGAATGATGTGACACCCGTGAATTTCAAGGTTAACTTCCGTTAGACAAATCCGTTAGTTACGTTATAAGTGTTAACTTAGTAGCTAATACATAACTAGGCCGAATACGTCCACGACCTTTGGTTGATCACCGAACCCGTCCATATGTGTTATTTGTTCATCATTGATTGTCTTTATGTGCAATGTGATTTAAATACATGACTTATTATTGTGAATAGCATGATTAATTATAAATACTTGATTATGTGAAAATTGCCTAAATTTGGTAGTCAGCGAAACTACCGAGCGAAACTACAGATTCGCCCGGTAGCAGGCTAGACTGATCAAAGTACCCGAGACCAGAGCTAGTTTCGCCTGGCCAGCGAAACTGCCAGCGAAACTAGCCTCTGATATAAATAAACTTAATAAACCCTAGTAGCCTCATTTGCCTCATTTCACAACAAAGACACACACACTCTTTTCTCCTGGAGATTCTGGTCAGTCGAGGTTCACACCGAGTTGTCGAGATCTCAGCCCCAAACCATCATCTACCAAGCTAGGAGATCGAACCGTGAGTCCCAAAACCTCCATTTTGTGTTTTATATGTGTTTTTCATAAAAAGCATGACCAAACCTTCATGATATTGCTTGATCTTCTGTAAATATGCTTTAGGATGCTAGATCTATCATAAAGTCGATTACTTTACGTTTAGAATCCAACCATGTTAGGGATCTAGATCATTTTGGTCATTTTAGGGTTTTGAACTCATTTTGGTGATTTGATGATGAAACTGCATGTAAACGTGTTAAAGTTGCTTGATTTATGTTGGTAAATGCCTATGAATGCTAAATAATGAATTGCATGTAAGATCAGAAGCTGTTAGGTTGATTTTTAGGCAAATCCGTATGTTTTTCGCGACCAGCGAAACTGTCTGTTCTCTGGGCGAAACTAAGTAGCGAAATTATATCTCCTTCCAGCGACACTGACCAGCGAAACTATAGTGTCGCCGGGTAACCTGACCAGACCTGCTCAAGCGAAACTACCGAGCGAAATACCTGAACGAAAGTTCAAACCAGTTTCCCTGCGAAACTAGGCTAGCGAAACTGCGTCAGCAGTTTCGGGCGAAACTAGCCTAGCGAAACTGTGTCACCGGGCATTGCCTAGCGAAAGTGCTGCCCGTGCACCTAGCGAAACTGCCTAGCGAAACTATGCTAGCGAAACTAAGACCTGACCTAAAAACCAAACTTGTGAAATTTGCTTAAGTGTTATGCCATGACTTACATGATTATGCCATGATGAAACATGTTTGATATCTGATTTATATGAACCCTTGTTTATGATCAACCATTGGTGTCGTGTGTCGGTATGTCGAGTCATAGTTGCAACGTGCTATGTTATGGGCCATAGTGACGTTAAGCAAAGATTAGACACGAAACTAATACTTAAGACCTAAACGTGTTCTAGGTCTTCGTTAAACAACAATATTTGGATTACTTGAAGTGTAGCAGTGCAACCAAAGGTGAGTGTCACTAACCCGCTTACCGTGAGTCCGTTTGGGCCACACCGAATAACTAAACGAAAAACAATGCTGAACTAAACTCGAGAGTGCTAGGCACCTCACTGATAAACTTGAGAACTCGGGATGCTCGGCACCCACTTGATGAACTGAAGTGTTTTATGGGAACACTTGTGAACTCTGAACAAACTGTTTTTCTGAAACAAAACTGAAAACGTTTTAATATGGCTAGTGTAGGTTAAAGTCTGAACCACATGATATCACATGTTTTCTAAGGATGCCTTATAACTTAAAAGTCCTCAACTTAAATTGTGCCATTAATTTGTGAAAGCGAGGGGATGTTGGGTAGATCTACTGGAGTTTGACAAACTCCTCCCCGTGGCACGGGGAGTGCACGGAGGAACAATATCAGCCTATTTGACCGTGGTCCCGAGAGGACACGGGGGAGGCAAAAACCGCGATGACTATGTCCGCACCGTACGGGATGGCTCGGCCCCCACAAAATAAGTCAGCTTTGGTACAAACTTCCTTAGAGCATGGAACAACGGATTAGCTACCCGCGATATCGGTTGAGTCCTTTAACTTTACGGAACTAGTACATACCCGATGACGTAGATCACGGAATGTAAGTCCCGAAAATGATCCAAACGCGATATCAAATCTACTAACCAACGTGCGGAATCCGAAGGTTAGAGATGATTCAAGTATAATCGAAAGAAATAATTAAAGAACAATTGAAATCAAATAACAAACCGAATGAGAATTGAACTTCCTTGATTAATCGGTTGCAATACACCTTGAGAGATTCGAAATTCTCCTCTAGAGAATTTCGATTACACCCTTAAACCTTGTCTCTAGAATCAACAACCCTTAAACAATGAATAAGGGACCTATTTATAGGAGGATTCTAGCTTGGAAAACAAGCTAGCCTATTTTCGGTAACTAAATCCCCTAATTACCTCCTAATTTCCGTATTTGACTTTCCAGGCCCACTAAAACCCATCTAAACTCTTTTAAACTGAGCCCAAACCTATCTAAAATGGCCCAATGACCCAATACAATAATAAACCAACTATTTTTCACCTATTCTAACACATAGGCCTTCAAAATAGTCCGCCAATAGGTGATTTAATACACAAGCCACAAATTATTCCCTTACAATCTTCCCCTTGGCTTGTGATATTAAATGTCTTCTTCTTTCAATCTTCAGACTTGCAGACTTCTCCTTGGCTTGAGCATGGGTTGATGAAGATACCTTTCTTTAACAATCTTCAATGGGCAGCAACGGTCGAGTTCTGGGAGTTTTCTCTCAATCAGCATCAGCTTGGACTTCAAATGACAAACAAGTAATGAGAGGAGGATTCTCAAGTACTTGCTCCTTCTTGAAACATGTCGAGTCCTTGCTGGATCATCAGTAACTGTCTTGACTTGCCATTAACTTCAGAGGATAAATTTTGAAAATCTCTGTCTTGGCATTTGTGACTACTCTGCATCTTTTCTTCAATTAGCTTCCCCTAAACCTGAGAACGGTGTCTTTGGAAGCTTTACTTGAACAACCAACAAACTTTCCCTGAGCATAGGGTAAGTCCTTTTCCGGCTGGTTCTTCAACACGAACAGTAACAGCATCAGTGCATCGGTCAACTGAGTCCTTGACCATCTTGTCCATGAGTTTTCTTTTTCTGACTTATCCTGTCAAGCATAACATGAAACAGACACTAACCAGACATGATGACTGGTTATCGGGTTAGAATTATTTTACCACATACTTCCCCTGAACCCGATAACTCTTCACATTATCTCCCCCTGAGATTCTGGAGGGGTGATACTTTCTTGCATAAAACCCATAAAAAAAATTATTTAAACTTCTCAAATCAACCTGGCCAATTCATAAACTTAAGATAACACAAAAGAAAAATAAAAACAAGCATACCAAATTACTAAACGAGAAGGTTTTATTTTGGGATCAAACCGTCTTTGTCTGAACTGAGGAACCCTTTTTTAGCATCTGTTACTCGAACACGTCCAGGCGATTGCCAATATACTGATCCACTTTAAACTCAAACCCTTTTCTTATTCAGGCTGTTTGTCACTTTATTATCTTTTAAGGTGTATTAATTATGAACAGCAAGTGGGTTTCAACAAATCCTAGGTACATGTTATTACACACTATCAAGCATATAAATTCCCTACCACATATTTTCACAACCTGAACCAGAAGGTTGAAAGTAAGCTCGAGACTTGGTTGAGAAGAGAAAGAATAGATCAGATAGATTTTTTTTGGGTATAATATACAAAGTCAACTGAATTTTTGAAACAATTTTAATAATGCTCTCATCAGTGACAACGGCTGAGGGATTTGGACTCTTGAGGGTCTCTTTTGATGTGCTCTTTGGCATCTTTTGGGTGTATATTATTTTTTTCTTTAATTTATTTTAGGTGATCTAGAAGCACGTATGTATGGACAACTCCAGGTCATTGCTCACGCAAAGCAGAGGAGAGCCTTACATACATGTGAAGCATCCCCAGGTCATTGCTCACGCAAAGCAGAGGGGACACCGACTTTTTGAGCTCAAATTCACACTCTTGGAGACAAGTGTGTGTATCGGGAACTTGAACATGCAGTCAAATAGAAATGCAATTAACCTAAGTGTTGTTACCCAACAAACTGCCATACGTTATCTTTAAGTGTGTAACGCATACCTTTGCAGATTTTAGAGCCGAGCCTACCAGCATATCACCATGGATCATGTCTTTCACATCTGCCTTACGCGTGTCAGCCATCTCCAAAACGGAAATTTATTTCACTTCCCTTCTCATACGCACAAACAAAATATTAAAAATTAAAAAGCACAAATTTTTTAGGGGTCAACTATTTCATCTTTTCTATTCTTCCCCTTGCTTTTTGATTTTTAATAACAACACACACCCTTTCATACCAAAACTGGCCAAGCTAACTTTCAAAGTTTATCTTTTGAAAATTTTCGAAATGGGTTTTGTTTAATGCACTACCAGACTTCACATCAAATTAGCCAAGAAACAGACAATGTTACCTTTTCTGCTGATCTTTTCAGATTTACCTCTCAAATAGAGACATACACTCCATTGAAACCTTCATGTCATGTAGTAGAGAGATGCCTCCTATCCTGTGCCTGGAACAATCACTGTCACAAACAAACAAGGTTAATGAAAGTCCTCCTTGACTGTTCCTGCACACTGTGAGAGATTAGTTAGCCATTAAAACCCAGGCCATTGTGGTTCTGGGTAAACCCGATGAATCAATGAAAGTTACTTCTTTTAAACACATGCCCTTTGAAAAATCAGGAATTTGAGTTGCAGCTGCCTTTGATTTTGGTTTCCAAATACCAGGTGATTTGAAAGTTGTTTTAGTCACCTTTGAAGTAGTGACTTTAGGTATTTCAACCTTCTTCATTTCAGGTTTCCTTTTCAAAACAGTTTTAGTTACCTTTGGAGGAGTAACTTTAGGTTTGTCAACTTTGTGTTGTTTTGAAATCGGTTTCTTCACCTTTTTATGAAAATTTTCAAAATTTGGAAAAACATATTTTTGATTTGAAAATTTTCTTTGCTCTTTGGCAGCGCCCCAATGTTGATCAGAGGGTTTTATCTTAGGAGAAACAGTCTTCATAGCCTTAGGCGGTTGCACCTTCATTGGCTTAGACTTTATTGAATCCTGAGACGAAACACTCCGACTTTACGGATAATATGGCTCATAGGGGCGATAGAGACAATTTCGGGCAATGTGACCAGGATTGCCACAATTAAAGCAAGTTTGCTTCTTCAGGTAGAAGTCAGAAGTGTGACCGTTTGAGCTGCATAGCTTTGATGGAGAGGCATTGAGATTCGGTTGCATGTTCAGAAAGACTCCAGATCTCCAGTTGTTCGATCTTTCTGACCTTGAACCATTTCCATTGAATCTTTTCTGGTTAGTTGACAACTGAGCAGAACCAGACATTTGAACTTTTGGTCCCACTGGTTTCTTTGAGAAAGTTGTTTTGCCACTGCATGATCCCACTGATGAGTTTGGAGACTTGTTCAGTCTAGCCTGGCCAGCGAAACTGCCAGCGAAACTAGCTCTGGTCTCGGGTACTTTGATCAGTCTAGCCTGCTACCGGGCGAATCTGTAGTTTCGCTCGGTAGTTTCGCTGACTACCAAATTTAGGCAATTTTCACAAAATCAAGTATTTACAATTAATCATGCTATTCACAATATTAAGTCATGTATTTAAATCACATTGCACATAAAGACAATCAATGATGAACATATAACACATATGGACGGGTTCGGTGATCAACCAAAGGTCGTGGACGTATTCGGCCTAGCTATGCATTAGCTACTAAGTTAACACTTATAACGTAACTAACGGATTTGTCTAACGGAAGTTAACCTTGAAATTCACGGGTGTCACATCATTCCCCTGAAATTGGAATTTTCGTCCCGAAAATTATTCTTGTGTCGTAGCGTTCGCAGCATCAGCTGTCGTCATTGCTATCGTCGCTGGGGAAAGAAAGCAAAAGTTTTTAGGGTTGTCACATCCTCCTTCCGTTAAGGAATTTTGGTCCCCAAAATTAAATCATACCTTGAGTTTCCGTGGACGTTTGCTCAAATAAGTGAGGATACTTTTTCTTCATCTGATCCTCACGTTCCCAAGTATATTCAGGTCCACGCCTTGAGTTCCATCGCACCTTGACGATCGGAATCTTGCTACGTTTGAGGGCTTTCTCCTCGCGTCCCATGATTTCTACCGGTTGCTCGATAAATCTCAAATGTTCGTCGATTTCCAATTCCTCCAGAGGAATTATTTCGATGTCTTCAGCCAGACATTTCTTTAGGTTGGAAACGTGAAACACGTTGTGAACTCCATCGAGTTCAGCAGGGAGTTGCAATCGATAGGCCACCGGGCCTACTTCCCCAATGATTTCAAACGGACCGATGTAGCGAGGATTTAACTTTCCACGCTTCCCGAAGCGTATCACTCCCTTCCAGGGAGATACCTTCAACAAGACTTTGTCACCTACCTCAAACTTTAGAGGTTTTCGGCGTTTGTCGGCATAACTCTTTTGTCGATCACGCGCTGCAGCTAGTCGTTGCCTGATTTGAATAATTCGCTCGGTCATATCATGGATCACTTCCGGTCCAGTGAGTCCTTTCTCACCCGTTTCGGCCCAACACACGGGCGATCTACATTTTCTGCCATACAGTGCTTCAAAAGGTGCAGCACCTATACTTGAATGATAACTATTGTTGTAAGAGAACTCCACCAACGGAAGGTGAGTCTCCCAATCTTTACCAAAATCGAGAACGCAAGCTCGGAGCATATCTTCTAAAGTCTGAATCGTTCGTTCTGTCTGACCGTCAGTCTGCGGGTGATAAGCTGTGCTCATGTCTAGTCGGGTTCCCAATGCTTCCTGCATTGATTGCCATAACCGGGAAGTAAATCGAGGATCTCGATCGGAAATGATGGTCTTAGGCACACCGTGAAGCTTCACAATTTTATCGATGTATAGCTTTGTCAATTTATCCATATTATCACTTTCCTTCATCGGGATAAAATGTGCAGATTTGGTTAATCGATCAATGATAACCCAAATCGCATCCGGTTGATTCGATCGATGAGGTAGTCCAGTTACAAAATCCATGGAGATGTCCTCCCATTTCCATTCTGGGATCTTTGGTTGTTGCAGTAAACCAGAAGGCTTTTGGTATTCAATCTTGACTCTTGAGCAAGTAAGACACTTAGCCACATATCGCGCAATGTCGGCTTTCATGTTCGGCCACCAATACAAACCCTTCAAATCCTGGTACATTTTATCCGATCCAGGGTGCACCGAATATCTTGACTTGTGAGCCTCGTCCATCACGAGCTCACGGAGATTTCCAAACAATGGAACCCAGATTCTGTCATTATAGTACGTGAGTCCATCGGTCTTAACTTCAGAATGGCCATCTACACCACGCAGTGCTTCAGCTGCGAAGTTTTCTGCTTTCAAAGCTTCTCGTTGGCAGTCACGGATTCGATCCGGCAATCCCGTGTGAATAGTAAGTTGTAGCGCTCGTACCCTTCGAGGCTTTTCGTGCTCTTTTCGACTCAAGGCATCAGCCACAACGTTGGCTTTTCCAGGATGATACTTAATTGCCAAATCATAGTCATTTAATAACTCGACCCACCGTCGTTGTCGCATGTTGAGATCCTTTCGATCAAAGATGTGTTGTAAGCTCTTGTGGTCGGTGAAGATCGTGCACTTTGTTCCGTAGAGGTAATGTCTCCAAATCTTAAGTGCATGGACAACGGCTCCTAATTCCAAATCATGAGTCGTGTAGTTCTTTTCAGTATCCTTCAGTTGCCTGGACCCGTAGGCAATCACTTTATCTCGTTGCATCAACACACAACCAAGTCCTTGAATCGATGCATCGCAATAAACCACAAAGTCGTCAATTCCATCTGGTAATGCGAGAATTGGAGCGGAACATAACATGTCTTTGAGCGTTTGGAACGCGCGTTCTTCTTTCTCACCCCATCTGTATTGCACTCCTTTGTGCGTTAAAGCTGTTAAGGGTTGAGCTATTTGAGAGAAACCCTTAATAAACCTTCGGTAATATCCGGCAAGTCCTAAAAATTGTCGGATTTCTGTTGGCGCTCTTGGGGTAGACCAATTCTTGATTGCTTCCACTTTAGAAGGGTCGACATGAATCCCATTCTTGTCGACAATGTGTCCAAGAAACTGGACTTCGCGGATCCAAAAATCGCATTTCGAAAACTTAGCATAAAGCTGTTCCTTGCGAAGCAATTCCAAAATAAGACGCAGATGCTCCTCGTGTTTTTCCTTTGTCTTAGAGTAGATCAAAATGTCGTCGATGAAAACTATCACAAACTTATCGAGGTACGGCTTGCACACTCGATTCATCAGATCCATAAATACGGCAGGTGCATTGGTTAGCCCAAACGGCATAACCAGGAACTCGTAGTGTCCATACCGAGTTCTGAAGGCAGTCTTGGGGATATCCTCATCACGTACGCGAAGTTGGTGATAACCAGACCGTAGATCAATCTTTGAGAAATAGCTTGAACCTTGCAATTGATCGAAGAGATCGTCGATTCGAGGAAGTGGATACCGATTCTTGATCGTAACCTTGTTAAGCTCTCGGTAGTCGATGCACATGCGGAACGTTCCATCCTTCTTCTTAACAAACAGTACCGGAGCTCCCCATGGAGACGAACTTGGTCTAATAAACCCCTTGTCGAGTAGCTCTTGTAGTTGCGCGGAGAGTTCGTTGAGTTCGCTTACAGCCAAACGATACGGAGCGCGTGCAATCGGAGCGGCACCTGGAGCTAAATCAATCCCAAACTCAACTTGTCGAAACGGAGGCAAGCCAGGCAGATCTTCAGGAAATACATCTTGGAAGTCGCGAACTATCGGGTAATCATCAATTTTGCGCTCGGGATGTGTCGTGTCAGTGACGTTCGCAAGAATCGCGAAGTGACCCTTACGGAGGCATTTCTGAGCTTTAAGGAATGAAATAATGCCGGTAACTGTTCCACCCTTCTCACCTTGAACCGTTAATACTTTACCGTCTTCGAGTGGGATACGAACCACTTTCTCTTGACACAGGATTTCGGCACGGTTTTCAGATAACCAATCCATTCCTACTATAACGTCGAAACTACCAATCGGGAAAGGCATAAGATCGATTCCTAATGTATGGCCAGCTAGTTCCAACTTACAGTCCTTAACTACTTGGGTCGTATCATGAAGTTTACCATTAGCTAGCTCTACCACATATTTAGCGTCTAGGGCAATCGGTTTAGCATTAATCAATTTAGCAAATTTAGTGGAAATAAAACTTTTCTCAGCGCCAGTATCAAATAAAACAGTAGCAAAGAAACCGTTCAAAATAAATTTACCATTAATCACGTTGGCGTCATTGCGAGCTTCACCCTGACCCATGACGAAAGCTCGACCTCTTCCATTTCCACCATTCCCGTTCCCACCATTACCATTGCCATTCCCATTACCTCCGCCATTACCATTCCCACCGTTATTTCCCTGGTTGCCATTACCTTGTCTTCTCAGCTGAGGGCAGTCTCTTTTGATGTGACCTTGAGCACCACACTCAAAGCAGCCACGGGCTCCCCCATTGTTGTTGTTCTGGTTCTGACCGTTGTTCCCATTGCCCCGATTGTTCCCATAGTTGTTCCCTTGATTGTTGTTGTTCCTTCTGGGGCGGTTTTGTTGCTCGGGTAGGATTGCCCAACAATCTTTCGCTTCGTGGCCTCCCTTACCACACCTTTCACAGTTCAGGCTCTTCCTACAAACACCAGCATGATGCTTCCCGCATCTGTTACACATGGGTAGGTTACCCTTGTAGTTACTCTGACCATTTCCGCCCTGGCGGTAGTTGCCACTGTTATTCCCGGACCTCTTGCTTTGACCTTGGGAGTTATAAGACCTCCCAGTGCTGTTTCCAACACTCTGAACATTCATCGAGTTTTCAGGAGCTTCATCGTCAGCCTTTCTCTTGCCACTAAGGGCAGTCTTCTCGGTGGCTTTCGCAGGTAGAGTACCTTTCTCAACTTCCTGATCTGTGAGCTTGTGAGCCAAACGGATGGCTTGCTGTACGGTCGCAGGGTTGCTGGCAGTCACCAATCCTTTGATTTGAGGCGCGAGGCCTTCCAGATATCGCTCAATGCGTTTAAACTCAGCGTCGACCATTGTGGGACATAGGACTTCATACTCATGATATCGTGCAGTATACTGTTCGATTTCAGACCCAGACATCTTCAAATTCAGGAATTCACCTTCAAGCTTCTTGACTTGGTCACGTGGACAGTATTCCTCCATAATCAGCTCCTTAAACGCTGCCCACTGCATGTTATTAGCCGCGTCAAGCCCAACCATCTGAATTTCAGCGTTCCACCAGGAGAGTGCGGCTCCTTCGAAGGTACCAGTAGCAAACTTCACCTTGCTTTCAGCTGGGCAGTTACACATGGAGAAAACCTTTTCGGACTTCTCAATCCACCTAAGGAGTCCTACAGCTCCTTCTTCGCCGGAAAATGTCATCGGCTTACAGTCCATGAAGGACTTGAACGTGCAGTGGTGCTGGTTTCCTGATGCATAAATAGTTCGGATTTTAAAATTAAACAGGTCATGATATAATTGCTTTGTGCCTTAACCGGCATAATAGTTACCCTGTGCGGCATATGCAGCTTGGACGGCTGCCACCGCGGCTTGCACATGTTCAGTAATCATTGCTTGTAGCTGTGCAGGCGTCATGTTTATGCCGCCTCTTCCGTTTCCTCTTCCAGACATCTTGCTGAACAGTTAAAGTAGCCAGTGTTCAGTCACAGTTATATTTTATACATATCCCATAATATGTATATTAGCCAGTTCCCGTTATCCCGCTATTAGTCCAGAAAAATTTTCGTGCAAAATCGAGGCGTCGTCGAGGAACGTCGTGAGTGCTATCGTCGAAGGTCGGCTTCCCATAAAGTCACCGTCGGCGTAGTCGTCGTAGTAGAAATCAGGACGTAGCGTGTAGCATCGTTTCGTTGTCGCTTTCCCCAGAGTAGTGTGCGTATTCGCAGTCGCATTTCGTATTCGTGTGTGAAAATTTCCTAAGGTCTTCCGTTAGACTACTTAGACACGGTCTATATATATACTTATATATATATATATACATATATCTGTACGTACTAAGCTTTTACTTACACAGCAGAGCGAGTATCCCAGGTTGGCACGTAAAAATTTCATCTTTGGGAATTTGTTTGTTCGTTTTGTAACCAAGGTTTTCAAGTTGCAGTTTCCAAATCGTTTTCAAAAATGATTCTAGTTCTCTGCAACTTATGGCTCTGATACCAATCTGTCACACCCCCGAAATACCACTAACGGAGTTTATACCGTCAAGGGGCGCGACTAGACCAGGATCCACAACCATTAGTCACAAATACTAAATGAATCAGGGTTAGTTCAAACACAAGTTATAAATAAAGTCTCAAATACAACGCAGCGGAATAAAATGTTGTCTTAGCACTAACCACGTGCTTTACATAAATATTGTTTTAGGATTCCCAAGTTTAGTTTAAACGAAAATAAATATCTTCTCGTGCCATGCCAACCTCCAGCGGATACTCCTTAGCGATCTGCAAAAGTTTAAACCACGCAAGTGTCAACCTAACGGTTGGTGAGTTCACAGTGGGCTTGTCATGCATTGGCCCGGTCTCATAATCATAGTTCGTGTCAAAATGTACTTACAAAATATTCATTTGTGAAAAGCAATGCTCATAATTATTTCTTTGTTTATAAATGAAGTTTCCGTGACCTACGTCATCGGGTATGTACTAGTTCCGTAAAGTTAAAGGACTCAACCGATATCGCGGGTAGCTAATCCGTTGTTCCATGCTCTAAGGAAGTTTGTACCAAAGCTGACTTATTTTGTGGGGGCCGAGCCATCCCGTACGGTGCGGACATAGTCATCGCGGTTTTTGCCTCCCCCGTGTCCTCTCGGGACCACGGTCAAATAGGCTGATATTGTTCCTCCGTGCACTCCCCGTGCCACGGGGAGGAGTTTGTCAAACTCCAGTAGATCTACCCAACATCCCCTCGCTTTCACAAATTAATGGCACAATTTAAGTTGAGGACTTTTAAGTTATAAGGCATCCTTAGAAAACATGTGATATCATGTGGTTCAGACTTTAACCTACACTAGCCATATTAAAACGTTTTCAGTTTTGTTTCAGAAAAACAGTTTGTTCAGAGTTCACAAGTGTTCCCATAAAACACTTCAGTTCATCAAGTGGGTGCCGAGCATCCCGAGTTCTCAAGTTTATCAGTGAGGTGCCTAGCACTCTCGAGTTTAGTTCAGCATTGTTTTCGTTTAGTTATTCGGTGTGGCCCAAACGGACTCACGGTAAGCGGGTTAGTGACACTCACCTTTGGTTGCACTGCTTCACTTCAAGTAATCCAAATATTGTTTGCTTAACGAAGACCTAGAACACGTTTAGGTCTTAAGTATTAGTTTCGTGTCTATTCTTTACTTAACGTCACTATGGCCCATAACATAGCACGTTGCAACTATGACTCGACATACGACACATGACACCAATGGTTCATCATAAACAAGGGTTCATATAAATCAGATATCAAACATGTTTCATCATGGCATAATCATGTAAGTCATGGCATAACACTTAAGCAAATTTCACAAGCTTGGTTTTTAGGTCAGGTCTTAGTTTCGCTAGCATAGTTTCGCTAGGCAGTTTCGCTAGGTGCACGGGCAGCACTTTCGCTAGGCAGTGCCCGGTGACACAGTTTCGCTAGGCTAGTTTCGCCCGAAACTGCTGACGCAGTTTCGCTAGCCTAGTTTCGCAGGGAAACTGGTTTGAACTTTCGTTCAGGTATTTCGCTCGGTAGTTTCGCTCGAGCTGGTCTGGTCAGGTTACCCGGCGACACTATAGTTTCGCTGGTCAGTGTCGCTGGAAGGAGATATAATTTCGCTACTTAGTTTCGCCCAGAGAACAGACAGTTTCGCTGGTCGCGAAAGACATACGGATTTGCCTAAAAATCAACCTAACAGCTTCTGATCTTACATGCAATTCATTATTTAGCATACATAGGCATTTACCAACATAAATCAAGCAACTTTAACATGTTTAACATGCATTTTGTCATCAAATCACCAAAAAGCACATTTTAACCTAAAATGACCTAATCTAGCATAAATCAACATCATGGTTTGTTTTTAAACGTAAAGTTGCTGACTTTAAGGTAGATCTAGCATCCCTAAGCACTATCTCCGAAGCATACAAGTTTTCATGAAGGTTTGAGCATACTTTATAAAGAAACACATAGAAAACACATAAATAAAGGTTTTTGGGACTCACGTTTGGTTCAAGAATCGATAGATGAGATGAGATGGTGGTCTAGAGGCTGAGATCTCGGTCCCTTGATGGTATCCTCGGCTGACCAGGTTCCAGAGAAGTGTATGTGTGTGTTGGTTGTGAAATGAGGCAAATGAGGCTACTAGGGTTCATTAAGTTTATTTATATCAGAGGCTAGTTTCGCTGGCAGTTTCGCTGGCCAGGCGAAACTAGCTCTGGTCTCGGGTACTTTGATCAGTCTAGCCTGCTACCGGGCGAATCTGTAGTTTCGCTCGGTAGTTTCGCTGACTACCAAATTTAGGCAATTTTCACAAAATCAAGTATTTACAATTAATCATGCTATTCACAATATTAAGTCATGTATTTAAATCACATTGCACATAAAGACAATCAATGATGAACATATAACACATATGGACGGGTTCGGTGATCAACCAAAGGTCGTGGACGTATTCGGCCTAGCTATGCATTAGCTACTAAGTTAACACTTATAACGTAACTAACGGATTTGTCTAACGGAAGTTAACCTTGAAATTCACGGGTGTCACAACAGGGGCTAGTTTCGCTGGCAGTTTCGCTGGCCAAGCAAAACTGGCTCTGTAAGTCCATGGTTTGGCTACCGGGCGACACTATAGTTTCGCCCGTAGTTTCGCTGGAAACCAAAAGTGACCAGTTTACATTTTTAAGCAAGATAAGCACGGTTCATGAATTGTCATGCTATTCATAATACTAAATCATGTATTTAAATCACATTGCACATAATAACTATAAATAAATGAACACATAACACATATGGGCGGGTTCGGTGATCAACCAAAGGTCGTGGACATATTCGGCCTAGTTAAGCATTAGTTACTAAGTTAACACTTATAACGTAACTAACGGAATTGTCTAACGGAAGTTAACCTTGGAATTCTCGGATGTCACATCATCCCCTTGTAAATGGAATTTTCGTCCCGAAAATTATTCTTGTGTTGTAGTATTCGCAGTCTCGGCTGTCGTCGCTGGGGAAAGAAAGCAAAAGTTTTAGGGTCGCCACATCCTCCTCCTGTTAAAGGAATTTTGGTCCCCAAAATTAAATCATACCTTGAGTTTCCGTGGACGTTTGCTCGAACAAGTGAGTATACTTTTTCTTCATTTGATCCTCTCGTTCCCAAGTATATTCTGGTCCACGCTTTGAGTTCCATCGAACCTTGACGATCGGAATCTTGCTACGTTTGAGGGCTTTCTCCTCGCGTCCCATGATTTCCACCGGTTGCTCAATAAATCTCAGTTCGTCGATTTCCAATTCCTCCAAAGGAATTATTTCAGTGTCTTCAGCCAGACATTTCTTTAGATTAGAGACGTGAAACACGTTGTGAACTCCATCGAGCTCCGTAGGGAGTCGTAATCGATAGGCCACCGGGCCTACTTCCCCAATGATTTCAAATGGACCGATATAGCGAGGATTCAACTTTCCACGCTTTCCGAAGCGTATCACTCCTTTCCAGGGAGATACCTTCAATAGTACCTTGTCGCCTACTTCGAACTTCAAAGGTTTACGGCGTTTGTCGGCATAGCTCTTTTGTCTGTCAGGTGCTGCAGCTATCCGCTTTCTGATTTGAATGATCCGTTCAGTTGTATCATGAATGATTTCCGGTCCGGTGAGTCCCTTCTCACCCGTTTCAGCCCAACACACGGGCGATCTGCATTTTCTGCCATAAAGAGCTTCAAAAGGTGCTGCACCAATGCTCGTATGATAACTGTTGTTGTAGGAGAACTCTACCAACGGAAGATAAGCCTCCCAGTCTTTACCGAAGTCGAGAACGCAAGCTCGGAGCATGTCTTCGAAAGTCTGAATAGTTCGTTCCGTCTGACCATCAGTCTGCGGGTGATAAGCTGTACTCATATCCAGTCTGGTTCCCAGTGCTTCTTGCATAGATTGCCATAATCGGGAAGTAAATCGAGGATCTCGATCAGAGATAATGGTCTTAGGCACTCCATGACGTGCCACAATTCGATCAATGTACAGCTTAGTTAACTTGTCCATATTGTCACTTTCTCTCATTGGGATAAAGTGTGCAGATTTGGTTAGTCGATCAATGATAACCCAAATCGCATCTGGTCGATTCGATCGATGAGGTAATCCTGTTACAAAATCCATGGAGATATCCTCCCATTTCCATTCTGGGATCTTTGGCTGCTGTAATAATCCAGAAGGCTTTTGGTATTCAATCTTAACTCTTGAGCACGTTAAACACTTAGCCACATATCGCGCAATGTCGGCTTTCATATTCGGCCACCAATACAAGCTCTTCAAATCTTGGTACATTTTATCTGATCCAGGGTGCACCGAATACCTTGACTTGTGAGCCTCGTCCATCACGAGCTCACGAAGATTTCCAAGTAAAGGAACCCAAATTCTATCATTGTAATACCTGAGTCCATCGGACTTAATTTCGGAGTTACCACCCACCCCTCGCAGTGCTTCAGCTGCGAAATTTTCCTCTTTTAAAGCTTCTTGTTGGGCATCGTGGATCCGATCCGGCAATCCCGTGTGAATGGTAAGTTGCAGCGCTCGTACCCGTCGAGGCTTTTCGTACTCCTTTCGACTTAATGCATCAGCCACGACATTGGCTTTTCCCGGATGATACTTAATCGCTAAGTCATAATCATTCAGTAGTTCGACCCACCGTCGTTGTCGCATATTGAGATCCTTTTGTTCAAAGATATGTTGTAAGCTTTTGTGGTCAGTAAATATCGTGCACTTTGTTCCGTAGAGGTAATGTCTCCAAATCTTAAGTGCAAATACAACGGCTCCCAATTCCAAATCATGCGTTGTATAATTCTTCTCAGTATCCTTCAGTTGCCTGGACCCATAGGCAATCACTTTGTCCCGTTGCATCAACACGCAACCGAGTCCTTGGGTGGATGCATCACAGTAAACTACAAAGTCGTCAACCCCATCGGGTAACGCGAGAATCGGAGCTGAACATAACATGTCCTTAAGAGTTTGAAACGCGCGTTCTTCTTTTTCACCCCATCTATATTGCACTCCTTTGTGCGTTAAGGCTGTTAAGGGTTGGGCCAATTGCGAGAAACCCTTAATAAATCTTCGGTAATATCCGGCAAGTCCCAAAAATTGTCGGATTTCGGTCGGCGTTCTAGGAGTAGACCAATTCTTGATAGCTTCCACTTTAGCTGGGTCGACATGAATTCCATTCTGATCAACAATGTGTCCAAGAAACTGGACTTCGCGAATCCAAAAATCGCACTTTGAAAACTTAGCGTAGAGCTGTTCCTTGCGGAGTAATTCCAAGATAAGTCGTAGGTGTCTCTCGTGCTCTTCCTTTGTCTTGGAGTAGATTAGAATATCGTCGATGAAAACTATCACAAACTTATCGAGGTACGGCTTGCACACTCGATTCATCAGGTCCATAAATACCGCAGGTGCATTGGTTAGCCCAAACGGCATAACCAGGAACTCGTAGTGACCATACCGAGTTCTAAAAGCAGTCTTGGGTACATCCTCATCACGAACACGGAGTTGGTGATATCCAGACCGTAGATCAATCTTTGAAAAGTAGCTCGAACCTTGTAGCTGGTCGAAGAGATCGTCGATTCGAGGAAGTGGATACCGATTCTTGATTGTAACTTTGTTAAGCTCTCGGTAGTCGATACACATTCGGAACGTTCCATCTTTCTTCTTAACAAACAATACCGGTGCTCCCCATGGAGACGAACTTGGACGAATAAATCGTTTGTCGAGTAACTCTTGAAGTTGTGCGGAGAGTTCGTTGAGTTCGCTTACCGCCAAACGGTAAGGTGCGCGTGCAATCGGAGCGGCTCCAGGAGCTAAATCGATTCCAAACTCGACTTGTCGAAATGGAGGTAAACCAGGCAGATCATCAGGAAATACATCTTGGAAGTCGCGGACTATCGGGTAGTCGTCAATTCTACGCTCGGGAAGTGTCGTGTCGGTGACGTTTGCAAGGATCGCGAAGTGACCTTTACGAAGGCACTTTTGAGCTTTGAGAAACGAAATAATACCGGTTACTGTCCCACCTTTCTCGCCTTGAACTGTTAACACTTCACCGTCCTTGAGTGGAATACGAACCACTTTTTCTTGGCATAAAATTTCGGCTCGGTTTTCGGATAACCAATCCATTCCTACTATAACATTAAAACTACCAATCGGGAAAGGCATAAGATCGATTCCTAACGTATGGCCAGCTAGTTCTAACTTACAGTCATTAACTATTTGAGTTGTATCATGAAGTTTACCATTCGCTAATTCTACCACATACTTAGCATCTAAGTCAATCGGTTTAGCATTAATTAGTCTAGCAAACTTAGTGGAAATAAAACTTCTTTCAGCACCAGAATCAAATAACACAGTAGCAAAGAAACCATTCAATATAGATTTACCATTAATCACGTTGGCGTCGTTGCGAGCTTCTCCTTGACCCATGACGAAAGCTCTTCCTCTGTTGTTTCCATTTCCGTTGCCATTTCCCTGATTACCGTTCCTGTTATTGTCTCCCTGTTCTCTCAACTGCGGGCAGTCCCTCTTCATGTGGCCTGGAGCACCACATTCATAGCAGTTCCCATTACCATTTCCTCTGGGAGCTTCATTGTTGTTGTTACGGTTGTTGCTGTTGTTTCGCCTTGGGAGGTTTTGTGGCTTAGGTAAAATCGTCCAACAGTCTTTTGCTTCATGGCTTTTCTTGCCACATCTCTCGCAGTTCAAACTTTTTCTGCAGATACCGGTGTGATGCTTCCCACACTTGTTGCACCGGGGCAGGTTGCCCTTGTAGTTTCCATTCCCACCTTGGCGGTTGTTACCACCGCTGTTCCCAGACCTTTTGTTTCCAACACTCCGATTGTTCATTGAGTTTCCAGGAGTTTCTTCATCAGCCTTTCTCTTGTTACTTAAGGCAATCTTCTCAGAGGCTCTTGCAGGAAGTGTACCTCCCTCATTCTCCTGTTCAGTAAACTGATGAGCCAAATGGATGGCTTGCTGTGCGGCGATTGTAGCATGGACGGCTGCCACTGCGGCTTGTACGTGTGCGTTTATCATTGCTTGTAGTTCTGCAGGTGTCAGGGTAATGTTGTTCCTTCCATCTCCTCCAGACATTTTCTGGACAGTTAAAGTAGCCAGTGTTCAATCATAGTTATACTCTATACATATCCCATAATATGTATATTAACCATTTCCCGTTATCCCACTATTAGTCCAAAAATTTTCGTGCAAAATCGAGGCGTCGTCGGAGAACGTCGTAAGTCGTAAGTAGCTATCGTCGAAAGTCGGCTTTCCCCATAAAAGTCACCGTCGGCGTAGTCATCATAGTAGAAATCAGGACGTAGCGTGCAGCATCGTTTCGTTGTCGCTTTCCCCCGAATAGTGTGCGTATTAGCGTTCGCGTTTCGTATTCGTGTGTGAAAATTTTCCTAAGGTTTTCCGTTAGACTACCTAGACACGGTCTATATATATATTTATATAGATATATATACATATGAAGTATTTACTTACACAGCAGAGCGAGTATCCCAGGTTGGCACGTGAAAATTTTGTTTTGGGAATTTGTTGGTTCGTTTGTAACTAAGGTTTCAAGTTGCAGTTTCCAAATCGTTTTTCAAAATGATTCCAGTTCTCTGCAACTTATGGCTCTGATACCAATCTGTCACACCCCCAATTAACCACTAACGGAGTTTACACCGTTAAGGGGTGCGAGCAAACCAGGACCGCAACCATTAGTTACAAATACTAAACGAATCAGAGTAAAGTCCAAATGTTCATAAAAAAAACAATTTAAAAGTACGCAGCGGAAATCAACATAAGAATCTTAGCACTAACCACGTGCTTTAATGACAGAACATAAAAAGTTGTTTAGTTCCCAAATTTAGTTTAAAATAAAAGTAAGTATCATCTTGTGCCATGCCAACCTCCAGTGGATACTCTTCAACGATCTGCAAAAGTGAAAACCACACAAGTGTCAACCTAACGGTTGGTGAGTTCACGGTGGGCATGACATGCATTGGCCCGGTCTCATAATCGTATTCATCAACATATAAATAAGTAATAGGTTTGCAAAACATTGCCAAGTGTTGAATTACCGAATATGCACTAGTTAAGTAAAAGTTAAAGCGGTTAACCGATATCGCGGGTAGCTAATCCGGTTTCCATGCACTAAGGAAGTCGTACTAGGGCTGAAAGCTGACGTAACAAAGTTCAGCATTTGCCGATGGTTGGTGCCTCCAGTTGTGTCCCATTTGGGAGGCCCACAACTAAAACAGGCTGATATTGAACTCCGTTCGGCCTCCAACCGGTTGGTTACACATTTGTGTACCGCGGAGCAGGGTTTGTCAAACCCTCAGTAGATCTACCCAACATCCCCTCGCTTCTTAGATCAATAGTACTAAATTGAGGACTTTTAAGTTTTTAAGGCATCCTTAGAAATCATGTGATATCATTTGGTTTAGACTTTAACCTACACTAGTCATATTAAAAATGTTTATTCTGGATTTCATTTGAAATCCTAAAAAGAGTTTAAGTGTCAAAATGGTCGTTTCCGGATTTCAATTGAAACCCCAAGGATGGACAGTTGCAAGTGCTCCCCATAAAACACTCCAACTTCCATAACAGGTATCCCATTTGGTAATACCTCAAAATGTCAGCGTTGTTTTTCGTTAAGTTCATTCGTTGTGTCCCAAACGGGCTCACAATTAAAGGGTTAGTGAAACTCACCTTAGGTTGCTCAGCTACACTTGCTAATTAATCTAATTATTGCTTAACGAAGACCTATGAACACGTTTAGGTCTTAAGTATTAGTTTTGTGTCTAATCATTAACTTATCGTCACTATGGCCCATAACATAGCACGTTGGAACTACGACACGACATAACGACACACGACACCGATGGTTGATCATAAACAAGGGTTCACATATTACAGAAATCATAGCATGTTTCATCATAGCATAATCATGTAAGTCATAGCATAACATTCAAATAAGTTGCACAAGTTTGGGTTTAGGTCTGATCACAGTTTCGCTAGCAGTTTCGCTAGAGTTTCGCTGTGCAGTGTCGCTGCACAGTTTCGCTGTGTGCATGGGCAGCACTTTCGCTAGGCAATACCCGATGACACAGTTTCGCTAGCTAGTTTCGCCCGAAACTGTTGGCACAGTTTCGCTAGACTAGTTTCGCCCGAAACTGGTTGAACTTTCGTTCAGGGACAAGGTCTATGGTTGTTTCGCTCGATAGTTTCGTTCACTGGCGACACTACAGTTTCGCTGTATAGTGTCGCCTGAAGGAGATGTACATAATTTCGCTATACATTTTCGCCCAGAGAACATGCAGTGTCGCTGGTCGCGAAAAAACTCACAAATCAGCCTAAAAATCAACCTAACGGCTTCCATACTTCATGTGATTCAATATTTAGCATGTATGATCATTTACCAACATAAAACAGTAAGCTTTAACACCTTAAACATGGGTTTTCATCATCAAATCACCAAAAACACATTTTAAACCTAAAATGACTAAAATGGCATAAATCTTCATTATGGATGGATTTCAAACGTAAAGTTGCAGACTTTATAACAGATCTAGCATCCCTAAACATTATCTCAGAAGCATACACGATTTCATGAAGGTTTGGTCATGCTTTAAAGTAAAACACATAGAAAACACATAGAAAACACATAGAAATGGTTTATGGGACTCACGGTTTGATCAAGGATCGATGGATGATCTTCACCAACAGAAGTGATGGCTGATCTTGGTGTGTCTTGGGGCTGGTCCAGAGATTTCAGGAGAGTGTGGGTGTTTTTGGAGAAAAGGTGCAAGAAATGGGGCTTCTAGGGTTTTATGTCCTTATATAACAGGGGCTAGTTTCGCTGGCAGTTTCGCTGGCCAAGCGAAACTGGCTCTGTAAGTCCATGGTTTGGCTACCGGGCGACACTATAGTTTCGCCCGTAGTTTCGCTAGAAACCAAAAGTGACCAGTTTACATTTTTAAGCAAGATAAGCACGGTTCATGAATTGTCATGCTATTCATAATACTAAATCATGTATTTAAATCACATTGCACATAATAACTATAAATAAATGAACACATAACACATATGGGCGGGTTCGGTGATCAACCAAAGGTCGTGGACGTATTCGGCCTAGTTAAGCATTAGTTACTAAGTTAACACTTATAACGTAACTAACGGAATTATCTAACGGAAGTTAACCTTGGAATTCTCGGATGTCACAGTTTTACTCCTCAAATAAGTATGGTGTGAGTTTGGTGGGGCTGTAAATGTGCTGGAACATGTAATGCTTATGTACTGCAACAACAAATGTAGTTGACATGAATATTATCCTTCTTACATGTAAAAAATGGCGACTTTAAAAAAGGGAAACGACAAAAACTTAAACAACCAACGAGAGTGGTTCGCGGTAACGCTCGGGCAGGTCACAAACTTGTAATGTGAATTTCAATTGGTTTATCTTTTATTCTGTATTTGTTATTTTTTTTAAACATTGAAGGGTCTGAATCATTTGACTTGAAGCAAAGTACATGCTGCATAAAATCTTGATTCACTTCTAATTACTCGTGATCACTTATTTATTATGTTTCACATTTTCATTTTATTGATTCACTTCTAATTACATTTAATTTTCCAGTATAGAAACACTATAATTTGATCACATGTTTACTGACCCAACATTACACGTTAATGATTAATATGTATTGTAAAATTTTATACACAACCCATTGTTATTTGTTTAGTTCTCAACTGGCCTCATCATGCTAAAGGAAATGATACTGCGATGGAAATTCTCGCATCCATAACGCTCCAACAAAAGACTAATAACACGCTATAAACTGGGTATAAATTATTCGTTTGAGTTCTACAAGGGTAGATAAGTTAAATCGATGATACAAATGAGAAAAATAACAGACGTATAATGAAAAATATATCACGAGAGTATTGATAAACTAATAAAAAACAAGTACTGCGACGGTTGTTGTGCCACCGTATAAAAAGGAGCATTTCCCCTATTCTGACAAAAATGAATATCACGTTGTAAATTTTTGTGCCACCATAACGTGCTAAGAATGAAGAATAACACGCTATAAACTGCCACCGCTGCAACGCGCGGGCACACGGCTAGTATATATATATATATATATATATATATATATATATATATATATATTAAATTACCCTTTTTCGTGGAGTTTTTTTGTCAAAGCACACTCCGTATTATTTGGCACCACCACTTTCCTTAATCTCTTTGATCTTCTTTCAACAACTTCATTTTCATTTTCTTTATGTACATCTAACATATATAATGTAACATATGTCAAATTAAAATAAGATAAATAGTTACCATACAGTAACCATTTAAGTTTAAAATAAAGTAACCATTCAACTGTTAACATACATATAGTGATAAAAACTTAATAAACACTAAAATATATTTACTACATTGATGAAGGTATATATATATTTAACATTACCCATCTCTGAGGATTTTTCGCTCAAATCACTCTTCTGATTCTTAGTCAATTCCACTTTCCTTATCCTCTTTGCCTTTCTCTCGTTAGCATCAGTTTCATTTTCTTTAGGTGCATCTAACATATCATAAAAAAACATAACAAAACGTAATCAAAATTATTATCACAATAAATATTATTATTAGCACGGTAATAACCTTACCTTTTCCTTTATCTAACTCAACATTGATCGTCAAATGTCTCTTTTGTTTATTTCCTTTCACAATATCCCTAGCAGCTACACCTCCTAAATAAAAAAATTAATACTAAAGGAATGATATACTACAGTAATGTATCTATTACTGTCATGAATTTTGCAATTCAATTATATTTGGCTACAAATTTAAGTTAAATCAAACCTCTCATTTTATAAGTTTGGCTATCTCCTTAGCCTTCTGATAGGATTTAGCTAAATTATCATCCTCACGATCAGAAATTACATCTACCTCACCTTGTAATCTATTTTCTCGAAAATTTTGAAATGCACCATATATATCATCCATAATCCTTTTGTGTGCTGCATCCCTTCTGGCTACTGTTTTCAGAAGGTAGAAGAACAAAGACGTTACATCTTACATAAATATGGGCTGAAATAGGTTGAAGAACATTAACCAGTAGTCATGCAGCACACAATAGGATTTTACATTTAAAATACAATATGTTATATTACGAAAAATAAAACGTTACGACTCACTAAATTGAGCCGTCTCCCCGAGTTCTTTATCATGTAACGCTTCATCATTATCACTTGCTTTCTTAGATTTTTTCACAAGCTTTAATTTCAACTTCTTCCCTACAATGTTAGCAACTTAAGTTACACCTAATTCCACACAATGTCTATGTTGGGAAACTATCTTCAAAAAAACGAAAATAAAAAATGCTTTGTTTACCTTCTTCTGGTTTTTCTATGACTATAGTTACAAGATATTATAGTCTGCAAAAATAAATATCACACAAAGCAATTTCATATGTTTAAAGGGAATAATTTATTGCAACCCACATCTACAAAACAAATATCAACTTGTGGCATATTATGTTTTACACCCTACTAACAACAATGTAACATTATTACAACAAAAACCATATGAGTCTTCTAAAAATAACACAACGAAATATCAGTAAACAATTACATCAATGAGTGTAGTTATCATTCAAACATTACACGATCATTTTTTTTGTTACAGTACTGTAACTGCATACCCAATCAAAGGTTCTATTTATGTAACAGTAATGTAACTATATACACGAAATCTCCAAGATATACATACAATCTCGTTGTAATTACAGTAATGTAACTGTTGGATACAACATTCTGTTGTTCGTTTTAAAAATAACACAACCAAATATGAGTCGTCTAAAAATAACACCCTACTAACAACAATGTAATATTATTACAATAAGAACCATATGAGTCCTCTAAAAATAACACAACCAAGTATCAGTAAACAATTAAATCAATGTAATTGTTATCATTCAATCAATAAACTATCATTTTTTTATGTTACAGTAGTGTAACTATTCACCCAAACAAAGGTTCTATTTATGTAACAGCAATGTAACTATATGCACGAAATCTACAAGATATACATACATTCTGTTGCTAATTACAGTCATGTAACTGGTCTAAACCACTTATTTAGGTGTCATGAATCCATTTAGTTACAATCCTGTGATAACCATCAAATTGATAAAAAATATAATTGAATTTTTCAATGAAATATTCCTCCAAATAAGTGTCTAACCTAGATGGGTTTAATGAAATCCTTAAGAATTCTGTAGTGTAACACCTAGAGTGTAATGAAATCCATCAAGAAAAATCAAGTTTGTTAAAGTATACATGAAATAGATGATGTACTCACAGTCGATCTCGCGTTCTGAACGGGAATCTACCCTCGCAGTCACCTGCACCCCTTTCAAAATCGCCGGCAGCAAAGTCGCCGTTCTCAAATCGGGGTCTCTGTTCAATTTTTCGGCGATCGTTGTGACAAAACCTAATCCCTAAGTAATCGCCGGCAGAACTCGCCGTGTTCCTCCGACCCTTTCTACAGAATCCCTTCTTCAAACCCTAACTTTATATGATACTGATTCATTTTTTTCCAAGATATTCTAAAAATCTATGTAGATACAAGATCTGTGCGTCGTGTGAAGTATCAAGTCAAGACAAGACCAAGATCAAGACAATGATAGCTGCCAGCCGAACCTGGTCCGAACCTGAGGTTCGGATCAGACGAACTTCAGGTTCGCCTGAGGTTCAGCCAGTCGCTATATATAGAGGTTTTGTCTTTGTAATTGAGGGACTGAGCGTGTGAGATCAAGTGTTAAGTGTGTGTTTGTCAAGGTGTTTTATGTGTCTCAGTTCTGAGTGTTTACTGGTTGTAATTGATCTCTTTAATTAATAAAACAAACGATTAATTACTTGTTTCGTATCTGAATTAGCTAGATCGAATAGACGATCCGATGCTCACGCGTTTTCAAGTGGTATCAGAGCAATCTGGTTCATTCTACTGATTTTTGGTTGCTTTTTCGGTATTTTTGAAACAAAATGTGTTTTTTTTAGTGTTTTTACGAGTTTTTGATCATTTCGATCGAGTATTTTGTGAAAATAGTGCTTCTAAATCATTTCTCATCACTGCTTCTGCTCAACTACTGTAAATCTCGTCAAATTCTATCCAAATTCGAAAATTTTGAGTCGAGTATGTTTCTATTCGGATCAACAGTTGTCCGAACCTAAGGTTTGTCTGAATAACCGCTCCGAACTTCGAGTTCATCTAACGTTCAGATTCAAATTTGTTCGGCCGACATTCGGAAGAGGTTCGGAAAGGGTTCGATTAAAGTTCAGATATTTGTCTGGTTCGTTTTAGGTTCGGTCAAGGTTCAGATAGATTCGAGTTCGGAACAAGTTCGGATAGAGTTCGGATCACATAAAAAGGTTCGGTTAAGGTTCGGAAAATCAGATGTCAAATTTACTAAGATGTCGGAATTTCAAGCTTTTGTCGCCATGCAAAATGCAATGCAAACAATGTTGAACTTTGACAACGAAATTGGAACAAGTCAGAAAGTTCCCAAGTTGTTGAAGTTGGAAGATTATTAAAATTGGAAGCAACAATTTTCTACTTACATAAGCACGAATGATATCGATTTGTGGATTCTGATTAAGAAGCTTTACCAACACCCAACTGATCAAGGAGATTTTAAAGAAGTTCATACCTTCGACATTGCTGAAAGAGAATCATATGAGCTTGAACAAAAAGCATTTGGGTATCTTACGATGGCATTACCCACTGAGTTGTTACATCAATTTAATACTTGCAAGAAATCTAAATAATTGTGGGATGCATTATCAGCAAGGTATGAAGGGAACGATCAATACAAGAAGAGTCGGAAGAAGGTGCTAAGTAAAGAGTTTGATAATTTTCAACATTACGAGAATGAAAATATTACGGCTCTTGTATCAAGATTATCACAATTTATAAGTGAATTAAAGATTATGGGGATTGAGAAGAGTGATGAAGAGTTAAAAGAAAATATTATGGAGGCTTTACCAGAAAAATGGGAAAATTATGTGTTGTTGCTTACACATGATAAAGAATTTTCCACATTAACATTTCATGATCTAACTCGTAAACTTCATGCTTGTGAGATGGAAATGATGAATTCAAACAAGTCTAAAGCAAATATGCAAAATCCAGAATTGTATCATGGTGAGAATGCTGCTAGTATGACGGCAAAGACTAAACCAAGTCTAAGTTCTTCACCACCTATTGCTTTCATTGGAAATATTTCTGGAAATTCTGATAATAATCCATCACGGGGTTGTAGCTTTACATTCCAGAATCAATAAATCAGAATGCTTTTTCTGCTAACACAATGGATGATTGTGCTAAAATGATTGCTGCTTTGATTTCATCATCTTTTAGATTGGTTATCAAGAATGTAGCTGATGCAAAAATCACAAGGGATGATCTTGATGAACTTGATGATGATCAATTAAATGAATTGGATTTATCTTGGCAACATGCTATGCTGGGTCAAAGATCAAAGAGGTTTTTCAAAAGAAATAGAAGAACTACTTCTGATTTTAATGGAAGATTAGGTTTTGATAAGTCTAAGCTGAAATGTTACAAGTGTTCCAAGCTTGGATATATTGCTAGAGAATGTCATCAGGTTCATGTTAACAAACCTGGTTTTACATCTAATACAGGTTCTCAACCATCTTCAAGAAATTCAAACAAGACAACGTTAAGGGTTTAGAACGATGGTGTGTATGAATGGGGCAAACAGTTTGATACATCTGCTTTGATTGTCACACATGAGCAAGATGACTATTATTCTGATTCTAGTTCTTATGAAGCTGCTGAAAATGAAAATTTTGAATAAAAAATTGAAAGTTTAATGAAAGAAAATGAATCTTTGATGGATGAAGTAAAAAATCTTACTGATGAATTCAAATTGGTTAAAGTAGATTTGGAAGTTTCTAAGAAAAATGAGAAAGAATTGGTTGTGCAAAATGATTTGATGGAGAAGGAGATTACCTTGAATACCAAAGTTCTTCAATATGTAAAGAATGATTTGGAGATGTCTCAAAATAATGAAAGGGATTGTATAGAACGAAATGCTAAATTGATAGAAGAAAAGAAGGATTTGGTTAACGAAGTCAAGAAATGGAAGGATGAAGCAGAAGATGCTGCTAATGATTTTCAAAATTTGTTTGATAAATCAAAAGTCAAGCTTGATTTGCTCACAAAGAATATTGAAGAGTATAGTGCTAAACTTGAGGCATACCAGGTTGATATGACGAAGTTGTTAGATGAGAAGAGAGAGTTAGTTAGTGTGAACGAAGTTCAGAATGCTAATTTGAAAATTCATAAGCGAAATGAGGATAAATTGAAGAATGAATTGTTTGAAGGGCTGGAAAATCTCCGATTGCAAAAATTTGTAACTCAAAAGGTTGCAAAAAGATTGATCAATACTGAAAAGGAGTTAGCTGAAGCTCAACAACAAATTTCTGATTTAAAGGTTCAAGTCATTGATGCTAATAGAAACCTGAATAATGTTTCAAATTCACAAGTGTTCACTAGCTTCTTAGCAAATGATGCAAATTTTGAAAAGATGTTTGATAAAACTGCATTACCCCTGCAAATATCAAAGAAGCATTTAAAGAAGTAAAAGAGAAGGTTGAAGAATTTGATTATTCAAAGTTTTCATCATCAACTTCCGAAGAAGAGAAGATTGTGAAGAAGAAGAAAAACAAGAAAGCCAGAAAGAAGAAAGGAAAGAAATCTGAAATGTCACCAGCTCCACAATTTGTTCATGGTTCATCTTCAACAGAGAATGAAAACTTGGCTACATCAAGTGAGAAAATTTGTTCTCAACCTGAATTTGATGAGATGATTTTCTATGAGCAGAAAAAGGTTAGTGATGTCAAAGCTGAATTTTCAAGGTTGGCAAAGAATGGTCATAAGGCATCTACATCTAAGGAACAAGTTTCCAGAAAGAATATTGGTTTGGGTTTTCAGTCATAGAATGTTAAAGCTGAGGAGATTCCAGCTTCAAAATCACAAAATTTGAAGAAAGTCAAGCTGAAACAAGTGAAGAAGGAGGTTTTCAAGGCTGAGAAGGTTCAACCCGAACGGTTTTACAAGCTCAAGGGTTCGGAACAAAGTTTGTCCGATAAAGAGTTTCCACTTCATTATGGGATGCTCAAAAGATTTCAGAGGTTTTTGTGTAGGCTGATGTTTTATCACACATGAAGATTCAGAATGCAAAATTTTCTTCTGATAGTTCTTATTCTCGAAGCCCAGCATCAAAATGGGTTTATGATCACCGGCATCAGGTATATAATACTTTTTTTATCATGTTCGAGATATTCATGTTTGTGAATCTATGCAGGCACCCAAAAGGTGGGATAAAACTAAACGTATCTGTTATATTTGCCATAAACAAGGACATATGTCAAAGGATTGTCCAACTCCTGCTGTTCAGATCCCAAATTTTAAAAGAAACCAGTTTTTGGTAAACCTGCCAAATCGAAGTTCTTTGATGAACAAGACAGAGTCTTTGATGAATGTGAGCATACATTATTTCTGAAACAAAAACGTTTTGTTCCTATTTTTCAAAAGGTTCAAAATGTAGGTTCATCATCACAGACACCTGTGATTGATTCATTAAAAACTGAGTTACCAAAACAATAATCAATCTGGAAACCAAATGTGGTTTTAAAGCCAAACCAGGACACTGGTTAACCAGAAGCAGTTGCTTCGAGTCAAGTTAAAAACTAATCAGTTTGCCAGTGTGCAAGTACTTGTTAGAGCATATTCCTATGTTATGAGTGTCTCGTGTATTGTATCTATGTCAGCATGTTTTAGAGTGAGTTGTTGTGTCTATTTGGTTGGTGGCGTACCATATGGTCCGGCGGACCATATGGTCCGGCGTACCAGTTTGGTACGCTGGGTGCTATGTCACTTACTTACTATAAATAGGTTCGTGTTAGAATGTGCATAAGAACGAGTTGAACACTTCTGTCATTCTACACCTTTCTATGTGTTTTTCTAGAGAGAGAAACTAGAGAGAGTTCATTGTAATCTCAAGTGATTCAATAACAAATCTCTTATTTACATCTCGTGTTCACTACATTGATCAAAGCATGCAGTAGTAAGATTGTTTCTCGTTTCTACAAGTGGTATCAGAGCTTTTGGTTGCTCTACTGCTGTGTTTTTGATCAATTTTCGGAGTTTTAGAGAGAGAAAGCTTGGGTTTGGTAAGTTTTTCTTCAATTTCTTCCAATTCTGAGTGATTCCAAGGATAAAAATGATTTCTGTATGCTCCTGGAGTGTTTTCGTATCATATTGATCCAGTGTTCAGCTTCAATTGTCAAAATTTGTGAAAATCAGTCGATTTTTGCGTTTTCTGTGACTGGTCCGCCCAACGAACAGACTGGTCCGCCGTCTGGTCCGCTAGGCAATATTCAACGAACTGGTCCGCCGTCTGGTCCGCTAGGCAATATCAAATTTGATCCGCTGAAGATATTTGGTCCGCATCTGATCCGCTAGTATAATTCTGGTCCGCTAGTTCATCTGATCCGGAATCTGGTCCGCTAGTACAAATTTGATCCGCCTGATTGTTTTGGTCCGGAACTGGTCCGTCGATTTGTTTTGGTACGCTGGCAGAATAGTGACCTTCACTAAAACTGGCGTAACTTGAGAACCGTAAAGAGTTACGGAAGCTAATACCAGCCAAAACGTTCGTCTCGACGAGATCTAGGACTTGTACCAGCCAACGGCCAGTACCGTCTAGTTTTGACCTCCAAAATCCGCTTGGAAGACCTTCGTTTTTGAGTTCAAAGTTTTTGAAGTATTATTTTCGGTGAAAAATGTCCGATTTTCAAGCGTTTGCGGCTATGCAAAGCACGGTACAAGCTATGCTCAATTTTGATAATGAAATAGGAACAAGTCAGAAAGTTCCCAAGTTGTTAAAATTGGAAGATTATCAAAATTGGAAGCAACGTTTTTCTGCATACATCAGCACAAATGATATTGATTTGTGGATTACGATTCGAAGCTGTATAGTCCAACTGATAAGGATGAACGAAGAAGTTATGAACTTGAACAAAAAGTTTATGGTTATCTTACCATGGCTTTACCTACTGAGTTGTTACATCAATTCAGTCAAGAAGGCTAAACAGTTATGGGATGCTTTATCTGCTCGATGTGAAGGCAATGATCAGTATAAGAAGAGTCGAAGGAAAGTGTTGAACAAAGAATTTGAAAATTTTCAACAATACGACAAAGAAAATATTTCTGCTCTTGTTTCAAGATTTTCACATTTAATTAGTGAGATGAAAGTAGTCAAAATTGAAAAGACCGAGGAAGAATTGAAAGAGAAATTCATGGAAGCATTACCAGAGAAATGGGAAAATTATGTGTTGTTGCTTACTCATGACAAAGACTATTCCACATTATCATTTCATGATTTGACTGGAAAGCTTCATGCTCGAGAAATGGAAATGATGAATTCAAACAAGTCCACTGCTCAATTACAAAATCCTGAGTTATATCATGGACAAAATTCTGCAAGTATCAATGCAAAGTCTAAATCATCTGGTTATGATACATCAAATCCACCTCAAACAGCATTTGTTGCTGATCATGGATCAGGAAAGTATGAAAGTTCATCAAGGGGGTGTAGTTTCACTACTCCTGATAGATCATCTGCTAGTTCGATTAATGGGAAGTCAGCTGAAGATTTAGTTGCGTTGTTATCTGGATTCATATCATCTTCTTCTGGCGATATATTTAGTCAAATTGGTAAATCTTGTCTATATAGAGAGGATTTAGATCATATGGATGAAGATCAGTTGAACAAATTAGATTTGGAGTGGCAGTTTGCTATGCTAACTGAAAGAGGTAGAAGGTTTATTAAGAAACATGGAACGACATCTATTTTTCAAGGAGACAAACTTGGTTTAAATAAGTCACAGATCAAATGTTTCAAATGTTCCAAATATGGTCATTTTGCTCGTGAGTGTCCCGCAAAAGAAAAGGTGGTTCAGACAGCTGATAAAACTGCTTCACCTCAAATTGCTTTGACTGCTATTTCTTCTACATCAAAAGAACAAACATCGAATGAAGGTTATGATTGGGCTGCTGATTTTCCTGATGAGTCTTGTTTTGTTGCTCAGATTATTCACAGTGATGACGAAGAAGAGATAACAGATTCTGATTTAGATGTTAGTAGTTATGGAAATAGTGGTTATGAATCTGTCTGTGAGTTTTGTTCTCAAAAAGATAAAATAATTCAAGGTTTAGTTAAGGAAAAAGAAGATTTGGTTGCTGATAGAGAAAAGTTGGAAGGTATGATCCAAGAGTTAGAATCTCAAAAAGAAAAGTTTTCAGTTTTTCAGACAGAGTTAATTGAAAAAGAGTTGTAGTTTCAAGGTGTTGAGCAGGAATTTGAAAAGAAATTTACAAAATTATCTGCAGAAAAGGATGAATTAGTTCAAGAAGTGAAGAAATGGAAAGATGAAGCTGAGGATACTGCAAAAGATTTTCAAACTCTTTTTGATAAATCAAAGTCCAGACTTGATACTCTTACTCAACTTTCTGGTGCTCAAGCTACTAAGATTCAATCTTATCAGATTGATATGGAAAAGTTACTTGATGAGAAGAGGGAGTTGGTTAGAGTGAACAAGTTGCAAAATGCAAATTTGGATATTCAGAAAAGAAATGAAGATAAACTCGAAAAGGAATTGGTGGCCGGATTATATGAGTTAAGATTGCAAAAGTATGAAACTAACAAAGTGGCAAAGAAGCTCATTGCAACAGAAAAAGAGTTGGCTGAAGCTCATCAAAGAATTTCTGAATTAAAGATTGAAGTCATTGATTCAAAACGTCTTTTGAACAATGTTACTAACTCACAATCTTTTACAAGTTTTCTGGCCAATGATGAAAATTTTGAGAAGATGTTTAACAAGACAGTCTCGCCACCAGGAAGTCTCAAAGAAGGAGTTCATGATTTGAAAGACAAGGCTGAGATTGGTGATTATTCTGAGTTTGTTGGTTCCAAATCTGTTGAAGAAAAGCAAAAGGAAAAAGGCAAAAGTACTGAAGCTTCTGAAGCTCAAAAGGTTGTGTCTGGGTCTTCGTCTTCAAAAGCTGACATTGATGAAACGATTATCAATGCTCTAAAAGATCTCAAGAAAGTTAAAGCTGAATTTTCTCGTCTTGCAAAGAACGGGCATAAATCATCTGATTCAGAAGAGAAGGTTTCTGGAAAATATACAGGTTTGGGATTTAAAAAAAAACAGGTTAATGTGAATGTTTCAAAGGTTCAACAGCAACAGAATTTGAAGAAAGTTAATCTGAAGCAAGTAAAGAAAGAAGTTTTTAAAGCTGACAAAGTTCAACCCGAGAGGTTCTACAAACTCAAGGGTTCGGAACAAATATTTTCTGGTAAAGAATTCCCGCTACATTGTGTAGATGCTCGGAAAGTTGCTGAAGTTTTTGTGAAGAATGTTGATTCAAAGACCACGAAGCAACAAGGTGCTAAATTTTCTTCTAGAGGATCAAATTCTACTCCAAAGAGCCCGACATCCAAATGGGTTCATGATCATCGATTTCAGGTATATGATAATTTTTATGATCATTTTGGAGATGAATATGTTTGTGAAGCTATGCAGGTTCCAAAGAAACGAAACATAAACAATCGTTTGTGTTACAATTGCCGACAAAAAGGGCATATGGCACAAGATTGTCATGTCACTGCTGCTTCTAGTTCAAGAAGAGAAAAGGTTCCATATGTTGGTAAAATTGCCAAACCGCGATTCATTGATGAATATGGCAGAGTGTTTGATGAATTTCCACAACCTACATTTTTCAAAACTCAAGGAAGATTTATTCCTCGTTTTCAAAATGTTCCATATGTAGGTTGTTCGTCACAATCGACTGTGACCGGTTCATCAGTACTGATTTACCAAAACAACAACACTGGAAACCTAAAGTGGTTTCAAAAGGAAATCAAGATACTGGTCGACCAGAAGCAATTCGCTTCGGGTCATTTATAAACTGATATGTTTGACCAGTGTGCAGGTACCTCTAGAAGACCTATCGGTGATTGAAAAGTTGCTGATGGAGGAGTATTCTGCTGATTTAACTTAAATTACATGTGATATCAAATTTCAAAACTGAAATTTTTCTGAAAGCTAAACCTGAAAGGTATCCATGTCGAAAGGTCAATTTTCTTTCTTTAATGCATTTCGTATGTAGTTTAGGGGAGAAAATTGAAATACCAAAAATAGCGTCATTGTGTTTTTTGGTTGTGTTAAAATGAAAATCCAAAAATAGAGTTTTCATTTTAAGGGGGAGAAAAACAGAAAATACAAAAACATTGAAAAATGAGAAATTGTATCCAACATGATTAGGAAATGATGGTACATTGGCTTACGTGTCTGGCTCACGGATAAAATAGATGAAAAAGCCATAAGATCATTGTTCGATGTGCTTGGTAGGCTCGGCATTAAATCAGAAAGTATTCAGATGTGATAAACACATTATATACTAATGCTTGACCAAGTGGACAACATCTTTATGCATATCTCATGATATAAAGAAAAAGATATGTGAAAAAGAAAAATGAGAAGTCACTGTGTATACATGTGTTCATTTTGCAAAGATTTAAACTTGTTTGATTTTCTTTATTTTGTCAAACGATCGGACTTTCTTTGCGTATCGAAAGATCGACCTGATTGTTGTTCGTTTGACGTTCTGCTTTATTTTCTTTGGTGTTTCGTATAACTCATCGGACTTTCTCTGCGTGTACGGGAGTACCGACCTGATTGTTGTTGAGTTATACAATTTCAACTTGTTTTATTTTCTTATTTTGTTAAATCCGAGGCCTTATCTGCGTATCGAAAGATCGACCTTAAGGTAGACGATTTAACGTTCTTATTTCTTTTTGCATGGAACACAGTTGACTAAATCATGAATACAGTCATTATGTGCTTAAATCACAAATGAAATCACAAAGTGTGATATAAAAGCGAAAAACATATCTGAGTATGTCTGATAGTGTGGGGTACACTGGTCAAAGCAAATTAAATCAATCAATAACATATCCAGATGTTATGAGTATGATTGTGCCTGAGTTTAAGATGGACAAATTATACCAGTAATCGACGTGACTTGTGTGCTGAAGTAATTGAAATTGAAGTGTAGTTCAGCATGTCATGATCAATATGATCCTAAGTTGTGATCTTTCTCGCAAAAGACAAAAATAGTGTCTGATTCTGTATTGCATTTATGTTTCATATCTGAAAAGTTCAAAAAGATTTTAGGTGTGTTTTGATATAAAATTTCAAAAAGTAAAAAAGATTTTGTTTCTTATTTGTTTTCGACCAATCGACATGTGATACGAAATCAAAATTTTCAAATCTATATCTTGGATTCTCGAAGAGAAGTTTTGCGCCAAGATTAAATTAATTTTCAAAAGAAAAGGAAACCGCGTTTCTGTCTTCTGAAATTGCAGAGCATGGTGAGAGGAGGAGTATGAAGTATCTTTCACAAGTGGATCTTGAAGTGCAAAGATAATTAAAGAGTGATCCAGCCATGCAAGCTCTATTTCTGACAAGATTTCAAGTCAAAGATCGGATGCAGCCATGTTGAAAATTGAAGACTGTAGTTTAGTTAGAGAATAGATACACTACACGTTAAGGGGGAGTTTGTTAGAGCATATTCCTATGTTATGAGTGTCTCGTGTATTGTATCTATGTGAGCATGTTTTAGAGTGAGTTGTTGTGTCTATTTGGTTGGTGGCGTACCATATGGTCCGGCGGACCATATGGTCCGGCGTACCAGTTTGGTACGCTGGGTGCTATGTCACTTACTATAAATAGGTTCGTGTTAGAATGTGCATAAGAACGAGTTGAACACTTCTGTCATTCTACACCTTTCTGTGTGTTTTTCTAGAGAGAGAAACTAGAGAGAGTTCATTGTAATCTCAAGTGATTCAATAACAAATCTCTTATTTACATCCCGTGTTCACTACATTGATCAAAGCATGCAGTAGTAAGATTGTTTCTCGTTTCTACATTACTTCTAGAAGACCTATCGACGATTGCAAAGTTGTTGATGGAGGAGTATTCTGCTTAAATTAAATTTCATGATATATCTTTCTTAACCTGCAAGTTTTCTGAAATTCTAATCTAAAAAGTATCCGTGTTAGTTGATCAAATTCTGTGTCTTTACATTTCATTTGTGTTTGAAAAAGAAGTTTAAAAAAACCAAAAATAGAGTCTTGTTTTCGTAAAATGAAAATCCAAAAAACACAGATTTCATTTTAAGGGGGAGAATTGCATGTAAGGGGGAGAAATATAGAAAATGCATGTTATGGGAAGAAGGTGAATACATGCAAAATATATAAGGAAGGTGAATACATGCAAAATATATAAAATTTTGAGAAATTGGTCATTGGGAAATGATGGTACATTGGCTTACGTATATGACTCATGGATAGAGTATATGAAAGAGCCATAAGATCATTATTTGATATGCTTGGTAGGCTCAGGAAATCAGAAAGTATTCAGATGTGATATACACTAAATACTAATGTTTGACCATGTGGATAACATCTTGATGTGTATTCCATGACAAAAAGAAAAATAAGTGTAGAAAAATCAAAATGAGAAGTCACTGTGTATACATGTGTTCATTTTGCAAAGATTTAAACTTGTTTGATTTTCTTTATTTTGTCAAACGATCGGACTTTCTCTGCGTATCGAAAGATCGACCTGATTGTTGTTCGTTTGACGTTCTGCTTTATTTTCTTTGGTGTTTCGTATAACTCATCGTACTTTCTCTGCGTGTACGGGAGTACCGACTTGATTGTTGTTGGTTTATACAATTTCAACTTGTTTTATCTTCTTATTTTGTTAAACCCGAGGCCTTATTTGTGTATCGAAAGATCGACCTTAAGGTAGACGATTTAACATTCTTATTTCTTTTGGCATTGAACGCAGTTGACAATATCATGAAAATATTATGCTTTGTGATAATCACAGGTGTAATCACACAAGAAAAAGAAAATGTCTGATTATGTCTGATAGTGTGGGATACACTGGTCAAAGCAAATTCAATCAATATCTTAACAAATCCAGATGTTATGAGTATGATTCTGCCTAAGTTTAAGATGGACAAATTATACCGGCAATCAACATGACTTATGTGCTTCAATTAGTTGAAATTGAAGTGTAGTTCAGTGTGTCATGTTCAATATGATCCCGTATAGTGATATTTCTCATAGCAAAAGAGAGTTTGATTCTGTATTACAATTTCATTTCATTCTGGAAAAAGTACAAAAAGATTTTTGGTGTATTTTAGCATAAGTTTGAAAATCAAAAAGATTTTAGATTTGTTTTGATATAAACTTTCTAAAAGCCAAAAATATTTTGTTTCTGTTTTATTTTCGATCTGATCGAAACGTGATGCAAATTCAATTTTTCAAAATCATATCTTGGAGTCTCGAAGAGACGTTTTGCGCCAAGATTATTTAAATTTTGAGCAGGTTGCTAAAGTGAAAGTAATCACAACTTCCAGTCTCCTGAAGCTGCTGATAGAGACAGAGATACACCAGACATTGTCAAGTATTCAAGATCAAGCTACGATCAAGTTGAGGAAGAGTTTGTTTGAAGATTCATTTCATTGGACGAACAGATTCTGCACTTGAGGGGGAGTTTGATTGAAGATACAGTTTTGATAATGTTGAAGAGATACTACACACGACGAGGGGGAGTTTGTAGATACAATATCTGTGCGTCGTGTGAAGTATCAAGTCAAGACAAGACCAAGATCAAGACAATGATATCTGCCAGCTGAACCTGGTCCGAACCTGAGGTTCGGATCAGACAAACTTCAGGTTCACCTGAGGTTTGGCCAGTCGCTATATATAGAGGTTTTGTCTTTTTAATTGAGGGAGTGAGCGTGTGAGATTAAGTGTTAAGTGTGTGTTTGTCAAGGTGTTTTATGTGTCTCAGTTCTGAGTGTTTACTGGTTGTAATTGATCTATTTGATTAATAAAACAATCGGTTAATTACTTGTTTCGTATCCTAATTAGCTAGATCGAGTAGACGATCCGATGCTCACGCATTTTCATTTTGCAACAAATTTGAGAGATTGATACGATAGGAAACGTAAAGTCAGGCATTTGGTTTTTGGCGGTTCAAATTTTGGGTAAGCCAAATTACAATAATGCCCATCATTAAATATGATCTTTTTTGATAATCTACAATCTGGTCCCTGCTTAATCTAGACCATTAATCTTGAAATCAATGGTTAAAAAAAGGTTTTCTAGGTTTTCTAAAGAAAAGATGTTTTCCATGGATCCCTACCCTATATATATATATATATATATATATATATATATATATATATATATATTATACAATAACCAACAGAAAGACACAAATGAGAACTAAAAAGGCACAATGACGAGTATCTGACACAATGACGAGTATTTGACATAATGACGCACCAGAAAATCGAAAGAGTAAATTTTTTATATAGCAACACTGTACGTGTTTTGAAGATAAAAGACACTCGTTTTTATGGTGTATTTTTTTTAAAAAAAAATACAGTCGTATGTAAAAGTTGTGAAGATTTAAAAAAAAATAGGGAAACTAGATAAATAAATCAACAAAAATGGTTAAGACTAAAATGCCCTTCGTAATTCTTTTTCTCCAATTAATTTAGAGCTATAGATCTTCATTTAATTGATGATCTAAGGGCTAAGATGACTTAACACTCTTATCTTAATACAACTCCTTAGTATAACATCTCTCTACAAAGTAGTAAAACTATTCTATTACGATCTTTGGTTATTGTATGTAAAAAGAATTTAGTGTAATGTGGTATACTATAAATGTTGATCGGGATAGCACAAGAGTTGAATACCTTGTAAGTAGACATCTTCATCAGTATATTTTTTTTTAACTGTAAACATCCGGCTATCCGGTGAATCATTATGGTAAACGATGTTACCCATGAGACGTTGTCACCACAGTAAGCCAACTAACTTGACCATCAGATTAACCTGGAATCATGGCAGGCTAAGGAATTAGGAAAACTTACCTTGCATGATTGCTCACACGGGTGACTAAGTTTATAAAAATGTAACTAAATACTTATATTTCACTATGATTATAATGCAAAATGCAAGGCTTGCATATACCGATAGTCACAAAATGCATGTAGAAAACAATGGTAAAGATCCAAATATAATCATCTTTCAACACCACAAGACTCTTTGAAAACATAAAGAGTATAAATTCACGTTCATATATAGGGTAAGGATCATGCGAAAACAATTTTTATTGCGAAAACGTGAAAACCAATATTAAAACCTACATAACTTCTTCATACGTTAATGTTTTTTCATAAAATTCACACCAAAAATCTTAGAATTATGTTATCTTTAATTCGAGAAAAAATTAGAAAAGAATTAACATTTCGTATTTTTTTCACGTGTTGTACATGTGCATCATTATCATTAGTACTACACAAAGACGAATTATCATGCGAAAAAACACTCCTTATGTCAAAAACTTATAAAAAACACTAAAACATTTATGGTACTAATGATAATGCCACATAGTGCACATGTGCAACATATAATTAAAAAAAATTATAAAATGTTATTTTTTATTTAGATCTAAGATAACACAACTATAAGATTTAGGGTGCAATTTCTTTTTAAAAATATTAATGTATATCACACGTATGAGGTTTTTTTTTGGTGTGATGCACATGTGCATCATTAAAAAATACAAAAAAATACAAAAAATACAAAAAATACAAAAAAATACAAAAAATACGAAAAAATAACAGAAATATTAGATATATGGTGCGACTTAGAATAAAAGCATATTAACATGTGCTAAAAGTATGAGTTTTTTTTTAAAATTTTTTCTTGTGATGCACATGTGCATCACACACAAAAAACGAAACTTTAATTTTTTTTTTAAATCTTTTTTTTTCCAGAATTTAAGATAACATAATTCTAAGACATTTGGTGCAAATTAAAAAAAAATATTAACGTATGAAGAAGTTATGTAGGTTTTAATATTGGTTTTCACGGTTTTGCAATATATATGTGTTTTTGCATGATCCAAACCCTATATATATATATATATATATATATATATATATGGAAGAGATCAAATGCGAACAACCCTTAGGCTGTGAACAATGCGAACCAATTGTTCGCCACGTAGGTGATGTTTAATTCTCGCGGGGGGGGGGGGGGAATTCAGTCTTTTGAACCTATATTCTGTTTTTGGTAAGCGCTTTCTTCGTAATGTAACGGCATTATCTCATATACGAGATTTTATTTTGAATCAAATTTACAAATAATTAGGGTTATTACTATTATATTGATTTCGCGATTTTCAATATTGTAATTCACATTTTTGATTACATCGATGTCATCTTCTTCGTCTGTTCGAGTTGATGAGAACTTGAATTATGATGATCATATGAAAGTAAGGCCCTCATTAAATTTATCTCAGTTATGAAGTTTTTATCGATTGTTTTTGGTATATTGGTTAAGCGAAAATTAGCAGATATCGATTGGAACAGATGGAATAGATGTTTTTTTAATACCTAATATGGTAGATCAGTGTCATCTATTAGCGTATGTAATTCAAATTCTGATGCGCTAGATGAACGTTTTTGCTTGGAGTCATTGATGTTCTCCTGAAATTCTTTGTAACAAATGTGATGGTATTTGTTAAATTCAGGGTGCACTTAATTTAGAATATGATGTTGTTTCGTGTGATGGTCGCGCTAGTTCTTTGTTCAGTACTCGTTCTGGTCTTGCAGAATACAACAGCATATGAAAACAATGATCATTTTGTGCTGGTGCTTACAATTCTTAATTTTGAATATGTTGTTCCTTTTTTTGTACTGGAGTTAGTTGTTTATTTAGCATTCGTGTTGGTCCTTGCAGAAGGCATCTGTGGTGGTGTTTGTAGATATTCATGTTCTGTTCTACAATTATTATTTATTATTAATTTTGTCATGCACCAGGTGATGCTTTTCGTGCTAATGATGGTGAAACAATTCCTAATCTCTCAGCCTATGGTACTGAGCGCATAACGCCTTCTACTAGCAAGAAATATTATTCTCCTAATGTGGCACAATCATGCAAACCTCAAGTTGGAATGTTTTTTAAGTCTGTTGATGAAGCATTTGAGTTTTACAAGAAATATGCAAAAGCAGGTGGTTTTGAGATTAGAAAAAGTACTCAACGGAATCCTTAGTGTGTTGTGATATCTAAGTATTACGTGTGTTCTAAAGCAGGACATAAACCGGTGCGTAGTGATATTGTTGAAGTGGCTGCTGATGGTGAGACAAGGTCCGTGAATAGGCGGTGTAGACCATCTAAACGGAGTAGTTGCCAAGCACACATACATCTTACACTTGAAGATGGTAGATGCAAGGTTTCTTCTTTTGCTGAGGAGCACAACCACATATTTGTAGATTCTAGTGATATGCAATTTTAAACTCATCGAGGAAGTTAACATTTCCTCAACATTGTACTAGATACGATTTATCTAAGATGAACATTGGTCCTGTTAAGGCATTCATGTCAGGACTGATTCTCACATCAAGAATCCTGATCTTGAGCAAGAATAAAGGTTCAGATTCGAAAACCCCCAAAAAATGAGATGAAGATGAAGATGAGAGGAATCAAAGGATAATCATAAACATGAGAAAGATGATGAATAAAGGTCGAATGATTTCATTAATCGAATGATTACAATCAAGAAATCATGACAAACACTCTCTCATGGAAATCCATGACTCACTCTCTCTCTCTCTAGAATGGAAATCTCACACTCTACAAGAAATTCATCATCTCCACACTTAGAGACTCTTTCTTGTAATGGGCACCCTCACTATATATATAGTGAGGGTGACTAACAACAGGAAAACATAACAACTGAACAAAATTACAAGAAAGGAAAATAACATAAATATTAATTAAATCAAAGTTGATTTAATTAATTCGAAGCTTGACTCGCTCGAACCGATCTTCCGTTGACTTTTACGTTGACCGTTGACCCGAACGGTTGACTTTCCCGGAAAACGGTCGTCGGTCCACACTGCAAGCCTCGAGCATCACAACCCGCGTCTCTGAATCAATTCACATGGATTCTTCAGTCGAATGCTTCAGTAAACAGATTTGATGGCGTCAGTCACATAGATTTTAAGTTCCAACAATTCCCCCTTGACTGATGCTTTTAAATCTGTTCAACTGCTGAAGAATCGCTTCTGTCGTACATCTTCAATGAGAAACTGATAAACCGGAGACAATCTGTTGTAGAAATTCCCCCTCTGAATAAGCTTCTTTTGTTCTTGTTGCTCCAGTTCGAGATCCAAGTGCTGCTGCTCACTCGGTTCACACGGTCGGGTACAATACTAAGAAAATGCTACATCTCTAAGTCAAAACCGCAACAAACTGAATCAGATAAACCAATCAAACACTGAAAATGCTCCAACTCCGAATAATCGACCCGATATCTAAATCCATAATAATTCCTCCTATTTCTCTAAATCTCTCCAAAAACATCCAGTCAGAAGCGTAAAATAAGATGCGGAGAGTCGAACCGTCGCGATCGGTTGCCTAGAGAAACCAGATAAACAATCTTGAAATCGGACAATCTCGCGAAAAACCGAAAGCCGGATGCTGACAGTTGTGAATGATCCATAAATAAATCTTGTGTTCCGCGTGACTGGGTTGGATACGAAAATAAAGATAAGTGTCAAATCGGAGAAAAACTGAGATCCCGAGCGAAAATTATCATAACTAGAGTCTTCGTAAATTTGGGCGAAGAAAAATTGAGCTTGGAATAAATTCCGTGAAGATTTCTGAGTTAAACTGGCGAAAACGGCTCAATCGGAAAAAATTCCGTCAGATTTCGACAAGAAACGGCTCTCCGAGAGATTTAACGGATAAATTCCATATTAACTGAGATTCCAGTTTATCCGGTTAGCTGACATCAGCGCTGCATCAGCTACAAATAAAAACCGTGAGACATAACGAGAAAGCTTTGTAATTAACCGGACAATAAAGCTAACCCGTCAGTGGTCGATAGCAAACGTTGCGCGACGCCAATAAACGAGAACCCCATTAAAATGAAATAAATCCGAGACTAATAAAAAATTTCTGCAATTCCGTTCGGGCGTTATCTCGTAAGTCTTTTTAAAAACCGACAAGAAAAACCCCGCATTTAACTAAAATGCTGAAAATTTAATTAGTTGGTAAAAATCCCTCAAGAAAAACCTTAATCCATGTCCATTACCAACAACCAATCAGGAATGAGCTTCTAAACTTTCCATCTACGGCTGGAATTTAACTAATCTGAGGGCCAGATTTAATGATCCGCGTGAAGTAGTGTGGACCAATCAGGAAGCACTACCAGAAAGTCATTCAACGGATCTTTGAGTGGGAGGGGCCCACGAGGAATTCTCTCAACCAATAAAAATTAGACAGCCAGTATACAATGAACGGATTCTTTATTTCTGGTGGTCCGACGCTGACTCCTTCTAGCCAATGGAGAGGCGACAGAAAAGAACTTTCAACGTCTCCTTTAGCACGTGGGGTCCACGCATTCCCTTTGGTCCAATGGAAAATCGACAATGGAGAGAGAGTGACTTGGGTTGACCGGCTAAGGAGGAGAGAGACATTCCTCTACTACCAATCACCAGCTGACACGTAACCAGCTGTCCCATGCATCGTCTTCCTTCCCCGAAACCCTAATTAACCGGAAAGAGCTCGCCGGAATTACGGGTTTGCCGGATCTCTCCATATCTCCATGAATACTCAACGAAAATTGAAGAATTTTATATGCCTGAACTTGTAGCGTCGAGCTCTACAACCCTGGACGAACAAAATTCACCGAAACGAACTCGAACAAAAACCCAGAAACAAGTCCGCTAACCCCAGAAGTCCGCTAAAGCCTTCCAGAAGTCCGCTAAGACACTTCTCAAGTCCGCTAAGGACTCAAGTTCGCTAAGGCATGCATCAAGTTCGCTAAAACTAATGAAGTCCGCTAAGAGGAGAACAAGTTCGCTAAGAACTCTACAAGTTCGCTAAGCACATCTTCATATCTTCAAAACACTTAGAATAAATCTGGAAATGATGAACAAGAAGAAAACCCTTATTTTGATGAACTTGAATCTGCCCAGAAATGATAGGAAAACCCGTAATGATGCACGAGATATGAAGCTAAACCATTCACGAGATTGTTGTGGCCACCAACAACACATAAACAGCAGCAACTCGGATCAAATAAGCTCCTCAAATTCTGGAAATCTTCAAGAACACGAAGAACACCATGAAACACACACTAGTGTGTGTTTTTCCAGATCTGCCCAAACGGTTGAGAATCAGACGAAACGGATGCTTCCAATGGATCCAGAATGCGTTTTCCACTGAGAATCATACCTCACTTCATCCAAAAACATGAAGAATCGCCCAGAAAACAGAGAATCAAACCCAAAAATCTTCAAAAACCCTAAAAACGGGAAAAACTCTAACAGTTACATTTTTCAGCTCGGATCTTCAATTTTCTCACTGATTTGAACAAGATGAAGATAAAAAATAACATCAGAATGAATTCCCAAACATGAATCAAGCATCCATATCATCAGAATCCATCCAGAAAAAAGAAAAATAGAAAAATAAGTCTCAAAAAGTTGAGTTTTCTCATCTTCACCATATTCAAGCTCAAAATCCAGATTCGAGTGACCAGATTCATCGTGAGATGAAATCTGATCGGTTACCCGCTCTGATACCATTTGTCAGGACCGATTCTCACATCAAGAATCCTGATCTTGAGCAAGAATAAAGGTTCAGATTCGAAAACCCACAAAAAAATGAGATGAAGATGAAGATGAGAGGAATCAAAGGATAATCATAAACATGAGAAAGATGATGAATAAAGTCGAATGATTTCATTAATCGAATGATTACAATCAAGAAATCATGACAAACACTCTCTCATGGAAATCCATGACTCACTCTCTCTCTCTAGAATGGAAATCTCACACTCTACAAGAAATTCATCATCTCCACACTCAGAGACTCTTTCTTGTAATGGGCACCCTCACTATATATATAGTGAGGGTGACTAACAACAGAAAAACATAACAACTGAACAAAATTACAAGAAAGGAAAATAACATAAATATTAATTAAATCAAAGTTGATTCAATTAAGTCGAAGCTTGACTCGCTCGAACCGATATTCCGTTGACTTTTACGTTGACCGTTGACCCGAACGGTTGACTTTTCCGAAAAACGATCGTCGGTCCAAACTGCATGCCTCGAGCATCACAACCCGCGTCTCTGAATCAATTTACATGGATTCTTCAGTCGAATGCTTCGGTAAACAGATTTGATGGCGTCAGTCACATAGATTTTAAGTTCCAACAATTCAATCTTATTCGTGCAACGCGTGGTGGTTTTGAAGAAGTTGGTTCGACCGCTATTGATTTATAAAATTTTTAAGAGGGATATGAATAATTTTATCGGAGAGCTTGATGCCGACATGGTTGTATCGCATTTAATGTGAAAGAAGTAGCTTTTACCTAACTTTGTCTGTGATTATACACTTGATAAAGACAACAATCTATCTGGTTGTTTTGATCTGATAAGGAGATGAAAAGAAACTACTTTGTTTTTGGGGATGTAGTATCGTTTGATGCTACATTTCGTTCTAACAGGTACATTTAATAAACTTTTCTCTTTTTTTGATGTATAATTGTTATTATCTTTCTTATTCTTTAGCTTTTGTTGTTATTTAGGTACAAGATGGTGTTTGTTTCGTTTACTGGTATTCACAATCACAACCATAAGACCTTTGCCACTGCTCTATTGGGATCCGAGACTGCTGAAAGTTATAAGTGGTTGTTAAGGATCTTCCAGACTTTTTTTGGGTCATGACCAAAAGTAATAATAACTGATCAGGATCAAGCAATGAAAATTTCTATTGAAGAAGTTTTTCCAAGCAGCAGACATAAGTTGTGCATGTGGCACATTATGAAGAAGCTTGCTGCCATGGTGTGTAATTTTTCTTCCTAACAGTACCAAGTACATGCTGGTATATAAGTGATTCTTAATTTCATCCTCTTTTTCAGGTTGGTGTGAAGCTGTGTCGTAATGAGGATTTCAAAAGCAGCTTATGTGATATTGTATGGACCGAGCCATTAATGCAATGGTATTTGAGGCAGGGTGGGAGAAAATTATTAATGAATATAATCTTACGGAGAACAAGTGGTTGTATGACATGTATGACATCCGTGTTGATTAGATTCCTGCTTACTACCGGCATGAATTTTTAAGCCACTTTGAAACCGCTATGGAATCTCAGAGATACAAACATAAAAAGAATGATCATGATACGAGTTATACGACAGTCGATTTTTAGACTGATTTTTTTAGAGAGGCAAGCTGATAAAATATATGCCTTGAACAATTTTTATGATGTTTAGAAAGAAATCAAATCTGCTGTCGATGATTACTTGGGTCTACAGACGGGAAAAGTTGAGGATTTTGGCACGTTCACAGTCAAAGAACTTAGCTCTGAGGTGGATGGATTGTTCGAGGTATACCCATTTCTGTTTTTAACGCTTTTTCATGATCAAGTAAAGGAATCATTGGGTACCAACTGTGTGTTTTTTAGGTGCGATTTTCTCTGCTCGTTCTTATTGAGTTTTGCCTTCGTTCCGTCTGATTCCATGGAATCATCTCGATTGGATCCACATCTCGTGGTCCAATCTTCTGATTTGCTTGATCCGGGTGAAGTTACGAATCAATCAAGGGTTTATACTACGAAGAATTTTTGGTAGTGTGAATGAGGCTACCAAACAAGTTTTGAATTCTATCATGCCTTTTCAAGTTGGTAAGCTTCCTGTCAGGTATCTTGGTGTTCCTCTTTTGTCTAGTAGACTGTTATATAAGGATTGCACTTTATTGGTTGAGAAAGTTAAAAAGAGATTAAGTAGTTGGAAGAACAAGTTTTTATCTTTTGCTGGCAGGTTGCAGTTAGTGAAATCTGTTTTGTTTTCAATTGGTATTTATTGGACTTCCATGTTTATTCTTCCTGGTAAAGTGTTGGATGAGGTTGAGGGATTGATGAGAAGTTTTTTGTGGAACCAGGAGGTTAAAGCTAGGGGTAAGGTTAGAGTGAAATGGCAGAATGTTTGTCAAAGCTGGAAAGCTGGGGGCCTTGGGATTAAATCTTTAACAACTATGAATGTTGCTCTTATTGCTAAGCATATTTGGAATCTCATTTCAGGTAAAAACTCAATCTGGGTGAAATGGGTTAGTTTTTATTTAGTTGGTGATAGGAACTTTTGGACCTTACAACCAAAAGATGGTTTGAGTTGGTCTTGGAGGAAAATCCTACATTGCAAAAGGATGATAATGCCTCACATTCTCTATGAGGTTGGTTCTGGAAGAAGGCTGAGTGCTTGGCATGATAGATGGCATGAATTGGGGCCACTGGATATGTACATACCAAGAAGAGAAATTCTAAGGGCTGGGTTCTTGGACAATACCTCTGTGCATGAGATTGTGAATGAAAATGGGTGGAAATGGCCTGCTGAGTGGTTCAGTAAGTATCCTGTTTTAAATTGGATACAATGTCCTAAGATTATGGAGGAAAGTGATGATAGGGTTAATTGGATAAGCAGGGATGGGAGCTTGGTGGAGTTTAGTGTTTTAGGGTGTTACAATGATTTGAATAACATTAAACCTGATGTTAAATGGGCTCCCAATGTTTGGTTTTCCCATAGAATTCCCAAACATGCTTTTGTTTTATGGATGGCTTTACAATTCAAGCTTCTTACTCAAGATAGACTGGATAGGTGGAGTGGGGGGGGGGGATAATTTGAAATGTGTTTTTTGTGAGAATGTTTCTGATAGTCATAACCATTTGTTTTTTGAATGTTATTTTTCTGCTCAGGTTTGGTTGAGATTGAAGAGGAAAGCTAAGATGATGGATGCCCCTGATAATTGGAACCTTGTCAAAGATTATATTAGCTGTTTGCCTAAGAGTAAGTCTATTTGGAATGTTGTTAAGAAACTGACTATTGCTGCTGTGGTGTATTTCATTTGGCAGGAAAGGAATATGAGGCTTTTCCAGAATAAAAGCAGACCTTTGGATGTGGTGGAGGGTCTGATTATTGAGGCTGTTAGGCTTAAGTTGAAGGGTTCTATGATGAAGTTTTCAACTCAGGTCTTGAAAGCTGATGAGGAATGGAAGTTTCTGCCTTTTCATTTATCTAATGAGGTACATATGTAATATTCTTTTGATGGGGTGGGGTATTTGTGTTATTACTTTCTTATACTGGTGGTTGGATGATTGGATGGGATTTCTTGATTGGTCCCCATTGGGTGGGGGGTCTCTTTGGGACTTAATCTTTGATGATGGGTTTTACTATAGTGCTTGGGTAGTATTCTGGTGCAGTAATGCATTTCCCCCTCTAAATTTTTTTAATTCTGAGTTATTTTGGTTTTGGGTCACTCTAGTGATGTGGAGTTTTGGTAACATGACTCTCATTGCTTCTGCTATGGATTGGAGGTGGTTAGGTCATTGGTGGCAACAGTGTTGCAATAGCCTATTTGTGGATGATGAGTGGTGTAACTTGAGAGGTAGGATGAACCTTTCCTCTTCAAATTTTTGTATTTTTAGTCCCTCCTCAAGTTGCACAATCCTTTATTATCACCTGTGTGATGCTGCCTTTTTTGATTTGGTCTTCTTGGTCTCTTTGGTTTTTTTGTGTCTGCCCACTTGGGCTTTGGGTGGGGGGATGTTATGGGATGGAAGGTGGTGGAAAGGATGGGCTCCAAGTAATATGGTGAGATTTGGGGATGGGTTCAGGGGGGAATATGGTACATCTTGCACACAACTCACTTCCTTTGGCAATATTAGAGGGGTGGTATGTGTGTGGTATGGTGGCATTATAAAGGGAGGAGTGGAGGTGATGAGTGAATTTAGTTGGATTAGGATTTGGGGTGGTGGGAATAACAGGGCCATTACTAATGATGTTGGGTTTTACTATAAAGCTGGGGTAGTAATCTGGTGCATTTGTGCATCATCTCTGTTTCTTTGTCTGGTTCTTTGTTTATTTTTGTTAATAAATGTCTTGAGAGCATTTATTGGTCTGTTTACTTTGTTCTGTTGATCATTTGGGCTGCATATGGCTGATGATCAATTCTGCTTCTTATGATTGGTGGTTAGGATGGAAATGGCACTGGTGGTGCATTCACCCTGGAGAAATAAGGTTGGATGATACCATGGGGCTTAGGACATTATCTTCCTCCCCATATTTTTATATTTGTAGCACATGTCCGTGGTATCAAAACCATTTTGTCCCTCTTGTTGTGTCTGCCTTTTTCTTTCCTATTTTTTTGAGTCTTGCCTTCTTTTGGAGGTGGGGTGGGGGGCTGCTGGGTCTAGAGAAATTGGAAGGTTGGCTTTTAGAAATGGTTAGAATGACTGGTGAATGCTGCATTAGCTGCAGGGTTGCTCTTTGGATTTTGGTCAGGAAACTTGGTTTTTGGTTTTTTGGATGGGTAGTTGATATGAATATGGAATGGTATAATATTTTTTTCAAGCTAACTGAGTATAGGGGCTGGTATCTCAACTGTACCTATGTCTACTACTGTGTCACTGATATTGTTATCAAGTGTACTGATCATAGAAGCTGGTATAGGATGGAAAATTTGGCTTATAGACTTGAAAACCCATCTGATGGGGAGGCAAGTCTTATAGTGATCATGTTAGTTGTTGTTTGGTTCAGGCACTTAAAGGGTGCTGTTTGGAAGAATGTAAGGTGGAAGCTGTTTTGGTATGTTGAATTAAAAGGTTGGGGTAAGTTCAATATGTGCAAGTCATGGTGGCAGCAGGTTCATGAAATGAGGACTGGGATTAAGCCTTTGTTCCTAACTGGTTCAAAGGGGAGGAGTGGCTTAGCTTATTCTTCTAGAATTCTGGAAGGAGTTAAGTGGAGTGTTTCAAGGGAGTTTTTTGGAATATATGAGTATAGAGTTTGTTACAGCCAAAATGGGAGGTGGTATGAATTTTGGGATTTAATTTTCAAGCGTTATAATTGGAGAAATGGGTCGAACAGGTGTGAGATTGGGCTGGAAAGGATGTATGACAATAGTTGTTAAAAGCTTATACTTGACTCACTCTTTGGTTTGTGTATTTGGGGTTAGTGACTTGGGTTGGCTGCATTTTGACTGTTGTGATCAGAAGGGGTGTTGTTTTTATCCCAATGTTGGCATTAGGGTGCTGTTGTGGACTGATTTGCTGGTTGACTTGGCGGATTTCTTGGCAATGCTGGTTTATTGGTTTATACGTGTTGGGTTTTGGAAATCAACTATAAAAGTTTTGGGTTGCTTGGTTTGGAATTGGAAGATAGCTTATCATTGTAGGAGCCACCCCGTGAAGATTATTTGGTTGTTATGGAGAACTGCCATTTGTTTTGGTTGTTTGAGTTGGTGGATTTATTTTATGGTTATTTTGTATTTTGGTTGTGTTTCAGTTGATAGGATTGTTGTTTGGTTTTTCTTTGCTCACTTAGCTGTTAAGGTTGGGAATTGTCCAACCTAATGGTTTTGTGAGTGTTCCTCTTGTACTTTTTGTTCCTTCTATTTATTTTGCCGGGTTTTCCCAAAAAAAAAGTAAAGGAATCTTTGACAAAAGCCAATACGACCAAAAATGATTCCAATAATTTAATTCAACAGAAGACTAGATATGCTAGTATACTTCAACATGATCAAAACACAGAAGCTCTTATTGGTAGACCAATTACAGTCAAACGAAAGGGTCTGGGTCACACAAACGTTATAGGTCTGTTCGAGAGAAGGGGTTTGATAACCAGGGTAAGAAAAAACACAGATGCCTTACGTGTGGTTGTAGGATCGAAAATTAGTTAGACTTTAACTAAACAAGAACCCTCTACTTGTAAATATAACCCTGCAGAATTAAAGTTATATTTCACTTTACTTGAGCTGATTTTAGTTCTCTTGTATTAGGTAGTGTTTGATTTGCATAAGTATAGTAACAACGAAGTAAGAGATACTCGGCACTATTTGCATTAACTCAAAGTTACACTATTACAAGGTGATCAAGAACCGTGTGTAAACTAGAGCTAAGTAATGCTATATATAGTGTAGATGAGATCAATGACAACCATTGATCTCGAACGATTTAATCTAAACCGTTAACTACAAAGTCTAATACAAACTACCAAAAGAATAAACTTTGACAATCGGAATATCATGAGTGTTAACAGCAACAACCTATTTTAGGAGAGCGGCTTTGATAGATTTGGAAACAACCGAGAAGCTTTTGTGGGATTGGACTACTGAAAAGACATCTCAGGAAAAGTCCGGTTGAACTCATTATCTGGTGGATAATCGAGTTCACCCGGAATATTCGCTATCAGACAAAAATGCTTATTCCGCTTGAACTGCCGGTTCCTCTTGAAGTTGAGACTTCCGCTTGAACTTCAACTTCAACCGGAAAATATCAAAACTGGCTTTCAGCCGGAAATCTCCAAAGCGATATTCCTTATAATCTCCCCCTATGATAATGCTGTCAAATTATTCTTCAACTTCGAAGTCTATCTTCAAAAACTGACTTGTACCCAATAATTCTTCTCCTTGACCTTCAAAAAGTTCAAACCCTTCAGCAAAGTGTACTTTCGGTCTCTTCTTGGGAGCAGTAGCTGATCTGGGTTGTTTTTGGTTTTCTGGTTGAACTAAAGTTCAAGCGGAAGATCGTTCCGGTTGAACTTCGACCGGAAAACGATTTTGCTTTAAAACAGGAAAACTTGCATTTCTTCATTTCCTACCAAAATCCTGTTAGACTCAGGTCCAAAATACTTCATTGTTTGGCTTTTCACAGGTGAGATTCTTCCTGTGAGCTTTCTTTGGAAATCAATTTTTGGTTTTTGAGTAATTTTTCGTTTTGGAAGATGTTGAACTTTACTCAGTGGGTTGAATAAACACATGGCAGCAAGGTGCCCTTTTTCACCACAGAAAGCACATTCAAGACTTTTTGCAAACTCATTTTTCCTGGGAGACTCAATGTTGGTAATTTGCTTGTAATTTAATTGACCAAGTCTCTGAGTTTGACTTCCCTTTTGTTGTTCAGGTTGTTTTCCTCTAACTTTTGACTCCTTAGATTCATAAATAGTTGGAGGTGGGACAGCAATTGATGGTTTCAAAATTTTTTATTGGTCAACAGATGCAGATGTGCTACAGCAGCAACCACATTCTGATGGTTTTGACTTTCGGCTGGTTTTGGTTGGGTGGGTTGTTGTCCTGAACTATGAGCTGCATTGTTGCTTGAGTTGTTGTGGTTGTTTCCACCATGATTCTTCATCTGAGTTTGACCCTGATTCTGTCCTTCCCTTCTTGGTTGGGACCATTCTCTTGCAAAGTGACCCAGTTGGTGACAGTTATAGCATTTTCCCTTGCTTTTGTCTAGGCCAATGTGAGCACCTTTTGCTCCTTTATAGGATCTACCTGTTCTTTTGTAAAATCTTTGAGCTCTCACAGACACCATAGTAAGTTGGTTCAAAATATCCATTTCTTCTAAATCATCAGCACCTATGCATTCTAAGTCTTCAGGAATGAAGCCTTGGTATGAGTCAGTTGCTACATAAGCATTGTGAGAGTTATCAAAGGAATTTGAAAAACTCTCTTGACACCTTGGTGTCTCAGGGAAACTGACTATAGGTGACTGATATGAAGATGAGTTTGAAGATCTCTAGTTTTGAAAATCAGTAGTTACTAGAGCAGTTAAAAACAGCTGAGTTGACTCAGAAGATGAGTTTTGCTTAAGATTTAGTTCCATTCCATAAGCACTGAGTATGCCATGAAGTTCACTAAGCCTCATCTTTTTCAAAATTTTACATTCTCTGATGCTTACAGTGTAAACTGTTCACACAGAAGGCAAAGACCGTAAAAACATCTTCTGTTTACATCGAACTGATCTAGTTTTACATCTACTTTTTACAGTTCATCAAGTAAGGAAACAAATCTCAAGTACTGGTTGGTCATAGATTCACCAGATTTGTAGGTAAAGTTCTCATATTTCTGTTTTAAAACATCTTTCTTGTTTTCTTTAACCTCACTGTTTCCTTCATACATTTCACTTAAGGCATTCCACAGGCTATGTGCAGTTTTGTAACCCTTAAACCCACTTAAAATGAAGTTGGGAAGTGTAGCCTGTAGAGCCCAATATGCCTTATAGTCAAATTCGAGAGCAACATAGTCAGATTCAACATATTTATGTAAAGGTTTTGGTATCTTGACTTCAGCGTCATCAGTAGATGGAACTGTGGGAGAGTAAGGACCTTAAGTCAAGGATTTCCATATACGGCGATCTAAGATCCTAACAAAACTTTCCATCCTAAGTTTCCAGGTACCAAAGTCATCAGGAGTGAACATTGGTGGTTTGTTAGCACTACCGTTTAAACATCCCAAACTGAGTTCATTCATTTTGAAAAACTTTTGAATGATAGAAATAACAAAGCTTGTAAAGTAAACAAGTAGAGTATCAACTTTTAAGCACTGGAAGTCTTCAAAGTGAGAGCCAAAGCTCTGATACCACTTGTAGGATTAAAAATTAGTTAGACTTTAACTACACAAGAACCCTATACTTGTAAATATAACCCTGCGGGATTAAAGTTATATTTCACTTTACTTGAGCTGATTGTAGTTCTCTTGTATTAGGTAGTGTTTGATTTGCATAAGTATAGTAACAACGAAGTAAGAAATACTCGGCACTATTTGCATTAACTCAAAGTTACACTATTACAAGGTGATCAAGAACTGTGTGTAAACTAGAGCTAACTAATGCTATATATAGTGCAGATGAGATCAATGACAGCCATTGATCTCGAACGATTTAATCTAAACCGTTAACTACAAAGTCAAATACAAACTACCAAAAGAATAAACTTCGACAATCGGAATATCTTGAGTGTTAACAAGCAACAACCTATTTTAGGAGAGCGACTTTGATAGATTTGGAAGCAACCGAGAATCTTTTGCAGGATTGGACTACTGAAAAGACATCTTAGGAAAAGTCTGGTTGAACTCATTATCTGGTAGATAATCGAGTTCACCCGGAATATTCGCTATCAGACAAAAATGCTTCTTCCGCTTGAACTGCCGGTTCCGCTTGAAGTTGAGACTTCCGCTTGAACTTCAACTTCAACCGGAAAACATCAAAACTGGCTTTCAGCCGGAAATCTCCAAAGCGATATTCCTTACAATCTCCCCCTATGCTAATGCTGTCAAATTATTGTTCAACTTCGAAGACTATCTTCAAAAAGTGACTTGTACCCAAAAATTCTTCTCCTTGACCTTCAAAAAGTTCAAACCCTTCAGCAAAGTGTACTTTCGGTCTCTTCTTGGGAGCAGTAGCTGATCTGGGTTGTTTTTGGTTTCCGGTTGAACTAAAGTTCAAGCGGAAGGTCGTTCCGGTTGAACTTCGACCGGAAAACGATTTTGCTTTAAAACAGAAAAACTTGCATTTCTTCATTTCCTACCAAAATCCTATTAGACTCATGTCCAAAATACTTCATTGTTTGGCTTTTCATAGGTGAGATTCTTCCTGTGAGCTTTTTTTGGAAATCAGTTTTTGGTTTTTGAGTAATTTTTGGTTTTGGAAGATGTTGAACTTTACTCAGTGGGTTGAATAAACACATGGCAGCAAGGTGCCCTTTTTCACCACAGAAAGCACATTCAAGACTTTTTGCAAACTCATTTTTCCTAGGATACTCAATGTTGGTAATTTTCTTGTAATTTAAATGACCAAGTCTCTGAGTTTGACTTCCCTTTTGTTGTTCAGGTCGTTTTCCTCCAACTTTTGACTCCTTAGATTCATAAATAGTTGGAGGTGGGACAGCAATTGATGGTTTCAAAATTTTTGATTAGACAACAGATGCAGATATGCTACAGCAGCAACCACATTCTGATGGTTTTGACTTCCGGCTGGTTTTGGTTGGGTGGGTTGTTGTCCTGAACTATGAGCTGCATTGTTGCTTGAGTTGTTGTGGTTGTTTCCACCATGATTCTTCATCTGAGTTTGACCCTGATTCTGTCCTTCCCTTCTTGGTTGGGACCATTCTCTTGCAAAGTGACCCAGTTGGTGACAGTTATAGCATTTTACCTTGCTTTTGTCTAGGCCAATGTGAGCACCTTTTGCTCCTTTATAGGATCTACCTGTTCTTTTGTAAAATCTTGAGCTCTCACAGACACCATAGCAAGTTGGTTCAAAATATCCATTTCTTCTAAATCATCAGCACCTATGCATTCTAAGTCTTCAGGAATGAAGCCTTGGTATGAGTCAGTTGCTACATAAGCATTGTGAGAGTTATCAAAGGAATTTGAAAAACTCTCTTGACACCTTGGTGTCTCAGGGAAACTAACTATAGGTGACTGATATGAAGATGAGTTTGAAGATCTCTAGTTTTGAAAATCAGTAGTTACTAGAGCAGTTGAAAACAGCTGAGTTGACTCAGAAGATGAGTTTTGCTTAAGATTTAGTTCCATTTCATAAGCACTGAGTATGCCATGAAGTTCACTAAGCCTCATCTTTTTCAAAATTTTACATTCTCTGATGCTTACAGTGTAAACCGTCCACACAGAAGGCAAAGAGCGTAAAAACATCTTCTGTTTACATCGAACTGATCTAGTTTTACATCTACTTTTAACAGTTCATCAAGTAAGGAAACAAATCTCAAGTACTGGTTGGTCATAGATTCACCAGATTTGTAGGTAAAGTTCTCATATTTCTGTTTTAAAACATCTTTCTTGTTTAACCTCACTGGTTTCCTTCATACATTTCACTTAAGGCATTCCACAGGCTATGTGCAGTTTTGTAACCCTTAAACCCACTTAAAATGAAGTTGGGAAGTGCAGCCTGTAGAGTCCAATATTGTTGGGCTATATATTAGAGGCATGAACATTAGATGTGGGCTTACCTGTCAATGGGCTTAGTGTTCACTACTTGGGCTTAAAGAGTTCACGATTGGAGCTTAGTGGGCCGGCTCCCATGGGTTTATGATCAGACTTTAGGGCTTTGTAATGGGTACTATATAAACCCATAGTGTTTATGATTAGGGTAGCTTTTGATTACGATTTTTGTCTCTTTATTGTATTTCCGATCGGTTTTCATTAGCTCAAGAAAGTATTGATTATCATTCAAGATTTGATCTTTGGTTGTTTATCTCTTTGTCAAATCTATTTCTTCTACTTTCTTCTTGAATCAATCTTGTACAAGGATTCCGCACTTGTATTAGATCAAAATATCGTGAACGGTTGTTGATCTTGGACCAACAATTGGTATCAGAGCCAAGAATCACTGATTCGAGGTTCTCACGGTATTGGATTCGAGTTTTTTCTGGAAAAAGGTTCGAGATTTTGAAGGTTTGAAGCTGTTTATCGGGTTTACGATCGGTGCTGCTGCTGTTCGTGAGTGTTTACGATTATTTTCTGGGTTTGCTTGAAGGTTTACGACTGGTGTTCTTGAAGATCTGCATCGGAAACACGTTCACGACATAAAGATTGGATTTTTATCAGTTTACGATCCGGTGAATTGGAGTTTACGATTGTACTTTGTCGGAATCAAGAGTTTACGATATTTCTCTACCGGAAACATTCATCGTAATCAGTGTTTACGACTTTACGGATCGGAATCAGAGTTTACGATTAAACTCTATCGGAATCGTCGTTTACGATCCACGTTTACGACTCGCTGTGTGTCTCAATCGTAATCGGGTGTTTACGACTTTGGTGTGATCGGAATCGGGTGTTCTCGATCGTAATCAGGCATTTACGATCGTAATCTCACATTTTGGACTTTTGGACTTTAGTTTTTAAGTTTTCCTAAGCTTACGTTATGGATTTCGAACCGAGCATGTATCAGAAATTGGATTTTGAGATTGGATCTACTACACGTCCGCCTAGACTTACTTCACCTGATAACTTTCTTGAGTGGAAATACAGATTTCAGAACCACTTGAAAAGCGTTGATCTAAGACTATGGAGATCTGTTGTTAATGGACCATATATACCTACTCACTCTGAAGGAACAAAATTTGGAATTGTGAAGACTGAAGCAGAGTACACAGATGATGACTGGGAGAAGTGTAACAAGGATGAGAGGGCATATGCAATCATGACTATGGCTTTGACACCAGACATTGCACAAGGATTTAAGAAGTATAAGACTGCAAAGAAGCTATGGGATGCTCTTGTTGTAGCATATGAAGGTAATCCTGACATCAAGGCTAGCCGTAGGCAGATGCTGAAACAGAAGTTCAACTTGTTCAATCATGTGCAAGGAGAGTCCTTTGAAGCACAGGTTCAGAGATTTGTGTCCTTAATCACTGAAATGGCAAGTTATGATGTTGAACTAGACCAGGAAGACAAGAATTTGAAGCTCTTAAACAGCTTACCTAAGAATTGGAACACAAACATCTCAATCATCAAAGACAACAACAAACTGAATGTGTTAACTGTTGATGAGCTAATCAACAAACTTAAGTCAAAGTTGATTGATGACAAGCAACGGGAGCTGAACCATCTGAGTTCACTGAGTATGGCTGGAAAATTAAGTCAGGCTCTCTTGACTGAAGATATAGGATCAAAGCAAGCTGGAAGCTCATCTGGAGGTGATTCAAGTGCCAACCCAAAGTCAACTGCATTCGTGGCACGATCACAAGCTAGTTCTGGTTCAAGTGGAATGAACAACTCTGAAGAGGCAAATGCCACCAATGATCCCAATTTTGCACTTGGAATGGGATTCATGAACAGCTACCATGCCCTTATGGCTGGAACGTTGGTGTCTGCTGAGATGCTCTCTGGTGATCTGAATCAGATAAACCCTGAAGACGTTGAGATGCTGGATGTCTCCTGGCAGATGGCCATGGCAGTGTTTCGTGCAAAGAAGTTTATGGCAACGACTGGAAGAAACGTCTGGAAGGATCAAGACAAGATCAGAATGGGTTTTGATAAAAGCAAGTTGAGGTGCTTCAGTTGTGATGAGTACGGACATTTCGCTAGGGAATGCACAAAGCCAAAGAAAGAAAGGGCAGAAGAAAAGAAAGCTGGTGATGGTAGAGGAAAGGCAGAGACTAAAGCTTTGGTTGTCCAAGATTGTGGAGAATACCAGTGGGCTTCACAGGTCAGAGAACTCAGTCTGACGGGTGCCATGATTGATCAAATGGAGAATGGCGCTGATGAAGAGCATGCTTTCGTGGTAACTGATGAAGAAAACCTGGTTGAAGACAAAGAAGCTTTTGCTGCCGAGGTCGACAACACTGAGGTATGTACTAATCCCACTTGTGCTCGCTTAATACCTGGCCTTAGACAACTTTGGAAAAATAGTGAGATAGAACTATTTGACATGCAATGCTCTAGAAGTTCGTTTAAGGGTAGATGGGAAAAGAGTGAGGATAAGGTCAAAGCACAGAAACTAGACATAGAAAAATACCAAGCACTTGCAAGTGAGAGGTCTGTCCTGTATGACAATGCTAAGTTAGAAATAGCTGAGCTTAGAAAACAGGTAGATGACCTTACACATAAGAACAATGAGTTGCAAGTGAAACTAGATGTGAACCAGTTAAGGAACAAAAGAATGATTGAAGCTGGTAAGTCATTATCCACATGCATGACTGAAGTGCGGATTGGTAAGGATAAAGGTGGAATAGGAATTAGTTATTCTGAAAAACATAAGAATAGTGTTGCCCAACCTGTGCCTAGAGATATCATAGGTATGATTTTTGAGGAGGACCAGGTAGATAGATCTACATCTAAAATGCATGAAGCAGGACCTCCCATAGATAGTGTTTTGGTTGGAGTGAAACCTATGACAGAGGAGGAATTTGAAAATGAGAAACACATGATGTATGGGTTGGGTAATCGGAACGAAACAATGGCATCCACAAGTAAATCGGCTCCATCCCAGGAACCATTAAGCGATAATGTTGGTTCTTCTGACACCTTTGTTTCATGTGCAGATGAAGTAGGTATTGAAGATGTTTCTGGGGAGGATGCTGAATGTTTGAAAGTCAATGAATGTCATGTGTCTAGTAGTTTAATTTCCAGTTTACCTAAGGACGATGTTCTAGCATCTGTGTCTGAACTTAAAGAGTCCAAGTCAAAACAATTAGTTGTATCTTTGTTATCAAAACATGTTTCTGATTCCAATGAAAAAGTTAATGGTTTTAAAATTCGCGTGCCTAACACCAAAGTTGGTCGTTAGACTAAGCCCAAGGACTTTGTTGCTTATCCCCAGGTTGTGTCGACTTTCAATAGAACAAACAAATCTAAATCAGAACAATTTTGTTTAATTACACAACCGGAAAAAGCTACAAAACATGTTAAACACAAATGGGATGACAAGCCAGAATGGAAGTCGTCTTATCCAAGACCCTCATACCTCTGTAGTCATGTCAATGGGCCTAGACTCATGAATTGTTTTCAATGTGGAAAACCAGGACACTTTGCTGCTAATTGTATAAATAGACCATTTCAAACATACTATCCGCGAAACCCACGGACTAGTATGTTGGAGAAAATGATGACAGGACAAAAGCAAAAGCAAAAGCAACAAGCTTTGTCTCAGGGGAAGCAGTGTTTAGAACCAATGAGGACTCAACAATCTAAGGTTTCAAACACAAAGGCACCGGTGACAAAGCCTGTTGTTGAAAAGTGGAATGTGACCAAAACTCCAAAACCAACTTATATAACTAAATGAGAGTTTACAAAAGGAATGATAAGATAAAACCAGAATTTGTTGAGAAACAAGTAGCTAAAGTGAAAAGAGTTAATAAACCTAATGGCAAAGTAAAGGTTGAGCAACGGGTTTTAAAACAAAAAGATGTCACTCAAACAAACCAACTTGTTTACACAAAACTGAAACTTGAGTGGACACCTGTGTAAAAAGCCAGCTGGTAAAAAGGCCACATCACCACAAAAGAAACCTGTGTCTGTCAAGAATTCACCAAATGTGATGAAACCACAGAAACACCCCATTTGGAAACCAAAAGTCAACACTCAAACCATGAGTGTGACTGAATCAAAAGCAGGAATGTCCCTCAAATTGGTTAACTACCTTGACTCCAAAGGTGTGCCCAGATCTGTTATGGCCTGGGTACCTGAATCTAACTGATCTTTGATCCATGTAGGGACAGCCAAGAAGAACTGTCAACAATCTCTGGTACGTTGATAGTGGTTGCTCCCGACATATGACCGAAGATCTGTCACTTTTGGAAGATGTACAAGATTTCAACGGAGGAGGCGTTTCGTTTGCTGGAGGTGTGGGTGGTAGGATCAGTAAGAAGGGAGTTGTGAAGAATGGAAGTTTAACCTTTTCTGATGTACATTATGTGGAAGAGCTGTCGCACAGTCTGCTGAGTGTCTCTCAGATATGTGATAGAGATTTTTCTGTATTATTCAACCGCAAGGAGTGCATAATTCTCAAGCCCGGTGTTGAGATTCCTGAGGAGTGTATTTTGATGCGCACACCAAGACGTGGAAATTCTTATCTGCTCAACATGGGTAATCCTCCGACATCAGAAGAAGCCTGCCTTATCTCAAAACAAACTGAAAATCTGGCGTTATTGTGGCATCGTCGTCTGGGACATGCTAACATGAAGAATCTGTCTAAGCTGGCAAAGGGAGAGCATGTAAGGAATCTCCCTATTACAGATTTCTCGTCAGTTGAGAAGTGTGTTGCATGTGCTAAGGGGAAGCAGCACAGATTACCGCATCGTTCCAAAACTGTTAACTCTGTTTCATCGGTATTGCAACTACTTCATATGGATCTCTTCGGCCCTATGCAAGTTCAAAGCATCAGCAAGTTCTCGTACTGTCTGGTGATAGTGGATGACTTCTCTCGTTTTACTTGGGTTTTCTTTCTGTCATTCAAGCATGAAACGCCAGCGCTTGTGAAACAGTTCGTCACTCTTATAGAGAATCAGTTGAGCAAAAGGGTGAAGGCTATCAGATCAGACAACGGAACTGAGTTTAAGAACGCTGAATTGAATATGTTCTGTGGAGTAAAAGGTATTGAACGGCAATACAGTGCACCATACACGCCTCAACAAAATGGTGTAGCTGAAAGAAGAAACATAACTCTAATTGAAGCTGCTAGAACTATGCTATGTGATGCAAGATTACCAATCTTTTTCTGGGCCGAAGCAGTCAGCACTGCTTGTTATGTGCAGAATCGAGTACTTTTGAACAAGCGGCATGAGAAGACGCCTTATCAGATTATCTATGGAGAAAAGCCGAGAGTGGGATACTTCAAGACTTTCGGGTGTCCTTGCACAGTCCTAATTCAATCGGATGTGGGGAAATTCGAAGCGAAAGCTGATGAATGCTATTTTGTGGGATATTCTGCAAATAGTGCGTATCGGGTCTACAACAAAACCACCAAATTGATAATCGAGACATTTGATGTTGACTGGTTGGAAGATAATCCAACAGATGCAGGGATTGGACCGGACTGGATCTTTGACTATGGGTCTTTCTTTAAAGGGTTTGACCACTCAAACATGTTTCCCAATCTAGAAGAAGAAGACATCATTGCTCCAGCTCCTGAAGTGAGGCCAACTGTTGAACATGTCAGAGACAGTGTATCAGAACCAGCTCCTAAGGATGATGTTGTGAATGTTCTAGAATCATCAGGAACTCATGATGATCCGAAGGAGTCTGAAACCCAAGGTATGAGTAATGATGTTAATGATACTAACCTGCCTGTTTCTGTTTCAGTGCCAGATGTTCAAACCACACGAATCAACAGAGATCACCCACTCAGCAAAGTGGTTGGGCGAGTGACAGCAGGAGTCACAACTAGAAGCCGCGCAGGGAACATAAATCACTTCATGTATTCCTGTTTCATCTCCCAAATAGAGCCTCCAAATGTGATTGTAGCTCTCAAAGATCCAAGCTGGATGGAGGCTATGCACAATGAGCTGAATCAGTTCTCAAAATTGGGAGTGTGGCGACTAGTAAAGAGACCAGAAGATAAGAAGGTTATACCCACAAGGTGACTGTACAAAAACAAGAAGGATGATACGAGTATAATCGTGAGGAACAAGGCGAGGCTGATCGTTCAAGGGCACAGACAGGTGCATGGGATTGACTATGATGAGGTGTATGCTCCAGTGGCTAGATTGGAAGCGATTCGAATCTTCCTCGCTGTTGCAACATATCTCAATTTCACAGTGCATCAAATGGATGTCAAGACAGCCTTCTTGTATGCTGATATGAATGAAGAAATCTATGTAGGTCAGCCACCAGGGTTTGTGGATGAAGAACATCCAGATCATGTATATCTGCTGGATAAAGCCCTGTATGGTTTGCATCAAGCTCCACGGACATGGTATGAGACTCTCTCCAAGCATTTGGTGGAGAATGGTTACATCAGAGGAGTGGTTGATCAAACCTTGTTTAGAAAGAAGGTGAATGATGATATCATCATGGTGCAAGTGTACGTGGATGACATCATCTACAGATCTACAAATGAAGAATTATGCACCGAGTTTGAAGACATCATGAGAAAGAAGTTTGAGATGAGTGATCAAGGAGAGATGAACTTTTTCCTAGCATTACAAGTGAAGCAAGATGAATCCGGGATTCTTATTCATCAAGCAAAATATGTGAATGAGATACTGGAAAAATTCAAGATGCAGGATGCAAAGCCAATCTCCACTCCTATGGATTCCCGGCCGTTATTGAAAGCAGATGTAGTTGGGGAACCAGTGAGCGAGTTCTTGTATCGCTCAATGATCGGGTCTCTCATGTACTTAACAACAAGCAGGCCAGATATCATGCATGCAGTGTGTGTGTGTGCACGCTACCAGGCTAACCCTAAACTTTCTCATTTAGCTGCTGTTAAACGTATCTTTAGGTATCTGAAGGGCAAGCCCCGGCTTGGTCTTTGGCACCCAAAGAATACTGACTTCCAATTGTTTGCTTTTACTAACAGTGATTATGCAGGCAGTGATCTTGACAGGAAATCAACAACGGGTGGTTGTCAATACTTGGGAGACAGACTCATCTCTTGGCAAAGCAAGAAGCAGCATACCGTGTCAAAGTCAACTGCCGAAGCTGAATATGTGGCAGCATCAGCCGGATGCTCACAGGTAGTATGGATCCAAAATCAGCTCACTGACTACGGTATGGAATTCACAAACACTCCAATTTTCTGTGATAATGCTGCTACTTTGCAAATTGTGAAAAATCCTGTTCAACATTCCAAAACAAAGCATATTGACATCAAGGTACATTTTATACGTGATTGCTATGATAGGAAGTTGATTAAGTTGGAAAAGGTGAGTTCAGATCAAAATGTTTCTGACTTGTTTACAAAACCCCTTCCTCGTCCCAATTTTGAAATGTGTGTCGAAGGCCTACGGATGATTGCCTTCGAGGAATGATCTGATCAAAATTGCTTGTAAATATTTAAAAAAAAAACAAAAAAAAAATATAAAATAAAAATATAAAAAAAATTAAAAATTAAATTAAAAAATATATATATATAAAAAATGTGTTTATATTTCAAAAGCCTCATAAAAACAGGGGAAGAAATATCATTGTTTCAGAAAACCTGAAAAATATCTGTTTGAGGTTTTTATGATGTCTTTTGTTTGCCTTGAGTTGGTATGAAGTGATATAAATTTCCAAGACAATCGGAGACTGACACGTGCAAGGCAGAAGTGAAAGACGACTCAAAGATGATGTTCGGTAAGCTAAATCAAAAACTATGATCATCCATGTAAGTGCAGTAAACTTAACTTCTATATATGTTTAGTTTTCCATCCTGGTTTACATAGTTTAAAAGACTGAGTCCCAACAAAAATGGGTTGAGAGTGGTGTTCACCTAGTATTCACTCTCTCACACGCCATGTTTATGCTGTCATGACAACACCACAAAAAAAAATCAAAAGAAAAAGAAAAATGAAAAGAAAAAGGAAAATAAAAAAAATGATGATGATAAAAATAAATAAATTATTGTGTTTGGTCTTCTCTGCGTGCTTATGCGGCCGACCTGATCACCAACTGATAATTAAGAAAATAAGTGGTAGTCATAGCGGTGTTGCATGGTTGCTCAAGTTGGGGGTTTGTGAATCCTCAATAAACTCTGAGGTTGGGTAGGTTTTGCTATGAACGATTGGGTGTGGGGACTGTTAAACATGACGGTAATTATGTACCATATTTAAGCACTTTAAATATTTTTTGTCTGGATGTGAGTTTATGTGATTTCAAAATTTTAAGCAATCGTCTAGAGCGTCAAGTAACGGAAGCCGAAAAGGATTCCACAGTCAAAGATTTGTCTGGTTTGATCCAAGAATTTACATCAGCTTCGAGGCAAGTGAATTTTTAATTTCTGTATTTAGGTCTTAGTTGATTTATGGTTTATTTTTTAAATCCTTAAATGTTTAAAAATTGATTTCTTTTAAATTTTATTTTGATCAAGATCAGATACTCGGGGTTTGAGTCTGAGGGGAAGCTTCGTAAATTCTCAAAATCTTCAAAATTAACATTTTGTTTAAGAGAATTATCAGTTTTAGAGGTTTGGGAGTATTTTTTAATGTGTGTGAAACTTGGGGGGGGGGGGGGGCAAAATGAAATTTTTTTAAAACAAAACCCTTGTTTCCGATTCTGTTCACCATTTACGACTCACCCTATCCCTCTCCTTCTCTCGTTTACGACCCTCTCAACCAAAACCCTAACCTCCGCTCACACCCGCCGGAAAACCCACCACAGCAACCTCCGGCCGTCAACTCTAAAATCCGAGCCCGTTATCGCCTTCGGAATCAATTTCCGACCAAGAACCCTCTCTCAATCGAGTGATTCCTCGTCTGTGTGTCAACCCATTCGAAGTTTTTTCTGAGTTAGGTTTCTCGGTGATAGTTTCGGTATTCTTACTGATTTCGAGTCGATTTCTCGAAGTGTTGAAGTCAGATCCCAGAGCCATCAGGTTTAAATTCCAGAAAACTTCCTCGAGCCTGATGGTATTTGAACCTACACATGCCAATGCATTGACCAATGAAAAGAGCACACCCCAGGCTGATCGTCAGGTTGATGTACCAGAATCAACTCCCATACAGACTGAAAGTCCTATTCGGAATGAACCTAGCCCAGTTCATGATGAAAGGCAATTCTTTGACGTAGACAGCATGATTATAGAGCCAAGCCCTGGGAGGATCAATCTTTCAACCGAAGCAAGCCAGCCTCCTGTTGTTCCAAGCTTCCGACCTTTTCAGGCTGCTGTGGGAACATCTGATCTCCCAATTGAGATGAGGTTAAGTGCTGATCCTCAAATTAATTATCTTATGTCTCAAAATAGAATTCGTGAAAATGAGACAAAAGCACTTAAAAATGAAAACAAGACTTTGAAAGAGAACGAGGCTGCTAACAAGCTAAGGCTTAAGTACTTGTATGAAACCTTGATGGATCTGAAGAAGAAATATTCAGAGTTGAAAGGCGTTGTTAAGTCAAGAGCATCTGGTGACCATGGTCAAAGCTCATCTCAAGGAATTCAAGATGTAAGTGCAACACATGAAGATGAAGGAGATGACACAATTGAAATGTCTGAGTACGTTCGTGGTGGAAGATTTATTTCAAAGGCTCCTGAAGGACAAGTCAATTGGTTTAAAGAATTCTTCAAAGGTCCTACCCCTATGATGTACTCCATAGATGTGGGAGAAAGTGCTTTAGACAAGAAGGGGAGCCGAGAGCCAATTCTGTGTTGGTTTTATGATGCTGAAAAGGAATTATTTGCTGTAGTGAGAGATGGATATAGTCCAGTCGAGTACTACCGATCAAGAGGTCAATTCCACTCATGGACTGATATAGAGTTGAGGAACTTGCTGAGCGCACCGTTCATTAACAGGTGGAATAACAATCATGGTAATATGGTTAGCAACAATTTGATAGCCTAAATGGAGGAAAACTTTGTAAACTTCGATCTGAAGGCTGCAAAGTGGGTTGAAACCGGAACAGATCCTGTCACCGATGAACCAATTGGTGAAATGAGGTGTCCTCCCACCAAACGAACCCGAGTTATCAACATGCTCAATGAAATAGAAGACCATACGCTTATAAAGAATTTTGATAGATGGTTTTATGATCCTACAACGTATGAGGTGGTGGTTGTGTGCAAGAAGATGAGAGAGTTTCGCATGTATGATACCATTGATTTGCTGAGATTCGGAGAGAATGATATCAAGCTCCTGGCATCCCGTCCAATACTTGGTGATGAACATGACATAGCAAATGCTATTCGGGTGGGTATGTTCCATGGCATAGCGAATCTTATTATAAAGAAAGGATGGTGGTCAAGGAAAGAGGCTCATACATTCCGATTTAATTTATGTCTTCCTTAGACTGTCTAATGGTTCATGCCTAGGGGAAGATTGTTGGGCTATATATTAGAGGCATGAACATTAGATGTGGGCTTACCTGTCAATGGGCTTAGTGTTCACTACTTGGGCTTAAAGAGTTCACGATTGGAGCTTAGTGGGCCGGCTCCCATGGGTTTATGATCAGACTTTAGGGCTTTGTAATGGGTACTATATAAACCCATAGTGTTTATGATTAGGGTAGCTTTTGATTACGATTTTTGTCTCTCTATTGTATTTCCGATCGGTTTTCATTAGCTCAAGAAAGTATTGATTATCATTCAAGATTTGATCTTTGGTTGTTTATCTCTTTGTGTTGAGGCTAGATTATGAGGCTTGTAATATTAAATATGTTGGGCTGGGCTTAGAGGGTTTCATTAGTTTAGTAGACTAGTTTGGTTATTGTATGTAGGCTAGTTTATGATTGGGCTTGAGTTTACTATTGGGTTTATGACTCAAAAGGCCCAATAGTAAACCCATTGGGATGCCTATATAAACCCCTCTAGACCTCCTCATTGAGGGTTGCGGGTTTACGATTGAGAGGAGAGTCTAGAAGCTGTTTACGATCGTGATCGTAAACTAGAGTGAGAAGATTGTTTACGATTTCTCTTTTGTACCCGACAAGTTTTCTTGTGTGCAAAGTTTAAGTATTTAACGTTTAATCATCGTATTCTTCATGTTTCTTCTCTTCTCTATCTTGAATCAATCATAAACGAGGATTCCGCACTCGTTTGTGATTAAAATATCGTGATTAGTTGTTGATTCAGGACCTACACTGCTGCTGCTCAAAGTTAAAGAACCAACCGGACAAGACTTCCATCTGAAAAGCAATTGTTCAGGGGAAGTTGTTGGTGTCTTTACAAGTTTCCAAAAGCTTCAAAAGAGCTTCAAAGAAGATGTTCACGTGTTTAGGGGAAGCTGAAGATTTTAAAGTCAATTGATGAAGAAAATGATGCAGAGAGCAGTTAGAGATCATGAAGATCCAAGATCAACAATCAAGTTCTTCATAGTTAGAGGTTTTCAAAATTTGACCTCTAATTTTTGGAGATTCAAGACAGTTACCTAAGATTCAGCAAGAACCAGTTCTTTCAATAGAAGCAAGTCAATGAGAATCCTCCATTTCATTAACTTGTTCATTTAAAGAAGTTCGAGCTAATGCTGATCAAAAGAAAGTCCCAAGTGCCCGTCATGAAACCCATTGAAGATTTCTGCGGAAATAATCTTCATTAACATCTTTGCCAGCCAGTCAAGAAGAAGAATTTCAGAGATTGAAGACATTTAATATCACAAGCCTAAGGGAAGATTGTTGAGGCTAGATTATGAGGCTTGTAATATTAAATATGTTGGGCTGGGCTTAGAGGGTTTCATTAGTTTAGTAGACTAGTTTGGTTATTGTATGTAGGCTAGTTTATGATTGGGCTTGAGTTTACTATTGGGTTTATGACTCAAGAGGCCCAATAGTAAACCCATTGGGATGCCTATATAAACCCCTCTAGACCTCCTCATTGAGGGTTGCGGGTTTACGATTGAGAGGAGAGTCTAGAAGCTGTTTACGATCGTGATCGTAAACTAGAGTGAGAAGATTGTTTACGATTTCTCTTTTGTACCCGACAAGTTTTCTTGTGTGCAAAGTTTAAGTATTTAACGTTTAATCATCGTATTCTTCGTGTTTCTTCTCTTCTCTATCTTGAATCAATCATAAACGAGGATTCCGCACTCATTTGTGATTAAAATATCGTGATTAGTTGTTGATTCAGGACCTACAATGATGACACACAGAATAGCTTATTTCACCAGACATTTGATGACTGGTCTTTGGGTTAGAAGGTAATTATCATCTGTTCAGTTGATTCAAATTAACATTATTTTAACCAAAAACCCTAATATAGATTACGGGTTTTCTATAAAACTTCCCCTGAACCCAAGACCTCTAAAGACTTCCCCTTAGCTGATAACTTTCCCTCAGCTAAGGACTTCCCCTGAGATAATACATATTAAGCAGATAGATGGAAATATAAAAAACTTGCTACTGAGAAAGCTCTTCTATATGACAACGCTAAGTTATCAGGTAAGGGGAAGTCTTTAGAGGTCTTGGGTTCAGGGGAAGTTTTATAGAAAACCCGTAATCTATATTAGGGTTTTTGGTTAAAATAATGTTAATTTGAATCAACTGAACAGATGATAATCACCTTTTAACCCAAAGACCAGTCGTCAAATGTCTGGTGGAGTATTTTTTTTTCTGAGGTGTTGTTATAACAGCATAAACATGGCGTGTGAGAGAGTGAATACTAGGTGAATACCACTCTCAACCCGTTTTTGCTGGGACTCGGTCTTTTAAACTATGGAAACTAGGATGGAAAACTAAACATATATAGAAGTTAAGTTTACTGCACTTACATGGATGATCATTGTTTTTGATTTAGCTTACCGAACATCATCTTTGAGACGTCTTTCACTTCTGCCTTACACGTGTCAGTCTCCGATCGTCTTGGAAATTTATATCACTTCCTACCAACTCAAGGCAAACAAAAGACATCATAAAAACCTCAAACAGATATTTTTTAGATTTTCTGAAACAACAATATTTCTTCCCCTGTTTTTATGAGGCTTTTGAAAGATAAACACATATTTTTGATTTTTCTAAAAATTATTTACAAGAAAATTTTGATCAGATCATTCCTCGAAGGCAATCATCCTTAGGCCTTCGACACACATTTCAAAATTGGGGCGAGGTAGGGGTTTTGTGAAAATATCAGACACATTCTGGTCTGAGCTCGCCTTTTGGAGCTGAATTAACTTCCGATCATAACAATCACGAATAAAATGTACCTTTATGTCTATGTGCTTTGTTTTTGAATGATGAACGGGGTTTTTCACAATTTCTAGAGCAGCAGTGTTATCACAAAAGATAGGAGTGTTAACGAATTCCATACCGTAATCAGTGAGCTGATTTTGTATCCATACTACCTGTGAGCATCCAGCGGATGCTGCCACATATTCAGCTTCTGCAGTTGACTTCGAGACGGTATGCAGCTTTTTGCTCTGCCAAGAAATGAGTCGATCTCCCAGATACTGACATCCACCAGTTGTTGACTTCCGGTCAAGATCACTGCCTCCATAATCACTGTCAGTATATGCAAACAATTGGAAATTAGTGTTCTTTGGGTACCAAAGTCCAAGCCTAGGCCTGCCCTTTAGATACCTAAAAATACGTTTAACAGCAATTAGATGTGAAAGTTTAGGATTAGCCTGATAGCGGGCACACAGGCACACTGCATGCATAATATCTGGCCTGCTTGCTGTCAAGTACATAAGTGATCCAATCATCGAGTGATACATGAATTCACTCACTGGCTCCCCATCTGCATCTGCTGTCAGTAGAGGTCTGGATGCCATGGGAGTTGAGATTGGCTTGGAGTCTTGCATCTTGAATTTTTCTAGAATCTCATTCACATATTTTGCTTGGTGAATAAGAATCCCAGATTCATCCTGTTTCACTTGCAAGGCTAGAAAGAAGCTCATCTCTCCCTGATCACTCATTTCAAATTTCTTTCTCATTATCTCTTCAAACTCGGTGCATAATTCTTCATTTGTTGACCCGTAGATGATGTCATCTACATAAACCTGCACCATGATGATGTCATCCTTCACTCTCTTCCTAAACAAAGTCTGATCAACCACTCCTCTTGAGTATCCATTCTCCACCAGATGAGTTGATAGTGTCTCATACCACGTGCGTGGAGCTTGATGTAGTCCATACAAAGCTTTATCCAGAAGATATACATGATCTGGGTGCTCCTCATCTATGAATCCCGGTGGTTGAGTCACATATACTTCCTCATTCATTTTTGCATATAAAAATGTTGTCTTGACGTCCATCTGGCGAACTGTGAAGTTTAGATATGATGCAACTGCAAGGAATATCCAAATAGCCTCCAATCTTGCCACGGGTGCATACACCTCATCGTAGTCAATTCCATGAATTTGTCTGTGGCCCTGAACAATCAACCTTGCCTTGTTTCTGAAAATTATACCCGTGTCATCCTTTTTGTTCTTGTATAACCAACGTGTGGGTATAACCTTCTTGTTCTCTGGCCTTTCCACTAGGCGCCACACTCCCAGCTTAGAAAACTGATGAAGTTCATTGTGCATGGCCTCTATCCAACATGGATCTCTGAGAGCAACCATCACATTAGGATGCTCAATCTGGGATATGAAGCACGAATACATGCAAAAATTAATATCTCCCGTGCGGCTTCTAGTGGTAACACCTGCTGAAACTGGTCCAAGTATATTGCTGATTGGATGGTCTTTATTGATCCTTGAAACTTGAACATCTGGCACAGAAACAGAAACAGGCAGGTTAGAATTAACAACATTATCACTCATACCTTGGTTTAGAGAAATTTCTGAAACATCATCTTTAGTTCCCGAGGATCCCTGAGCCTCTGCATTGACATTTGTGGGAACTGGATCTGGTGCTTTCTCACCAACTTTCTCAGCATGAGGTCTTGATTCAGATGATTGTGCAATAATGTCTTCTTCTTCACCCAAATGATGGAAGACATTTGAAAAGTTGAACCCTTCAAACAGCGTCCCATGGTCAAAAATCCAATCCGGTCCACTCCCTGCATCTGTAGGATTGTCTTCAAGCCAGTCCACATTATATGCCTCAATGATAACCTTTGTGGTTTTGTTGTAGACACGATATGCACTATTTGCTGAATAACCCACAAAATAACACTCATCGGCCTTGGCTTCGAATTTCCCCACATCGGACTGAATCAGAACCGTGCATGGACACCCGAATGTCTTGAAATATCCCACTGTTGGCTTCTCTTTGTAAACAATCTCATACGGAGTCTTCTCATGACGCTTGTTTAAAAGAACACGATTCTGCACGTAACAAGCCGTATTAACTGCTTCAGCCCAGAAGAAGATTGGCAATTTAGCTTCACACATCATTGTCCTTGCTGCTTTAATGAGTGTCCTGTTTCTTCTCTCAGCGACTCCATTCTGTTGCGGAGTGTAGGGTGCACTGAATTGTCTCTCAATCCCCTTCTCTCCACAGAACATATTTAACTCAGCATTCTTGAATTTTGTTCCATTGTCCGTTCGGATAGCCTTGACCTTCTCGCTCAGCTGATTCTCTATAAGCATGACAAACTGTTTCACTAAGATCGGAGTTTCATACTTGTTGGATAAAAAGAAGACCCAAGTGCATCGCGAGTAGTCATCCACAATCACGAGACAGTAAGAGAATTTGCTGATGCTTTGTACTTGCATTGGCCCAAATAAATCCATGTGAAGAAGTTGTAACACAGATGACATTGAATTTGCTATCTTCGGACGGTGCGGCAACTTGTGCTGCTTCCCCTTTGCACAAGCCACACATTTTTCCACAGTAGAGAAATCTTTGATAGGCAGCTTTCTGACATGTTCTCCCTTTGCAAGCTTGGTCAAATGCTTCATGTTAGCATGCCCCAGACGCCTATGCCATAATAGAGCTAAGTTCTCATTTTGTTTGGATATGAGACAGGCTTCTTCTGAAGTTGGGGGTTGACCCATATTAAGCTGATAAGAGTTTGCTCTTCTCGGAGTACGCATCAAGATGCACTCCTCTGGAATCTTCACACCAGGCTTGAGAATAATGCACTCCTTGCGGTTAAACAACACAGAATAGTCTCTATCACAAATCTGAGAGACACTCAGTAGACTGTGTGACAGCTCCTCCATATAATGTACGTCAGAGAATGATAAATTACCACTTCTCACCACTCCTTTCTTGCTTATTCTTCCACCCACACCACCTGCAAATGATACACCTCCCCCATTGAAGTCTTCCACATCTTCCAAAAGGGATAAGTCTCCGGTCATATGTCGGGAGCAACCGCTATCAACGTACCATAGATTGTTGATAGATCTTCTTGGTTGTCCCTACACAAATCAGAGATCAGTGAGATTTAGGTACCCAGGCCATAACAGATCTGGGCACACCTTTGGAATCAATGTAATTAACTAATTGGAAGGTCATTCCTGGCTTTGATTCAGGTACATTCACATTTTGAATGTTGACTTTTGGTTTCCAGGTGGTGTTTTTCTGTGGTTTAAACACATTTGATGAGTTCTTCACGGACACAGGTTTCTTTTGTGGAGATGTGTCCTTTTTACCAGATGGTTTTTTAACAGGTGTCCACTCAAGTTTCAGTTTTGTGTAAACCAGTTGTTTTGTTTGAGTGACCTCTTTTTGTTTTAAAACCTGTTGCTCAACTTTTGCTTTGCCATTAGGTTTATTAACTCTTTTGATCTTAGCCATTTGTTTTTCAACAAATTCTGGTTTTATCTTATCATTTCTTTTATAAACTCCTTTAGATGCATAGGTTGGTTTTGGAGTTTTGGCCACATTCCATTTTTCAACAACAGGCTTTGTCACAGGTGCCATTGTGTTTGAAACCTTAGACTGTTGAGTCTTCATTGGTTCCAAATACTGCTTCCCCTTAAACAAAGCTTGTTGCTTCTGCTTTTGCTCCTGTCATCATTTTCTCCAACATACTAGTCCGTGGGTTTTGCGGATAGTATGGTTGAAATGGTTTATTCACACAATTAGCAGCAAAGTGTCCTCGTTTTCTACATTGAAAGCAGTTCATGAGTCTAGGCCCATTGACATGACTACAGAGGTATGAACGTCTTGGATAAGACGACTTCCACTCTGGCTTATCATCCCATTTGTGTATAACACGTTTTGTATCTTTTTCCGGTTGTGTAATTAAACAAAATTGCTCTAACTTAGATTTGTCTGTTCTATTGAAAGCTGACACAACCTGGGGATAAGCAACAAAATCCTTGGGCTTAGTCTCACGACCTACTTTAGTGTTAGGCACGCGAATTTTAAAACCATCAACTTTTTCATTGGAATTAGAAAGATGTTTTGACAACACAGATACAACTACTTGTTTTGACTTGGACATATTAAGTTCTGACACAGATGCCAGAACATCGTCCTTGGGTAAATTAAGACTAGAACTACTAGACACATGACATTCATTGACTTTCAAACATTCAGCATCCTCCCCTAACACATCTTCAATACCTACTTTATCTGCACATGAAACAAAGCCATCAGCAGGTTCAACACTATTGTTTAATGATTCATGGGACGGACCTGATTTACTTGTGGATGCCATTGTTTCATTCTGTTTACCCAACCCATAGATCATGTGTTTCTCATTTTCAAATTCCTGATCAGTCATAGGTGTTACTCCTACTAGAACACTATCTAAGGGAGGTCCTATCTCATGTGTTCCTGCTTCCGATCTATCAACTTGATCCTCCTCAAGGATTATTCCTATTATGTCTCTAGTCTTATCTTGAGGAACATCATTCTTGTTTTTGTCTGAGAAGCTAATCCCTATTCCACCTTTGTCCTTACCTATTCTAACCTCAGTTATGCATGTGTTCAAAGACTTACTGGCCTCTAGCATTCTCTTGCTTCTCATATGGTTCACATCAGCTATTTCTAACTTAGCGTTGTCATACAGAAGAGCTTTCTCAGTAGCAAGTTTTTGATATTTCACTATGTCTATCTGCTCGAGTTCCCTTAGGTCTTGCTATGAACAAATTGGGTGTGGGGACGGTTAAACATGTCGGTAATTATGTACCACAAATAAGCACTTAAAATGTTTTAACTGGATGTGAGTTTATATGGTTTCAAAATTTTTTGAACAACCGCTTAGAGCGTCGAGTAACGAAAGCTAAAAAGGGTTCCTCAGTTAAAGATTTGTCTGGTTTGATCCATGATTTTAAATCAGCTTCGAGGCAAGTAAATTTTAAATTTCTGTAATTAGGGTTAATTGTTTATGGTTTATTTTATATTTCAAGTCTTTAATTTTTTTTAAAATATTAAATTTATGATCTAGATCAGATAATTGGGGTATAAGTCTGAGGGTGTGACGACCCTAAAACTTTTGCTTTCTTTCCCCAGCGACGACAGCCGAGGCTGCGAACGCTACGACGCAAGAATAATTTTCGGGACGAAAATTCCAGTTACAAGGGGATGATGTGACATCCGAGAATTTCAAGGTTTACTTCCGTTAGACAATTCCGTTAGTTACGTTATAAGTATTAACTTAGTAACTAATGCTTAACTAGGCCGAATACGTCCACGACCTTTGGTTGATCACCGAACCCGCCCATATGTGCTATGTGTTCATTTATTAATGTCATTATGTGCAATGTGATTGAAACGCATGATTTAATATTATGAATAGCATGACAAATTGTAAATCCTTGATTATGTGAAAATTTGCCTAAGTTGTGCAGCCAGCGAAACTACCGGGCGAAACTGTAGTGTCGCCCGGTAGCCAGCTAAGCTAATCAATTAAAACGTGACCAGAGCCAGTTTTGCCTGGCCAGCGAAACTGCCAGCGAAACTAGCCTCTGATATAAATAATCTTAATAAACCCTAGTTCTCCCATTTTGCCTCATTTACACAAAAACACACACACTCTCCTGAAACTTCTGGACCCGCTGATTCCAGCCGAGAACCACCAAGAATCAGCTATCATTCCGAGTTGTGAAGATCATCCATCGATCCTAGATCAATCGTGAGTCCCAAAACCACCATTTTTATGCTTTTCTATGTGTTTCTTCATAAAGCATGCCTAAATCTCTGTGTTATCGTTAGATCTTCTGTAGAAATGCTTAGGAATGCTAGATCTATCATAAAGTTTGCAACTTTACGTTTGAAATCCAACCATGATAGAGATTTATGCCATTTAGGTCACTTTAGGGTTTTAAATGCATTTTGGTGATTTGATGATGAATATGCATGAATAAGGTGTTAAAACTTGTTGTTTGATGTTGGTAAATGCCTATGTATGCTAAACAATGAATTGCATGAAGTATGGAAGCTGTTAGGTTGATTTTTAGGCTGATCCGTATGTTTTTCGCGACCAGCGAAACTGTCATGTTCTTTGGGCGAAACTGTCCAGCGAAAGTATGCATATCTTCAACCAGCGACACTATGCAGCGAAACTGCAGTGTCGCCGGGTAAACCAACCAGACCAGCTCGAGCGAATCTACCGAGCGAAATTCCCTGAACGAAAGTTCAAACCAGTTTCGGGCGAAACTAGGCTAGCGAAACTGTGCCAACAGTTTCGAGTGAAACTAGCCTAGCGAAACTGTGTCATCGGGTATTGCCTAGCGAAAGTGCTGCCCGTGCACACAGCGAAACTGACTAGCGAAACTGCTAGCGAAACTGAGACCAGGATCCAAACTTGTACAATTTACTTGAATGTTATGCCATGACTTACATGATTATGCCATGATGATACATGCTTTGATTTCTGATATATATGAACCCTTGTTTATGATCAACCATCGGTGTCGTGTATCCGTATGTCGAGTCATAGTTCCAACGTGCTATGTTATGGGCCATAGTGACGTTAAGTAAAGATTAGACACAAAACTAATACTTAAGACCTAAACGTGTTCATAGGTCTTCGTTAAGCAAACTTGGATTATATAGCAAGTGTAGCAGTGCAACCCAAGGTGAGTGTCACTAACCCGATTACCGTGAACCCGTTTGGGTCACACCGAATAACTAAAAGTAAAACAATGCTGACAAACTCGAGAGTGCTAGGCACCTCCCTGATAAACTTGAAAACTTGGAGTGCTCGGCACCCACTTGATGAACTTGAAGTGCTTTATGGGAAGCACTTGTGAATTACATAAACAACTATTTCTGAAACGAAACTGAAAACACTTTTGAGATTCATGAGAATCCAGTAAACCTTTTTAATATGGCTAGTGTAGGTTAAAGTCTAAACCACATGATATCACATGATTTCTAAGGATGCCTTGAAAACTTAAAAGTCCTCAACTAAATTGTACCATTAATTGTAAAGCGAGGGGATGTTGGGTAGATCTACTGGAGTTTGACAAACTCCGCCCCGTGGCACGGGGAGTGCACGGAGGTACAATATCAGCCTATCTGACCGTGATCCCGAGAGGACACGGGGGAGGCAAATCCGCGATGACGTAGGTCCGCAGTACTAGATGGCACGGCCACTACAATAATTTATGGTGAGCTTTGGTACAAACTTCCTTAGTGCATGGAACAACGGATTAGCTACCCGCGATATCGGTTGAGCACTTTAACTATACAAGACTAGTACATACCCGATAACGTAGGTTACGGACAATACTTCCACAAAACCACAATACTATGATTTTGATTATCACAAGCATTGCTTTTCATAATTAAATTGTATATAAGAATATGATTACACGATTATGATTTATGAGACCGGGCCACTGCATGACAAGCCCACTGTGAACTCACCAACCGTTAGGTTGACACTTGCGTGGTTTAAACTTTTGCAGATCGCTAAGGAGTATCCGGAGCGGGTTGGCATGGCACATGAAGACTTTTATTCTTAGTTAAAACTTAATTGGGAATTTAAAACAATGTTTATGTAAAGCATGTGGTTAGTGCTAAAGATAATATTTTCCGCTGCGTACTGTTAAACTGTTCTATTTATTAATGTTTGGACTTTACTCTGATTCGTTTAGTATTTGTAACTAATGGTTGTGGTCCTGGTCTGGTCGCACCCCTTAACGGTATAAACTCCGTTAGTGGTTAATTTGTGGGTGTGACAGATTGGTATCAGAGCCATAAGTTGCAGAGAACTGGAATCATTTTGAAAAACGATTTGGAAACTGCAACTTGAAACCTTAGTTACAAACGAATAAACAAATTCCCAAAACAAAATTTTTACGTGCCAACCTGGGATACTCGCTCTGCTGTGTAAGTAAAAGCTTAGTACGTATGTATGTATATATATATATAAATATATATATAGACCGTGTCTAGGTAGTCTAACGGAAAACCTTAGGGAAAATTTTCACACACGAATACGAAACGCGAACGCTAATGCGCGCACTATGCCGGGGGAAGCAACAACGAAACGATGCTACACGTTACGTCCTGATTTCTACTACAATGACTACGCCGACGGTGAATTTTATGGGAAAGCCGACTTTCGACGATAGCTACTTACGACTTACGACGTTCTCCGACGACGCCTCCATTTTTGCACGAAAATTTTCTGGACTAATAGTGGGATAACGGGAAATTGTTAATATACATATTATGGGATATGTATAAAGTATAACTGTGACTGAACACTGGCTACTTTAACTGTTCAGCAAGATGTCTGGAAGAGGGCACGGAAGGAACAACATTAACATGACGCCTGCACAACTGCAAGCGATGATTAACGAACACGTGCAAGCCGCGGTGGCAGCCGTCCAAGCTGCATACGCCGCACAGGGTAATTATTATGCCGGATTAAGGCGCAAAACGAATTATATTTGACCTGTTTAAATTTGAAACTCGAACTATTATTGCATCAGGAAACCACCACTGCACGTTTAAGTCCTTCATGGACTGCAAGCCGATAACGTTTTCTGGCGAAGAAGGAGCAGTAGGACTCCTCAGGTGGATCGAGAAGTCCGAGAAGGTTTTCTCCATGTGTAATTGCCCGGCTGAAAGCAAGGTGAAGTTTGCTACTGGTACCTTTGAGGGAGCTGCTCTCTCCTGGTGGAATGCCGAGATCCAGATGATTGGGATTGATGTGGCTAATAACATGCAATGGGAAGCATTCAAGGAACTGATTATGGAGGAGTACTGTCCCCGTGACCAAGTGAAGAAGCTAGAGAGTGAATTCTTGAATCTGAAGATGATTGGGTCTGAAGTTGAGCAATATACTGCGCGTTACCATGAGTACGCGGTCTTGTGCCCCACAATGGTTGATGCTGAGTTCAAACGCATTGAGCGTTACCTGGAAGGCCTTGCGCCTCAAATCAAAGGATTAGTGACTGCCAGCAACCCCGCAACCGTGCAGCAAGCCATCCGTTTGGCTCACAAACTTACTGATCAGGAGGTTGAGAAGGGTACACTTCCTGCAAAGGCCACTGAGAAGACTGCCCTTAGTGGCAAAAGAAAAGCTGATGATGAAGCTCCTGAGAACTCCATGAACAATCAGAGTATTGGAAACAGCACTGGGAGATCCTATAACTCCCAAGGTCAAAGTAAGAGGTCTGGAAACAACAGTGGAAACTACCGCCAGGGCGGTAATGGTCAAAGCAACTACAGGGGTAACCTGCCTTTGTGTAACAAGTGTGGGAAACATCATGCTGGTGTTTGTAGAAAGAATTTGAACTGTGAAAGGTGTGGAAAGAAGGGCCACGAAGCAAAAGACTGTTGGGCAACTCTACCTGAGCAACAAAACCGCCAAAGGCAAAACAACAACAATCATGGCAACAACAACTATGGGAACAACCGCAATGGGCAAGGAAACAATCAGAATAATAATGGTGGAGCCCATGGCTGTTTTGAATGTGGTGCCCAAGGCCACATTAAGAGGGACTGCCCACAGCTGAGAAGACAAGGAAACGGTAACCAAGGAAACAACGGTGGGAATGGTAATGGTGGAGGAAATGGTAACGGGAATGGTAACAATGGAAATGGTGGAGATGGCAGAGGAAGGGCTTTTGTTATGGGTCAAGGTGAAGCTCGCAATGATGCCAACGTGATTAACGGTAAATTCATCCTTAATGGTTTCTTTGCTACTATGTTATTTGATTCTGGTGCTGAAAGAAGTTTTATTTCCACTAAATTTGCTAAGTTGATTAATGCTAAACCTATTGCCCTAGACGCTAAGTATGTGGTAGAGCTAGCAAATGGTAAACTTCATGATACGACTCAGATAGTTAAGGACTGTAAGTTAGAACTAGCTGGCCATACACTAGGAATCGACCTTATGCCTTTCCCGATTGGTAGTTTTGATGTTATAGTAGGAATGGACTGGTTATCTGAAAACCGAGCTGAAATCTTATGTAAAGAAAAAGTGGTTCGTATCCCACTCGAAGGAGGAGAAGTGTTAACAGTTCAAGGTGAAAAAGGTGGAACAGTAACTGGTATTATTTCGTTTCTCAAAGCTCAAAAGTGCCTTCGTAAAGGTCACTTCGCGATTCTTGCAAACATCACCGATTCGACACTTCCCGAGCGCAGAATCGACGACTACCCGATAGTCCGCGACTTCCAAGATGTATTTCCTGAAGATCTGCCTGGTCTGCCTCCATTTCGACAAGTAGAGTTTGGAATCGATCTAGCTCCTGGAGCCGCTCCGATTGCACGCGCACCTTATCGTTTGGCAGTAAGCGAACTCAACGAACTCTCCACACAACTTCAAGAGCTACTCGACAAAGGGTTTATTCGTCCAAGTTCGTCTCCATGGGGAGCACCGGTTTTGTTTGTTAAGAAGAAAGATGGAACGTTCCGTATGTGTATTGATTACCGAGAGCTTAACAAGGTTACTATCAGGAATCGGTATCCACTTCCTCGAATCGACGATCTCTTCGACCAGCTACAAGGTTCAAGCTACTTTTCAAAGATTGATCTACGGTCTGGATATCACCAACTTCGCGTTCGTGATGAAGATGTTCCCAAGACTGCTTTCAGAACTCGCTATGGTCTCTACGAATTCCTGGTTATGCCGTTTGGGCTAACCAATGCACCTGCCGTATTTATGGATCTAATGAATCGAGTGTGCAAGCCGTACCTCGATAAGTTTGTAATAGTTTTCATTGATGATATTTTGATCTACTCCAAGACAAAGGAAGAACACGAGGAACACCTACGACTTATCTTGGAATTACTCCGCAAGGAACAGCTTTACGCTAAGTTTTCAAAGTGCGATTTTTGGATTCGCGAAGTCCAGTTTCTTGGACACATTGTCGATCAGAATGGGATTCATGTCGACCCAGCCAAAGTGGAAGCTATTAAGAATTGGTCTATTCCTAGAGCGCCGACCGAAATCCGACAATTTTTGGGACTTGCCGGATATTACCGAAGGTTCATTAAGGGCTTCTCACAATTGGCTCAACCCTTAACAGCTTTAACGCACAAGGGAGTGCAATATAGATGAGGTGAAAAAGAAGAACACGTGTTTCAAACTCTCAAGGATATGTTATGTTCAGCTCCAATTCTTGCGTTACCTGATGGAGTTGACGACTTTGTAGTCTACTGTGATGCATCCATCCAAGGACTCGGTTGCGTGTTGATGCAACGGGACAAAGTAATTGCCTATGGGTCCAGGCAACTGAAGGACACTGAGAAGAATTATACAACGCATGATTTGGAATTAGGAGCCGTTGTTCATGCACTCAAGATTTGGAGACATTATCTCTACGGGACAAAGTGCACAATATTTACCGACCACAAGAGCCTACAACACATCTTTGAACAGAAGGATCTCAATATGCGACAACGAAGGTGGGTCGAGCTATTGAATGATTATGACTTAGCGATCAAATATCACCCAGGAAAAGCCAATGTTGTGGCTGATGCATTAAGTCGGAAGGAGTATGAAAAGCCTCGACGAGTACGAGCGCTGCAACTTACCATCCACACGGGATTGCCGGATCGAATCCGCGATGCCCAACAAGAAGCTTTAAAGGAAGAAAACTTCGCAGCTGAAGCACTGCGAGGGGTGGATGGAAATTCTGAAGTTAAGTCCGACGGACTCAGGTATTACAATGACAGAATTTGGGTTCCTCTACTTGGAAATCTTCGTGAGCTCGTGATGGACGAGGCTCACAAATCAAGGTATTCGGTGCACCCAGGATCAGATAAAATGTACCAAGATTTAAAGGGTTTGTATTGGTGGCCGAATATGAAAGCCGGCATTGCTCGATATGTGGCTAAGTGTTTAACATGCTCAAGGGTTAAGATTGAGTACCAAAAGCCTTCAGGGCTATTGCAGCAACCAAAGATCCTAGAATGGAAATGGGAGGATATCTCCATGGACTTCGTAACGGGATTACCTCATCGATCGAATCGACCGGATGCGATTTGGGTTATCATTGATCGTTTAACCAAGTCTGCACATTTTATCCCAATGAGAGAAAGTGACAATATGGATAAGTTGACAAAGCTGTACATCGACCGAATTGTGGCACGTCATGGAGTGCCTAAGACCATTATCTCTGATCGAGATCCTCGATTTACTTCACGACTATGGCAATCAATGCAAGAAGCACTGGGAACCAGACTTGATATGAGCACAGCTTATCACCCGCAGACCGATGGTCAGACGGAACGAACTATTCAGACTTTAGAAGACATGCTCCGAGCTTGCGTTCTCGACTTCGGTAAAGACTGGGAGGCTCACCTTCCGTTGGTGGAGTTTTCCTACAACAACAGTTATCATTCAAGTATCGGTGCTGCACCTTTGAAGCCCTTTATGGCAGAAAATGTAGATCGCCCGTGTGTTGGGCTGAAACGGGTGAGAAAGGACTCACCGGACCGGAACTCATTCATGATACGACTGAACGAATTATTCAAATCAGAAAGCGGATAGCCGCAGCACGTGATAGGCAAAAGAGCTATGCCGACAAACGCCGTAAACCTTTGAAGTTCGAGGTAGGCGACAAAGTGTTATTAAAGGTATCTCCCTGGAAAGGTGTGATACGCTTCGGAAAGCGTGGAAAGTTAAATCCTCGCTACATCGGTCCTTTTGAAATCATCGGGGAAGTAGGCCCGGTGGCCTACCGATTACAACTCCCTGCCGAACTCGATGGAGTCCACAACGTGTTTCACGTCTCTAACCTAAAGAAATGTCTGGCTGAAGACACCGAGATAATTCCTTTGGAGGAATTGGAAATTGATGAACATTTGAGATTTATTGAGCAACCGGTAGAAATCATGGGACGCGAGGAAAAAGCCCTCAAACGTAGCAAGATTCCGATCGTCAAGGTGCGATGGAACTCAAGACGTGGACCTGAATATACTTGGGAACGAGAGGATCAAATGAAGAAAAAGTATCCTCACTTGTTCGAGCAAACGTCCACGGAAACTCAAGGTATGATTTAATTTTGGGGACCAAAATTCCTATAACAGGAGGCGGATGTGACGACCCTAAAACTTTTGCTTTCTTTCCCCAGCGACGACAGCCGAGGCTGCGAACGCTACGACGCAAGAATAATTTTCGGGACGAAAATTCCAGTTACAAGGGGATGATGTGACATCCGAGAATTTCAAGGTTTACTTCCGTTAGACAATTCCGTTAGTTACGTTATAAGTATTAACTTAGTAACTAATGCTTAACTAGGCCGAATACGTCCACGACCTTTGGTTGATCACCGAACCCGCCCATATGTGCTATGTGTTCATTTATTAATGTCATTATGTGCAATGTGATTTAAACGCATGATTTAATATTATGAATAGCATGACAAATTGTAAATCCTTGATTATGTGAAAATTTGCCTAAGTTGTGCAGCCAGCGAAACTACCGGGCGAAACTGTAGTGTCGCCCGGTAGCCAGCTAAGCTAATCAATTAAAACGTGACCAGAGCCAGTTTCGCCTGGCCAGCGAAACTGCCAGCGAAACTAGCCTCTGATATAAATAATCTTAATAAACCCTAGTTCTCCCATTTTGCCTCATTTACACAAAAACACACACACTCTCCTGAAACTTCTGGACCCGCTGATTCCAGCCGAGAACCACCAAGAATCAGCTATCATTCCGAGTTGTGAAGATCATCCATCGATCCTAGATCAACCGTGAGTCCCAAAACCACCATTTTTATGCTTTTCTATGTGTTTCTTCATAAAGCATGCCTAAATCTCTGTGTTATCGTTAGATCTTCTGTAGAAATGCTTAGGAATGCTAGATCTATCATAAAGTTTGCAACTTTACGTTTGAAATCCAACCATGATAGAGATTTATGCCATTTAGGTCACTTTAGGGTTTTAAATGCATTTTGGTGATTTGATGATGAATATGCATGAATAAGGTGTTAAAACTTGTTGTTTGATGTTGGTAAATGCCTATGTATGCTAAACAATGAATTGCATGAAGTATGGAAGCTGTTAGGTTGATTTTTAGGCTGATCCGTATGTTTTTCGCGACCAGCGAAACTGTCATGTTCTCTGGGCGAAACTGTCCAGCGAAAGTATGCATATCTTCAACCAGCGAAACTGCAGTGTCGCCGGGTAAACCAACCAGACCAGCTCGAGCGAATCTACCGAGCGAAATTCCCTGAACGAAAGTTCAAACCAGTTTCGGGCGAAACTAGGCTAGCGAAACTGTGCCAACAGTTTCGAGCGAAACTAGCCTAGCGAAACTGTGTCATCGGGTATTGCCTAGCGAAAGTGCTGCCCGTGCACACAGCGAAACTGACTAGCGAAACTGCTAGCGAAACTGAGACCAGGATCCAAACTTGTACAATTTACTTGAATGTTATGCCATGACTTACATGATTATGCCATGATGATACATGCTTTGATTTCTGATATATATGAACCCTTGTTTATGATCAACCATCGGTGTCGTGTATCCGTATGTCGAGTCATAGTTCCAACGTGCTATGTTATGGGCCATAGTGACGTTAAGTAAAGATTAGACACAAAACTAATACTTAAGACCTAAACGTGTTCATAGGTCTTCGTTAAGCAAACTTGGATTATATAGCAAGTGTAGCAGTGCAACCCAAGGTGAGTGTCACTAACCCGATTACCGTGAACCCGTTTGGGTCACACCGAATAACTAAAAGTAAAACAATGCTGACAAACTCGAGAGTGCTAGGCACCTCCCTGATAAACTTGAAAACTTGGAGTGCTCGGCACCCACTTGATGAACTTGAAGTGCTTTATGGGAAGCACTTGTGAATTACTTAAACAACTATTTCTGAAACGAAACTGAAAACACTTTTGAGATTCATGAGAATCCAGTAAACCTTTTTAATATGGCTAGTGTAGGTTAAAGTCTAAACCACATGATATCACATGATTTCTAAGGATGCCTTGAAAACTTAAAAGTCCTCAACTAAATTGTACCATTAATTGTAAAGCGAGGGGATGTTGGGTAGATCTACTGGAGTTTGACAAACTCCGCCCCGTGGCACGGGGAGTGCACGGAGGTACAATATCAGCCTATCTGACCGTGATCCCGAGAGGACACGGGGGAGGCAAATCCGCGATGACGTAGGTCCGCAGTACTAGATGGCACGGCCACTACAATAATTTATGGTCAGCTTTGGTACAAACTTCCTTAGTGCATGGAACAACGGATTAGCTACCCGCGATATCGGTTGAGCACTTTAACTATACAAGACTAGTACATACCCGATAACGTAGGTTACGGACAATACTTCCACAAAACCACAATACTATGATTTTGATTATCACAAGCATTGCTTTTCACAATTAAATTGTATATAAGAATATGATTACACGATTATGATTTATGAGACCGGGCCACTGCATGACAAGCCCACTGTGAACTCACCAACCGTTAGGTTGACACTTGCGTGGTTTAAACTTTTGCAGATCGCTAAGGAGTATCCGGAGCGGGTTGGCATGGCACATGAAGACTTTTATTCTTAGTTAAAACTTAATTGGGAATTTAAAACAATGTTTATGTAAAGCATGTGGTTAGTGCTAAAGATAATATTTTCCGCTGCGTACTGTTAAACTGTTCTATTTATTAATGTTTGGACTTTACTCTGATTCGTTTAGTATTTGTAACTAATGGTTGTGGTCCTGGTCTGGTCGCACCCCTTAACGGTATAAACTCCGTTAGTGGTTAATTTGGGGGTGTGACAGAGGGGAAGCTTTGCAATTCTCAATTTCTTCAAAGTTAACACTTTTTCATGAGAATTAACATTTAAATAGAGGTTTGGGTGTTTTTAAAATGTTTTTGAAAGTTTGAGGGGCCTTAATTGAAAATTTGAAAAAGGTATATAATACCCCCTCACCCATTTCCGATCGGCATTTCTGATCTCTCTGCGTTGACGATACTCCCTCTAGCCAAAACCCTAACCGCCGTCCTCATTCACCGGAAAACCAGCTCCGACCCACCTCCGGCCGTCCACTGTGCGATCCGACCTCACCAACACCCTCGCAATCCGTTTCCGACCAAGAAACCCTCTTCAAACAACTGTTTTCACAAGGATTTGTCAGTTTATTCACGGGTTTTGCGATTTGAGCCCTAACTCGTGATTTTCTTCTCTTTTTACTGTGTTCAAGTCGATTTAGCGAGATTTGAAGTCGATTTTGTGGTTAAGATACTTTAAAGGTAGTGTTGGTTATATACTTGTGATTATTTGAGGTTTTAACGTGATTACGAAGTTTTTGCAGGTTTGGCTATGGCGGATGTGGCGTTTACGATAATCTCGATGAAGAAGATGACGTTTGGAGTTCACGATCCTCGTTTACGATCGATGTTTACGATCCATGTTTCCGATAACGTTTACGATCGGGCCTAACTGTTTACGATTGGGCTGTTAGATTACGACTGGGCTTATGCCGAACCGTTTTCTATCCAATCGTGAACCCGCTTGTCTGATCGTAAACCCAAATTGGGAATCGTAAACTCATTATTTGGATCGTACACTGATTTGATGAATCGTAAACACACTTAAATGTGATTTAAAATCATAAACACCTAATATTTTTTGGAATCCAATTAAAGTTAAGTTAAAACTAATGGTGGTTGTGAATTTTGTGTGCTTAAATCAATTATTTTCCCTAAAAGTTTAAATTGAAATTTTGTGAATTTCAAAAGTAAAATTTGATTTTCAATTGAACTTCGACAAGGGTTAATAAACTTAATTTCACTTTAACGATCAAGTCTGATACATGTGTCTTGTCTTTCTCAGATGGCAGACGACATGCTTGACGAAGAGATAAAGTTTGAAAGTGATCACTGCATCCCGACGTATCTTGAAGACCCACTAGAAAAGCATATGGAATTATTTTATTCACTGGTGGCCGGGATGAATATCTGCAAGATAAACCATGCCCTGAGATCAAGTGTGCTGATTGATGAGCAGCTTGTAAGGGAGTTCTGGGGATCTGCTAGAGCTGATGCAGATAAAACAACAATCACTGCAACAATCCAGAACAGGGGGATAAATTCAGGAGGATGACATCAGAAAAGGGCTGAACATCATTGATAGTGCTGCTGATCCGATTGAGTATCCGAAGGAAGTTGTGCTAGCAGGTGCTCAATCTCTGGGATATGAAGGAAAGTTCCCTCCCATCTTCAAGAAGTTGTTGCCGCACTACTGGAGGTGCCTGGCTCACTACATGCAAAAATCATTTCTGGGAAAGAGAACTAGCTTTGATCAGCTCAACAAACTGCATGGAACATCATTTGTCGCATTGGCCTTGGACTGGAAATTCAATTTCTCCAAGATGATGTTGTTGGATTGGATAGGTAATGCTGACCTGAGCGCCCGAGAACAGTTCCTGATGACACCAAGATTTGTACAGATGGTGGTCAAGAAGAAATATCCTATGATTGAAGAGAGGGTGGAAAATTGGATATTAAGGTGATGGATTGTGGAGTGTTTGGACTATAGACCCAAGACAGAAAGGGTAAAAACAGTTTTCAAGGAAGGCTTGAATGGGTCAAGACGGGTGCATTTCCCGAAGTGGCAAGGGAATAAGAAGTTGAAGAATCTGAACCTGAAGCCGATGTGCCAACTATAAATGCATCTGTTGCTGAAGATCAAGATATAACAGCAATTCCGGGTGTAAATGTGCAAGAAGAAGATGTGGTGATACCTTCTGATGAAGAAAATGTGATGGACGACATCTTTGCTAATCAAGGGAATTTGGATGATGATATCTATGGAGACTTGGAACCAATCAATCTTAAAAGATCAAGAGATGTCCTGAACTCATCTTCTAGTGGTGATTCCATCCCTCAAGAGTTGGATATTCAGTTCATTGTGAATGAGATGCTTGAAGAGCCGGTCCCCTTCCGTGAACCATCTCCCAGGAAGAAGACAGATCCAAGAAGTATCCGGTTCAAGTTCACAAAGACTAGCTCAAGTCTGTTGATGGTCCATCCAACTGAGTCTAGTTCTCAAAGTCAAACTGCTCAAGAAGAATCAACGGTTCCAAATGTTGAAGATCAACCTTCCCAGGTTCAAACTGAAAGCCCTCTTCTGAGTGAACGTAGCCCTGTTCATGAAGAAAGGCAACCTCTGGAGGTTGATAACACTGTTGTTGTACCCAGCCCTGTCAGAATAAGTGTCTCTAGTGGAACAAGTCTGCCGCCAACTGTTATTCCAAGTTTCCGCCCACTTCAAGCTGCTGAGCTACCAATTGAGATGAGGATAAGTGCAGACCCTCACATAAACTTTCTGATGTCTCAGAACAGAATTAGGGAGACTGAGATAAAAGCACTCCAGGCTGAGAACAGAAAACTGAAGGACAAGGAAGTGGCTGACAAGAATAGAATGAAGTATCTGTATGAGACCTTGATGGACCTGAAGAAGAAGTTTGGTGATTTGAAAAATGTTGTGGAGTCAAATACTTCAGGTGCCCCTGGTCAAAGTTCATCTCAGGGTGTGCAAGGTACAGAAGCAGTAAATGTGGATGATGGAGATGACACTATCGAGATGTCTAACTATGCCCGAAGTGGAAGGGTCATCTCCAAAGCACCAGAAGGTCACGACAACTGGTTTAAGGAATTCTTTCAAGGACCAGACACCACTCAATACACCCTTGATGTTGGTGAAAGCTCCTATAGAAAAAAGGGGGAGTAGTGAAACTATTCTATGCTGGCACTATGACACAGAGAAGAAGCTGTTTGCTGTGATCCGTAACGGCTACAGTCCAGTAGAGTACTATAAAACACGTGCCCAATTTCATTCATGGACTGAGCCTGAGATTAGAAGTCTGCTTAGAGCTCCATACATCAACAGATAGAACAGCACCGAAGGAGATCTTATTCGAAACAATCTGATGAGCCAATTAGAAAATAACTTTGCAAACTTTGAGCTGAAGCAAGTAAGATGGGTCGAGACTGGAACTGACCCAGTAACTGGTGAGTCGATAGGTGAAGCAAGGAGACCACCCACCAAACGCACAAGAGTGATCAATATGTTGGATGAGATCGAAGACGGTACCTTAGTCAAAAGCTTTGACTGTTGGTGTTATGATCCAACGACTCACGAGGTGGTGGTTCTCTGCAAAAGAATGAGGCAATTTCGTTTCTACGATCTGGTCGATCTGCTGAGATTTGGCGAAAAAGACATCAAGCTCCTAGCCTCCCAACCGATTCTCGGTGATGAGACTGATATGGAAAATGCTGTAAGGGTAGGGATCTTCCATGGAACGGCTAATCGGATCGTGGCAAATGGATGGTGGTCGAACAATGTGCAGAATACTTTCAGATTCGATCTGCAGCTGCCATAGGTGATCTAATGGTTCATGCCTAGGGGAAGATTGTTGGGCTATATATATTAGAGGCATGAACATTAGTTGTGGGCTTGTTAGTTATTGGGATTTTGGGCTTAGTTAGATTATATTTAGGCCATGTGGGCCGATTTCTAGTGTTTATGATTGGGCTATTTGTGTTTATGATTGGCCCTAGGGTTTGTAAGAGGTAGTATAAATACCTCTCATGTTTATGATTATTCTAAGCTTTTGGAGATTACATTTACGATTTCACTTTCACTTTGTGTTTACGATCTGTCCCATTTGCTTCAAGTTTGTAGTGTTTCACATTCAAGATTCGATCTTTCTTATAGATTGAGTCTCTTTCTTCTACATTCTTCTTGAATCAATCACATACGAGGATTCCGCACTCGTTTGTGATTAAGATATCGTGATTGGTTGATTTTCGGACCTACACTTTGTCAAATCTATTTCTTCTACTTTCTTCTTGAATCAATCTTGTACAAGGATTCCGCACTTGTATTAGATCAAAATATCGTGAACGGTTGTTGATCTTGGACCAACAAATATGCCTTATAGTCAAATTCGAGAGCAACATAGTCAGATTCAACATATTTATGTAAAGGTTTTGGTATCTTGACTTCAGCGTCATCAGCAGATGGAACTGTGGGAGAGTAAGGACCTTAAGTCAAGGATTTCTATATACGGTGATCTAAGATCCTAACAAAACCTTCCATCCTAAGTTTCCAGGTACCAAAGTCATCAGGAGTGAACATTGGCGGTTTGTTAGCACTACCATTTAAACATCCCAAACTGAGTTCATTCATTTTGAAAAACTTTTGAAAGATAGAAATAACAAAGCTTGTAAAGTAAACGAGTAGAGTATCAACTTTTAAGCACTGGAAGTCTTCAAAGTGAGAGCCAAAGCTCTGATACCACTTGTAGGATTGAAAATTAGTTAGACTTTAACTACACCAGAACCCTCTACTTGTAAATATAACCCTGCGGAATTAAAGTTATATTTCACTTTACTTGAGCTGATTGTAGTTCTCTTGTATTAGGTAGTGTTTGATTTGCATAAGTATAGTAATAACGAAGTAAGAAATACTCAGCACTATTTGCATTAACACAAAGTTACACTATTACAAGGTGATCAAGAACTGTGTGTAAACTAGAGCTAACTAATGCTATATATGGTGCAGATGAGATCAATGACAGCCATTAATCTCGAACGATTTAATCTAAACCGTTAACTACAAAGTCAAATACAAACTACCAAAATAATAAACTTCGACAATCGGAATATCTTGAGTGTTAACAACAACAACCTATTTTAGGAGAGCGACTTTGATAGATTTGGAAGCAACCGAGAAGCTTTTGCAAGATTGGACTACTGAAAAGACATCTTAGGAAAAGTCTGGTTGAACTCATTATCTGGTAGATAATCGAGTTCACTCGGAATATTCGCTATCAGACAAAAATGCTTCTTCTGCTTGAACTGCTGGTTCCGCTTGAAGTTGAGACTTCCGCTTGAACTTCAACTTCAACCGAAAAACATCAAAACTGGCTTTCAGCCAAAAATCTCGAAAGCGATATTCCTTACAGTGGTTGTAAAGTCGTGGAGCGATGGATCGTTTGCTAATCAAGTGATAACGAGATAGAGACAAGATCAAACGTAAATATAAATGAGATTTGTATTGATAAAGCTTGAGAGCATACACACAGGAAACACACAGAATATAAGATGAATGACCAGAAGTTCTAATGCTCTCTATACAAGCTACCTATTTATAGGTGACTTATTCTGGCTAGCGTACCACCTAGCACACCATCTGGTACGCTGGTCCATAGCAACTGGTATGGAGCCTGGTATGCTGCCAGCAAGACTCACTCTCATGCTCATTACATAGATACAATACACGAGACACAACTTAGCATAGGAATATGCTCTAACAAACTCCCCCTTAACGTGTAGTGTATCCATTCTAACGAGAACTCTAGTCTTCAATCTTCAACATCGCTGCATCCGATCTTTAACTTGAAATCTTGTCAGAAATAGAGCTAGCATGGCTGGATCAAGACTTGAACAATCTTTGAACTTCAAGATCCACTTGTGAAAAGATACAAAAAACTCCCCCTTTTTACCATGCTTGATTCTTGACACACAGCACCTGCAACTTTAGAAGACAAAAGTTCAGTTTTTCCGTTTGAATTATCGAAATTAATTTAATCTTGGTGCAAAACTTCTCTTTTGAGAATCCAAGATGAACTTGAAAATTTTGTTTTTGTATCAAGTGTTGATCGATCGAAAACAATTAAGAAATAAAATCTTTTTGACTTTTAAAAACTTTAGATCAAAAGACACCTAATTATTTTTTTGGATTTTTCCTAAATGGAAACATAGATGCAATACTGAATCACACCCTATTTTTGATTTGAGAAAGATCACTATCTGGGATCATATTGGTCACAACGTGCTGAACTACACTTCAATTTCAATTATTGTAGCTCTGAAAAACCACTTGACGATCTTACTACTGCATGATTCGGTAATTCGAGAATGAACAAGATGTAAATAAAGCTTTGCTTTATTGATTCACAAAGAGTTACAATGTAGAGAGAGAAAACACCTTAAGAACACACAGTTAAGAATGATAGAAATGACAGAACTCCTGAACTCTCTCTAAAACAAACTATTTATAGTCTCTAACCAACTGGCCGGTGTACCACCCACGTACCATTTGGTACGCACGTACCATCTGGTACGTCTGACCAACTGGTACGGCCAGTTGACTATCTTGACTCACACAAACACTCTTGATTAGATACAATACACGAGACACATGTTAGCATAGGAATATGCTCTAACATACTCCCCCTTAACGTGAGGTGTATCTAGCCATCTATTTATCTAATACTTCAGTCTTCAATCTTCAGCATCACGGCGTCTGATCTTCAACTTGAAATCTTGTCAGAAATAGAGCTTGCATGGCTGGATCAATCTTGAACATTCTTTGAACTTCAAGATCCATTTGTGAAAGATATAACAAACTCCCCCTTTCACCATATTTGAGTCTTGTGACACAGATAACCTTCAATTTCAGAAGACAGAAATGCGGCTTTCTTTTCTTTATGAAAAATTAATTTAATCTTGGCGCAAAACTTCTCTTCGAGAATCCAAGATATAATTTGAAATTTTGAATTTTGTATCTTGTATCGATCGGAGGAAAACAAATAAGAAACAAAATCTTTTTGGCTTTTTGAAACTTTATATCAAAACACACCAAAAATCTTTTTGATTTTTCTAAATTTATACTAAAACACACCTAAAATCTTTTTGATTTTTCAGATATGCAACATAAATGCAATACAGAAATGAAATACTGAATTACACACTATTTTTGTCTTTTGTGAGAAAGATCACAACTTGGGATCATATTGGTAATGACATGCTGAACTACACTTCAATTTCAATTACCTTAGCACACAAGTCATGTCGATTGCTGGTATAATTTGTTCATCTTAAACTCAGGCACAATCATACTCATAACATCTGGATATGTTATTGTATTGATTTAGATTGCTTTGACCAGTGTACCCCACACTATTAAACATACTCAGATATGTATTTTCTTTTATATCACACTTTGTGATTTCATTTGTGATTTAATCACATAATGATTGTATTCATGATTTAGTCAACTGTGTTCCATGCAAAAAGAAATAAGAACGTTAAATCGTCTACCTTAAGGTCGATCTTTCGATACGTAGATAAGGCCTCGGATTTAACAAAATAAGAAAATAAAAATAAGTTGAAATTGTATAACCCAACAACAATCAGGTCGGTACTCCCGTACACGCAGAGAAAGTCCGATGATTTAAACGAAACACCAAAGAAAATAAAGCAGAACGTTAAACGAACAACAATCAGGTCGATCTTTCGATACGCAAAGAAAGTCCGATCGTTTGACAAAATAAAGAAAATCAAACAAGTTTAAATCTTTGCAAAATGAACACATGTATACACAGTGACTTCTCATTTTTCTTTTTCACATATCGTTTTCTTGATATATCATGAGATACGCATCACGATGTTGTCCACTTAGTCAAGCATTTGTATTTAATGTGTTTATCACATCAGCATATTTTCTGATTTAATGTCGAGCCTACCAAGCACATCAAGCAAAGATCTTATGGTTTTTTTTATCTAGTTTATCCATGAGCCAGACACGTAAGCCAATGTACCATCATTTCCCAATTATTTGGGATCAATTTCTCATTTTTTCAATGTTTTTGTATTTCTCAGTTTTTTTTCATTGTTTTTGTATTTTTCCTTCCCCCCCCCCCCCTTAAAATGAAAACTCTATTTTGGATTTTCATTTTAACAAAAACACAAAGACACTATTTTTGGTTTTTCAATTTTCTCCCCCTTAACAACATACAGAATGTAAAAGAAAGAAAATGGACCAATCGATACTGATACCTTGTCAGAGTTTAGCTTTCAGAAAAACTTTCAATTTTTAAACATGAAGCATTCAAGTTAAGTTAAACAAGAGACTCCACTATCAGTAACTGCTTAAAGCTTGAACTTCACAATCACCAATAGGTCTTCTTGAAGAAACCTGCACACTGGTTTAAATGATTAGTACTCATATGACCCGAAGCACACAGCTTCTGGTCGACCAGTGTCTTCCATATAATCAGTTGCAGCGTTGGTAACCAACTTAGGTCGCCACTGCATTTTTGTGGTTGCAGTTTTTACTGAAACATCATCTTGCGATGAATCACCAACACTAGAATCACCTTTGAAAACATGTTTACTTTTTGATTGAAAATGTGAAGTTGGTGTGTCAGTAAAAATTCTGCCTGATTAATCGATTATCGTGGCAGTTTTTCCAGAAAAAGTTCGTTTGGTAGTTACAGGACAATCCTGTGCCATATGTCCCTTTCGGCGACATTGATAGCACAAACGATATGATCGTTTAGATTGTGGCTTGTCCCGAACTAGATGACATTTATCAGTGAGTTTAGAATCATCAGAAATATCATCAAAAACTTGAAATCGGTTAGAGTGTACCCATTTTGATGTAGGACTTTGAGGTGTAGCATTAGAACCAGATGAAGAGAATTCGTTCGGAGAACTCTCAGTTGAACCTTTCTTCTTTTGCTTTCCCCCAAACCCTTTCTCCATTGTTGAAATGCATACTTGAACCAGATGACATATTTGATCCAAGGTTGTATCTTTCTTTTCCTTCTTTGACATTTTATTATTCTCTGTAACCTTCTTTCCTGCACTCCCCAACCCAGATTGTTTATAACCAGGTAGCTTTGTCAGATCAATTTGAGATTGACAAGAACCATCTTGAGCAGCTTGGGTGAATTTAGCTTTAATGCCCTTTAAGTTGTTAGCTCGTACCAACTCAGCTGCTAATTCTTTCTCAGACCCTAGCTTCTCATCTATTTCAATTAACTTATTATCAGAAATTTGTTGATTAGGAACACCAATACCACCAGAAACAAATTTAACAAATGTAGGTGCACTAGATGCTGAAGATTCTTCTTTCTTGTTGACATGTTTTAACTTCTTCTTCTCCGAATTTTCAGACACAAATGCAGAATAATCTTCCTTTGGAATCGGAGTGCTTAACTCAACAACAGACTCTGTTTGAATCACCGGATGTGGAATCTGATTGAAATCATCGCCTCCAAACACCTTCTTGAAATTATCGTCTTGATACAAATAACTCGCAAACGAATGAGAAGTCTTCAAGTTATGCAATTGACGATTTAGATCCAAGATTTCGACATTCAAATTGGCTATGATCTTTTGAGCTTCAACAACAACCTTTTCTGATTGAATCAGCTTTTCAGATGTGCTGTTAAGTAAAGACTTTTCTCTTCGCATACCATCATGAGCAGCAAGCACTTCTTTTCTAATTTTCTCCACTCTGTCTTTATAGATCTCAAAATTTTTGGTTAACAAAATCTTGTCCTTTTTCAGAGTAGTGATCTTATCTTGCAATTCAGACTGAACAATTTGATATTGACTTCTGTCAGCAGTAACGTCATCCAATGCTTTTTTAAGTTCATCATTAGATGCTTTAAGCGCTTCTACCCTCGCTGTGGATTTTTGAAATAGATTCTCGAAATCGTCACACACATCTTTAGCTTGATACTTATATTCTTCAACCTCCTTGACCAGCTTTTCATTAGTAACAGTTAACTGAACAATTTTTGTCATGAACTCATCATTTTCATGTTGAAGTTGTGACTTTTGTTGATCATTCTGAATACAACCTTCTGACAATTGTTTCTGAATATCTGCTAACTCTTCCAACAATACACTCTTTTCATTAAGTAATTCCTCATTCATCTTAAAAATTTCATTAGAAACTTCACACTTCTGTTTATAACTTTCTATCTCGTCTCCATTCTGTTTCTTTTCCTCAATCATCCCTGCTTTTTCTTGAATCAACTTTTGAATCTTTCGATCTTTCTGAGTATAAAATTCACACGTGGACTCATAACCATTTATGTCAGAATCACTTGTTTCAGATTTACTAGTTTCAGATGTATATCCACTCGATTCAACCTCAATATTTGTCATTAATGCATAATTGTCTGAAGGGCGAACTAAAAATGCTAATTCATCCGGAAAATCTGCATCCCAATCATAACCTCCCTCAGTCACTAGAGCCTTTTCCGCTTTATTGTGATCATGATTATCTGAATTACTTGGTTTAGAAGCAGATTGCTTGCATTCTCGAGCAAAATGCCCTAACTTAGAACATTTGTAACTTTTCAGTTTGGACTTATCTAAACCCAGTATGGCTCCTCCCATAATAGAATTCTTTCCATGCTTGCCCATAAACCGTCGTCCTTTTTCAACAGTCATAGCCAACTGCCAATCCAAATCCAATTTATTTAGCTGATCCTCATCCATCTGTTTTAGATCCTCCGGAACCAAACCAGAATTACCAATTTGACTAAAGATGGATCCTGAAGAAGATGATATGAAAGCACATAATAAAGCAGCTAGATCTTCGGTTGCTTGATTAGAAGTAGACTTGCTTGATGATCTATCAGGAATAGTAAAACTGCAGCCTGAAGAATAACTAGTACTCTCAGACTTTCCAGCAAGAAAAGCTGTTATCGAGGGATTCACGCTTGAACTAGAATGTGATTTAGCTTTAGCATGGACGGTAGCAGAATTCTCTCCAAAATAGATTGCAGGATTCTGAACCGATAGAATTGCTGACTTCTTCACAAGTAATTCCATTTCTCGAGCTTGTAATTTGCTTAATAATTGATTATCCAACTCGAGTAATTTGGATCATTAGCAGGCATCATAACAAAATTCTCCCACGTTTCGGGTAGAGCTTCCAGAAAGTTTTCCTTCAATTCATCTTTTTCCTTCTGGACTCCTACAACATCAAGTTCATTAATCAGATGTGAAAATCTAGAAATCAAGTCTGAAATACTCTCTTTTTCATAATGCTCAAAGTTATCAAACTCTTTTAACAAAACTTTTTTTTGACTCTTCTTATATTGCTCGTATCCTGCACATCTATCTTTTAATGCATCCCACAAAGTTTTTGATGTTGTGCAATTTTTGAATTAATGCAAGAGTTCTCTAGGTAATGCCATTGTGAGATTTGCATAAGTTTTCTTTTATCTAGCATAAACTTTCCTTTGATCTTCATCAAGATCACTTCGTGGAATCAGTTCTCCATTTTTCTTAGGATATGTATATTCTTGCTCAATAGATATCCACAGATCAATGTCAAGAGCATTAACAAAAGATTCAAACCGTTGCTTCCAATTATCATAATCCTCCAACCTAAGCAACTTAGGAACTTTCTGATTTGTTCCTATCTCGTTATCATAGTTCAACATGGCTTGCATTGATGATTGAACAGCTGAAAATGCATGAAAATCACTCATTTTGCATTTACAACACCGAACGCAAAAACTTCAATCTGAAAAACGGACGTCTTCCAAGCGGATTTTGGGGGTCAAACCAGAGGGCATTGGCCGTTAGGCTAGTAAAAGTCTAGATCTTGTCGAGACGAACGTTTTGGCTGGTATTAGCTCCCGTAACTCTTAACGGTCCTCAAGTTACGTACGTCAATTTTAGTGAACACATGTATTCTGCCAACGAACCAAAAGTTTCTCAACGTACCAAATCCGGACCAATTCAATCAGCGTACCAAATGAACTTCCAACGTACCAATTTAACTCATGTACTAGCAGCGGACCAAAAACCCAACGGACCATACGGGGACCAGATTATCTCAGCGTACCAAATTTGGTACGGCGAACCAAAATGGTACTGCGGAACAGAAAATAACCGCTACGGACCAGACTTGAAGATTGCCTTGAGTACCAGAAACGGACCAGCGGCGTACCAGCAACGAACCAAGTTTTCTTGGAGCGTACAGATGCGTACCACGCTGAAATCGACTGATTTTCGCGAATTTTGACAATTTGGATTGGAATTTGCTTCAGAGAGGTGCGAAAACTCACTAGGAACACTCAGAAATCATTTTTCATCTTTGAAACACTTGGAATTGCGAGAATTTGATGAAAGACGAAGAAAACCCACACTTTCTCACTCTAGAACTCGAAAATTTACCAAAAATCACAGCAGTATAGCAACCAATTGCTCTGATACCACTTGAAAAACCACTTGACGATCTTACTACTGCATGATTCGGTAATTCGAGAATGAACAAGATGTAAATAAAGCTTTGCTTTATTGATTCACAAAGAGTTACAATGTAGAGAGAGAAAACACCTTAAGAACACACTGTTAAGAATGATAGAAATGACAGAATTCCTGAACTCTCTCTAACACAAACTATTTATAGTCTCTAACCAACTAGCCGGTGTACCACCCACGTACCATTTGGTACGCACGTACCATCTGGTATGTCTGACCAACTGGTACGGCCAGTTGACTATCTTGACTCACACAGACGCTCTAGATTAGATACAATACACGAGACACATGTTAGCATAGGAATATGCTCTAAAAAGCTCATAAGCCATGTCGAATGCAGATATAATTTGTCCAACTTTAAACTCCGGCAGAATCAAACTCATAACATCTGGATATGTTATAGTATTGATTAGATTTGCTTTGACCAGTGTACCCATTCAGACATACTCAGATATGTATTAGCTTATCACACTTTGTGAATTCACTTGTGATTTAACACATAGCGATTATTTATTTTTATTTATGATATCGTCAACTGTGTTCCATGCAAAAAGAAATAAGAACGCTAAATTGTCTACCTTAAGGTCGATCTTTCGATACACAGATAAGGCCCCGGATTTAACAAAATAAGAAAATAAATCAAGTTGAAATTGTATAACCCAACAACAATCAGGTCGGTACTCCCGTACACGCAGAGAAAGTCCGATGAGTTATACGGAACACCAAGAAAAATAAAGCAGAATGTCAAACGAACAACAATCAGGTCGGTCATGTGGACACGCAGAGAAAGTCCGATCGCTTGACAAAAAAAAAGAAAACAAGTTTAAATCTTTGCAAAATGAACACATGTATACACAGTGACTTCTCATTTTATTTTCACATATCTTTTTCTTGATATCGTGAAATACGCATCAAGATGTTGTCTACTAGGTCAAGCAGCAGAGTTAAGTGTATATCACATACGTATACTTTCTGATTTGCTGTGAGACTATCTAGCACATCTAACAATGGTCTTATGGCTTTTTCATTTACTCTATCTGCTAGTCAGAAACGTCAGCCTATGTACCATCATTTCTCAATGATCAATTCCTCAATTTTGATCTTTTTCATTTTTTTTGTATTGCCTTTTTCTCCCCCTAAAATGAACTACTCTATTTTTGGATTTTTTATTTTAACAAAAACAAAACACTTTTTTTTTAAAAACTTTTGTCAATTCTCTCCCCCTAAACATATGTACAACCACCACAAGTAATCATACGAAAAAGAAAGAAAAGTGATCGACCAAACATTGACACTTTTGAGTTTTAGTTTGTGAAAACATATTGTTTATCAAAAATTTCTTTTGAAAGTCTGTTGGTGAATGATAAAATGTTGAAATGCTAAATTATGCAAGTTCTTCACTATCAGCAACACACGGATGATAGGTCTTCTTGAAGAAACCTGCAGACACCAGATAAACATTAGTGGTTTTGGGATCGACCCGAGTTAATTGCCTCAGGTCGCCCGGTGTCTTCAACATAGTCTTTGACAATCTTGGAAATAACTCGGGGTTTCCAGATCATGGGTGAAGAAAAACTTTTTAATGAATCCACAAAGTTATCAACTTGTGTCTTTGCCCAAGACTGCTCTCTAGTTGATTTGAACATTGACGGTTGTGGTTCAAATCTGACCTTTTTCATTCACAAATTTAGCAGTTTTGTTCACATAGGAGTAAATGCCGCATTTGTAGGACACTGAGCAGCGAGATGCCCTGGTTTACGACATGCATAACATTTTCTTTGAAAAACATTAAGGGAACTACTACCCAGGTTTGATTCAAAAATTTGTTTTTTATCAAACAAATTCTTTGGTTGTTTGTTTCTCTGTTGACTAAACATATCAGGATAACCAAAAGAATTTTCAGAACCAAATGAATCCAATAAATCATCTGAACAAACATACCTTGGAGGTGGACTTCGTGGAGAATAACCAGAAATATAAGAAGACCCTCCAGAATAATAAACAACATTCTTTGATTTGAACACATACAGTTTCTTCAGTTTTGGAGTATTCTTTGAAGCTTTCATCTTTTGTGAGCTTTGATGAATTGATTCCTCTTGAACTTCATAACCAACTCCTTTATGCTTCTAACACTGAAGTTTGGAAGAATTTTAAGAAGATCCAGAAGCTTTTCTGCTTTTAGCGTCGCTAGTGAATTTAACTTTAATGTCTTTTAAGTTGTTATTCTTAATCAAAGCATTCTCTTCTTCATTGACAGAAGAAGAACCAGAACCAAGTATCTCACAAATCTTTTCATCTTTCAAATATTTTGAAGTTGATATAAACTTTGGAGCTTCACCCAACTTCTTCTCCTGTTTCTTAGATTTGTTCTTTTTCTTTGCTGGAGTTGCAAATTTAGAATAATCCTGCAATTCAGCTCTTGGATCGAGTGACACAGATGGAGGATTTAATATAACCACCAGAGCTGGAACAGAATGTAACTCTTCTTCTTTCATACTTTCTTCACTCTTCTCCTGTTTGTAAATGTAACTCAGTAACGTAGGAGACAAAGCTGAATTCTTCACTTGCTTTTGAAGAGAAAGAATCTCAATTTTCAACTAAGATATCTTGACTTGAGCATCCAACAATTCTTTCTGAGTACCAATAAATTTATATGATAATTCATTGTATTCAGACTTCTGCTGCCTTTTTGTATCACATAAATCCATTAACTCAGTATTAACCTTCTCCCACTTCTTTGTGAAATAAGCAACATCTTTTGTTAGAATTTCATTCTTCTCATGAACCTGAACATTTGGATCGCGAAGTTTTGAAATTTCTTCTTGAAGCTCTAAAATTCTATATGCAGCTTCAACAGCAATTGCATTTGCTTTTACATACTTTTGTTAAACAGGCTAACTCTTTGCAAATAGATTTTCAAAATCATAACTGCATCCAGATGTTCAGCTTTTTCTTTTTCATACTCTTCAGCCAACTCATTCTTTTCTTTGACCAACTCAGCATTAACTTTTTCTAATTCAACATTTCGTTGTTATGAACATTTTAAATCAGCTTTCACAACTTTAAGTTCTTCAATTTGAAACCTTGAGTTTTCAATAAAGCTTTAATTTTGTTGTTTGTAGCATCACAATTTGGACATGAAAAACACTTTACCATTTGCTCATGTGTAATGAGTCCAGAAACCTCTCCCTTAACTGTTTCACATGAACTTGTGTCCGAATTCGAGTTAGTCACTTTTTCCTGTATAATCTCAGCAAGAATTGCAGACTCATCAGGATACAATTTAACATACTGTTTTAGATCAGCATTATAGACCATAGCAGGTGATGTTTTATAAACAGAATTTTGTAACATGTTCAGACTTAGAAGTAAAACTATCTGAATTACAAACTGCTGTTAATGCCCTATGATTATGTCTTTCGTATATAATTGCAATCTCCTTTTCCCAGTCATATCCTTCAACCTTTTGTGAAATCAAAGCTTGTGAATTTGAATTGTTTGTTGAAGACGGGGATGAAGTTGCTTTTGAATTTTGACATTCATGAGCAAAATGACCAATCTTCGAACATTTGAAACATTTAACTTTGGATTTATCCAATCCAAGTTTTCCTCCTGGAAGAAAAGATTGTTTACCATGCTTCTTTACGAATCTCTTACCTCTTTCAACAGTCATAGCAAATTGCCAATGAAAATCTAACTCATTCAGATGATTATCATCCAACTGACCTAAGTCATTTGTAAATAGATCAGCTTCTCTAATATTCCCAAAAATTGAACCACTAGACGATGAAATAAATGCAGATAGCAATGAAGCTAAATCATCAGATACATTATTAGACAATGTAGGCTTTGGTGATTGATTTGGACTTGTAAATGTACAACCCGGAGAATAACCATAATTCTCAGATTTTCCAGCAAGAAAAGCAGTAGTAGGACCTTTACTGAAAATATTTGAGTTTTTAGTATTCATGGTCGACTCATTTTCACCATTATATGCCGCTGGATTCTGTACTTGAGCAGGCATGGATTTATTTACACTCATTTCCATATCTCTAGCTTGTATCTGCTCTATCAAACTGTTGAACGTCATTCCTGAAAATTCTTTATCATGTGTAATCATCATTACATAATTTTCCCACTTTCCAGGTAATGCTTCAAGTAACTTCTCTTTCAAATCAGCTTCTTCCTTTTTGATGCTTACTAATGACATTTCACTTAGTAAATGTGAAAACCTAGTAATAAGCTTTGAAATATCTTCGTTTGGATGATGCTTGAAATTATCAAATTCTTTCTTCAACACCTTTTGCTTACTTTTCTTGAATTTATCATTACCCTCACATCGTTTCTGAATGGCATCCCACAATTCCTTTGAAGAAGTGTATGCAGAAAATTGATGTAATAAATCTTTGGGTAATGACATTGTCAAAGTTCCGTAAGCTTTTTTTTTCAGCTTGATATGCCTTATTTTGTTTACCAGTGTGACTTTGTTGCAAAATTGGCCTTCCATTTAAACCCATAGGATATTCATATTGATTATTGTAAGATATCCAAAAATCGACATCATTTGTTCCCACATATGCTTCAAATCATTTGACCCAGCTATGATAATCTTCCAATTTAAGCAACTTAGGAACTTTCTGACTTGTTCATATTTCATTATCATAGTTAATAAGAGTTTGCATGGTGTTTTGTATTGCAGCAAAAGCTTAATAATCACTCATTTTGAAGACGTGTTATTGAAAAACTTCCTGTCAACGTACCAAAACAACTCTCAGCGAACTAAACTGTCAGCTTCCGTACCAAATGAATCCCGACGTACCAAATCAATGGGCGTACCAAATTATAACCAGACCAAAATACGGACCAGATCACTGAACGTACCAACTAAACACCAGCGTACCAAATGAATTTCAATGGACCAATGAACGAACCAGACTACCACGTGTACCAAAATGAACAGTAGCATACCAAATGGTACGTGGTAACCATCGGCGGACCAAACTTGAAGATTGTCTTCCGGACCAAATTCAGCGTACCAAATAACGATGAAGATTGCTTTGCGTACCACACGGCGTACCAACGGCGTACCACCAGTGTCACACCCCCTATTTCAAGTAACGGAGTTGTACTGCGTGGGGTGTGATCCAGAACAGGACCCAAGTCATTAGTTACATTAAACATAAGTTAAGGATTCAAAATGTAAATATATTTCCAAACGGGAAATATTACAACCAGAGTTAAAGTTTAGCGGAAGCTCATAAAAGTTATGTTGCGCAAAACAAGCGCCCGATAAGTAAATGCCAGTTCAAGTTGAAAAGGTTTGAAAACAAATTCCCAAAATAACAGGTTTTAGCCAACGTACGTGCCCAAAAATCCGATACTCCTAGCGTCCTGCAAAGCATGCATAAGAACAAGTGTCAACTAATGTTGGTGAGTTCACATAAGCACATAAGTATATCTAGTATAATTATGCAGTACGAATACAACAGTCTTTATTCGTATGTAAGTATGTATATTACAAGTACAATCCATATCGTAGGTAGCGAGCCTAAGTTCATGTCACTAAAACGTTCGAAACCGAAGCTGACCAATTAGTTGTAGGAATAATCCTAACGTGTTTTGCCTTCCCCGTGTCTACTCGATCACGGTAAGTTTTGTTGGGATTTGACAGTGGTATACGGGTGCCCGGTGACGTTAAAAAAAAACTTGACCGTTTAATTAAAACATTACCGACCGGGTTTAGTAAATTGAGAGTTAAAACGGATTAATCTGGTAATCCGTTTACGCAGCGGAAAAATAAATTTTACTAAATTTAAACGCGTAAACCGTTGGTGTCGAAATCGTGTCAACAGGATCACGATCACCAAAAATATTTAATCACGCAAACACCATTTCGCGGTAAACATTTTAGCGCGAAAATAATAACGATTACATTAATCGAAATTAAATATCTAAACTAAAACCGGAGTTTAGATATACCTTCGCGGTGTTCTAACAAACGTTAGAGACACCGAGGGTCAACAAGATGACGCTAGGGTTTCACGGAAAAATAATCCGAACCGGCGGATTAAATCGTTTGCAAATCGCATACACCGTCTCAAACGGATTCGTTGAGAATAGCAACGATTCCGTTTATGGTGGCGACAAGCGAGCACCAATCGAATCGAGACGGTGACGGCGGCTAGGGTTTAGCCGGGCGATTACCACGATTATTACGACGAGGGCTCGCACTCGTAAAATCGTGACGACGACGATTGTACCGATGAGTGGTGATGGAAACGCGTCGTAGTGAAACGGAGCTACGCTAGGTCGCGACGGCGAGCTAGGGTTTGACGGCGGCGACGGCCCTATGAAAGGGGTTGGCGTCGCCTATGGTGAATCATGGGACGATGGTGATTGTCTTACCTTGATCAATCACGCGAAAGGGATCGTCCGATTGCTTCTCGTCTAACACCGTCTTCTAGGGTTCCACCAAGGAAGCAAGACGACCAAGCTCTAGATGAGGTTGGTTTGCGTGAAGGGAGGGGACGAGGGAGAAGGGAGGTGGCGGCACTAAAAGTGGCGCAGAGAGAGGGGAGAGGGTGTGGAGGAATGAGCAACCAAAACTCCTCCCCTAGCTCTCTATATATAATGGATGGATCCTGGGCTTTATGGAAACCTAAGCCCATGAGGATCCAGTCCATTAACCCTTCTCCAAGTAATTTAAAATTACAATTAATCCCCTTTTAGTTTGCGATTAATTAATAAAACAACTTTATTAATTTTACAAGTCGCAAACTACGAGAAACATAAATAACTATTTATTTATTTCACCATAAAACATTAATCAAATGTTTTTCTCCGTTTATTTAATTATTTCAAGAATAATTATTTGTAATTAATTAAATGTTTATTAATCATGAATAAACATTAAATTAATTATATATATTTCCGTAAATTACCGGTTAGCCTAGTAAGCGGATTTTTATCTCGTTGCCCCCAGTGTAACTCTTTACGGGTCTAACCGGGTCGGGTTCTTGGTGTTGTCGGGTCTGGACATCCAATATCCAACAATCTCCCACTTGGACAGAGTCCGACAACATTTGAAGAAACAGTCAGAGGTGCTCTAGCTACACATGGCTGTCCCAACCAGTTATGACACTTCAAGTCAGTAACCAAGGCATATCTACAAACTCGCGTTGTAGTTTAGACTTATGGTAATTCAAAGTCATTAGTTCCCTTCCGTATAAGACATCAATTGAACGAGAGACATGGATTTATTCATTCTCTTTAATGTTCAATCATTTTATTTCTCGTGTCGTAGTTCGAAGTGATCCAAAGCAAACACACAGTAGGTTTGGGTAAGGCCTTACACTTAACACTTGGAACTCACGAGAGGGCCCACGATGTCTAGCTGTTGCAGTATTAGTGCAAGAGTACAGAATCCCATCTTGACTACATACAGCTCCCACTAAGCCTCAGATCCATTCCCAAAAGTAGTCTTTACTGGCAGTTACGCGACAGCGTATACTACAATCAAAGAACAGTCCTTGGCAAACGGGAGGTAGCATATGTATCTCAGGTCAAAGGACACTATTGAGTATACCATTAATCAAATTCGTCTTATGATTAAATCCATGAAGACAATTTGATACGAGTTACGTCACAACGTCATTCTCTAATGAGGTCTGTGAGTCTGGAGAGTCAACCCTTTGAGTCCAGAGTCAGAATAGTCATAGATCAGTTTTGTTCCCACAAATTAGATCGACTACGGACGGTTTTAGAATATTTCTCTAAATATTCATGGATGTTTAAAACGTATAAAATTCGAACACGTTTTGCAGAATTCGAAATCTGCATCTAACTCTTTAGATCAGATTGAATGATTTGGTGCAAACGTTATAGTTCGACATCCCAACACTAAAGTAGAACATTAATGTAGCTCAGAGTTCAGGTAATACATAACAGTATTAGCTTATTGATCAAACTTGATCATGAAACAGTGAACTCTCATGCTAAGTTCTTTGCCTGTGTTTTGGTTTTGCCTATTTAAGTTGTTTCATTAGTTTTTGGTGTTTCTCATGAACAGCAAAAAGTACTTAAGTGAATTTGAACGCGTGATAAAACTTGTGCCCTTGGTATGCACATGGATTACTGTGTTATCACAATGGCATGTTAATCGATTATCAACATAATCAAATTAACCTTCTTTGAATGTACCCTTACATTCATGATTCAAAACTTCACTTAAGGTGGCTAGTTGTTCGGTGAGTATGCTCGAGTACTCATCATGAACATTTCATCATCAAGACAAGTTGAGATGATTTGGTTTTCCAGCTTGTGTCATTGGTGTAACTCTTTACAGTGACACTTATGCAACATCCCTATGTTGGATAGTTCCCGTTTCATAACTAGTATGACACGACTTGTTTCAAGAAATTGAATATATCTGAGGATGCCACTCCTGAGATGTTTTCAATTGTGGGGTGTTCTTGAAACTGGGAGATCTTTTGAGGCTTCATTACAAGTTTAATCCGGTAAACTCCAATGAACGTGAGATCAACACTCAATCGTTATCTCGATAAGGATTAGTGGTGATGCTCCCACTTGCTTTATATAGACGACGCATTCTTATAATCATCTTTCTTTCAAACCGTTAGGATATTGGTTTTGCAAGAGAATTCTTAGCAAACCTTCTTCGTTTTCACGAACGAAGTTATTTAGTTTCATAAACACAGTATGAATCTAATTGACCAATATCCAATTGTCATGCCACATACATGAGATAGCAAGATGCTATCAAACTGCCAGAGTTTGATGGTATCCAAGATACAATCATCTTGTGTTTGAAAAGACTTGCGTGCTAGACGCCCTGATGATTATTCTATCAGAATACCGAGTCTGATTTAGGATTGACAATTCAATCCAATGACCAACCAATAATGAAAGATTTTAGACAAGTAAAATCGTCCGAGTTTCATTTGGAATTATAAGTCATTTAGAATGCTTAACATGTTTTCATTATAGCAACAACTACTTGTTGTGAAAAGATGTTTGTCTAATTGAGTCTTGAATATTTTCAAGAGTCAAAGTGCACAGTCCGGTAATTCCTACAGAAACCAAGTTTCTATTTGATAAGGAATTTTGATGTCAATACATCAATTAGGTGGACGTGCATAACTCAAACTTGGTCTCCCGCAAGACTCTTCTTGGAACCAATTTGAGTCGCAAGTGATCGGCGAGGAAATGATTTGTGGGTATAAGGTGTGAACGGCGGCCATTGGCAAGTCATAAGTCACGTGTTTTAATTGGTTTTCCAACTTTGAAAACAAATCCTCATAATGTAAGCAACATGTGCTTAGCAGGATTTTTAACACATATGAGTACAACCCATTTGTAGTCATCGACTTTCAAGGTGACGTATGTATATATCTATTCATGACCATCATGGTCATACGCACAAAACTTAGTGCATTTATATAACATGATCACGCCAGTGATTGTGTTACATAAGTTCTGCTGGTGGCTTGAACGTTTATAAACAAGCGTTTGATCTCATCAAAGGTCCTATTGTTTGAATTGACGAAATCAAGCAAGTGATTTCACAAAAGTTCAAATTTTGATTTAATGAAGTCTCAAGCTATGCGATTCCAAACCATAAGGTTTTATGAATCAAGATAGGTTGATTAATCTCGTTGTAGCAAGTACAATGAGAATAAGAGACGTCATGGCCTTAATGGATTTATAAAGAACAACCGTTCTTCTTTTGCATTTAGGCTAGTCTCATGATCATTAAATCAATAGCACCAGGCTTAACGTCATGTTATATATATATTTGAATCTAATCTACCAACCAAGTGAAACATTTTCAAGTGTAGAAAAACAATGCATATCAATAAAGTTTAAACCGGAAACTTTAGTGCATGTTTAAGATTCAAAATAAAGCAAAGTGTATCATCCTGGACCCCGCCAGGGAAAACAAGCAAGTTGTTTTAAAGATACTACCAAGAATTAAAGTACGACATGACTTTATTCAAAGTTTGCAATCATGCAAAGATGTCATGTCTTCTTGGTCTTTTGCTTTCTACGACTTCACGTTCCTACAAAATGTAAAGTATGTCAAACATATATTTTGAAGGATCAAGTGAAGTGGTTTATAACATGAGGTAATAGATATATACCCCCGGAAGTGCCTGCATCGGACTTCTTCACCTTGGCAAGATATTCAGGGCAGTTTCTCCTCCAGTGCCCCATCTTGTTGCATTCGAAGCACTGGCGCTCAGCTTGCGGCGGTGCCTTCGAAGCCCTTGACTTGCCTTTTCCGGTGCCACTAGACCCTCTAGCAGCAGCGCCCTTGCCTTTCTTCCTTTGCCCAGGTTTCCTCTTAACCTCAGGTTTCATGACACCTCCGGATCGGATGGCGAGCACATCATTCGACTTGCCTTTGCTGTTGTTACCGTTGAGAAAATTAATCTCAGCGGTCTTCAACATACCGTGAAGCTCGGTCACTGTCTTAACCAGGCTGTTCATATTGAAATTGATCCGGAAGGGAGTGAACGCACTGGAAAGAGAGTGGAGGATCAAATCCGTCGCCATTTCCTGAGAAATGACGTAGTCGAGCTTCGCAAGTCGGTCGATGTAGCCCTTCATCTTAAGGACATGGGCGCTGACAGGACTACCTTCGGCCATCCGACAGGTGATGAGCCTGACGACGGTCTCGTAGCGTTCCTGCCGGGCCTGGGTTTCAAACATGCCCTTAAGTTCCCCGATCATCTGAAACGCCGTCCTGTCAACCATACTCTTCTGAATCTCAGTAGACATGGTTGCCAGCATGAGGCACGTAACTGAGTTGGCATCCTTTCTCAGTGCCTCATGTGCAGCGCGAGCAGCCGCAGTGTTATTTGCGGGTGCTTCGGGCACCTCGGCCTCCAACACATGTTGTTTGTTGGCCATTTGCAGGACTATTTTCAGATTTCGATGCCAGTCGAGGAAGTTGGTGTCATCAAGTTTCTCCTTCTCAAGGAGAGACTTGAGCTGGAAAACCTCGTTGTTAGCAGGAGGATTAGCCATCTGAAACAACAGGCAATTCGTTTAGTGTTTCGATGTGATATTCGTATTCAAAAACGGCAAGCAAATCTTGAATAGGAATATGGGAACCCAATTAGTAGTCGACCGTCAAAGGCAGCGTTAAGTGCAATCACCGGTCACTAAGTAATCGGATAGACAACGTTTGTCTCTTGTGAAAACCAGTCACAACTCCCGTTTATGAGGCTTTCGCGAATTAATTCGCGAAATACGTTTAGCGTCATCCATGCCAATTTTGTCTACGAATGACCAGATGTACGGTGTTGAAATACTCCAATACACAAGGTACTCGTAAAGAAAATGATAGATGTCCTCAGTGGTCAGTGTGCATGCACGGTGTTGAAATACTCCAATGCACACACCTTGGAAGATACCCTGAACACCAAGTGCGGTGTTGAAATACTCCAACACTGATGCATCGGTAAATATGTTCCAAGTTAGACTTGACTAGGATGGCATAATCTATCCGTTTTGCGGCTTACCAGATAGGATTAATTAGTCAGTGTTTTAATTAATTAAACGTTTGACTAAGCTACAAGAACCCTATCTCACTCGGGACAGTCAATTTAATAACCTCCTTATTAAAGACTACGCGTCGCGAGGCAGTAACCAA